>CM040245.1:30813657-30854509 GCA_022545495.1 Chrysanthemum lavandulifolium | reverse complement strand
CTTAACCAGAATGCATGCGTTGTGTTAGCTAGGGTGTATTAATAGTTTAACGGGTTGTGGAAAGTAATTTTGACCCTAAGTCTCAAAATTTCATTTTATTAGAATTGGTTTCTTATTCAAAGGGCCTTGTTGACAACTTTGTCGCTTGTTCATCGCTTATATTATTAGAACCGTTATAAAAGTTTAATTTTTAATGGCAAAAAATTCAATAAAAAAAAAGAAAAAAATAGTTTAACTTTTGTTTTGTTTTTCAAAACAAGTGAAATTATTTTGTGATTAATCCATCAAGATTCATGATTTGAAGCTCGTGAAAGTGGAGTGTAATTTACAATTTATTTAAGAAGAACCGTAGTTAATTCAAACTATTTGGTTCCAAAAATCCTCGATCTAAAAAACCGGTTCAAATATTTTAAAGCAATAATCTCTCTCTTTTCAATCTCTCTTGGCAAACTTGTAATCACCCCATTATCATTCAGTAGGCTCTTTGTCATGACAGCTGATTGAGAAAACCCAATATAATGAATTTGACCATGAAGTAAACTAACCCGAACTCGTGACTGAGACTTGCACATATGTAACAAAGAGCGGTGCTGATTTCCATTAGAATCTCTAAGTACTCTATACTCTTCAACCAACCAACCGTCAAGTATAAGATGTACATTACCTCTTGAAAATCCAGAATTGAATGTGACACTGAGCACTACAACGTAACTCCTTAAAGTGATAGTTATTTTGTGGTGGTAAGAGCCCAATTCCCCCAAGTGTTAAAAGAAAAGGAAAAAGTCACCCAATAATAACTAGAGTTCTAAGTCTTCGTTTTTGATAATAAGCTCGAACAAGGATCTTGAAGAATCTTCATCCAACCATCCCGATACCTTTAGATACTAAGTACATTCGCCTGTGATATTTCACTTCAACCTCAAATAAATAATAGTGAATTAACCCGTTGTCACATATTACGGTTAAAAGCTCACATCTAGCCTCCTTTGACGTTTTAAGTGAACTATGATGATGGTTTTCATATCGACCATGGTTAGAAGCACATAACCACAGAAAATCATGTAATAACCAACCGCCATGGCGAATATCCAAACACACATCCAATTCATGAAGTACACCCTTTATCCCTTCTCCAAGTAGAAAGCGTAGCACCAAAGATCGATAAGACCTCGAAATACACTTTCCTTTCTCCGGGATGGTTCCATCATCACGGATTTTACAATTCTATGGTTTAAACCGAGAAATAGTTTCTTTCGCAGGATTTTACAAGACCAAGAATAAATCGTAAGATAGATCCGGAAATGCACTTTACTATTACGAGGATGTTTCCATTGTCACGGGATTTTACAAGTCTATGATTTAAACCGAGAAATAGATTCATTCGCGGGATTTTACAAAATCAAGACTAAACCGTAAATAATGTTAGTTTAAACGTATTATGACAACTTTGGTTTCGGTGAATATCAGTTTTAGAGGAACATGCAGTGGTTCATCGACGGTTCATTATCCAACATCAACTACATCATCAACAATTCTTTCCCACATGTAGACAACTTCACAAACCATACAAAGACAGTAGTATACACTACTTCCCGGAGGTTGTCCAGTAAGCCAAAGTACACGTTTCTCCCCATGATGGTTTCAAACTTTCGGAAGCATCATATAGTGTACGACCATTAGGACAAGAAGTTCTTATCATAAGCAAACATCTTGGAAAATTATGATGACACGAACATTCTTGAAAGATTTTGCTTAGGCGTGAAGTATCATTGACATACTGTGGTGTCAAATTGTTGAACACATCTCATCCATAAAATACTTTGGTAAGCACATCATCACATATTCATCGGCTATTCTTTGTGACCACTTGGCAAGTAAACCGATATACCAAACTTAAACTCAAGTAGAATTCCCAGATTTGTTACTTAAGCTTGTACTAATACTTGTGAAAAGAGACGGTGTACCCAATGTACAAAACCTCTTGACGTATCCTCAACTGCGTGAGACACCGAAGTGATAGTTACGTTGTGGGTTAAGCGAGAAAGAATCACAAACGTAACTAAATGTGTAAATCAAAGAGTCAGATCGCATGACACAACAACGAATCTCATCACCACGCCAAATCTCATCATCAAATCTCATTAACATATCACATCATTAACACTCATTATCTACTCTCATCATCAAAAATAAGCATCCGATCCAATAATCCATTAAGCCCATTCCAATCCAAATCCAATTCAACTCCGGCCCACCAGTAATATTTTGGATTCACGAAACAAAATTCAACATTTTTCAGTTCAGCTCAAGACCATGAAACTTCAAGCATGGTCCTATTACAGTTCAGGCTGATTCAATATTCAAGTTCAATCGAATGTGTGTCCCAGAAAGTGTAATCCAACCAACCGAGAAAGTTAGCTCAGCCGTGAATTATGTATCCTCTGTGAAAATATTTGTAGAACCAACACACCATACTCCATATTAAATGTTATCCTAATTTTGTTAAATATAACATTAACGTAAAAATCCGGATATCATTATTCATTCATTATACCGCCCATGACCCATCTAATCGGATCATATAAGCGATCCATCATCCTAGATTTAAAATTGTCCATTTTGGCAACCCAAATCACAAATTATTATAGTCCATTATGAGATCTTGAATGTCTTTGTTTTTATCTTGAGTCTTGGATATGAGATGGAGAGTGAGTTAGGATAAATTTGAGGTTGTGTAGGAGGTGGTTGTGTTTGGTTATCGATCGAATCTTTTCATTTTGATTTCGTTAACATGAGAACAAATCAACGATCGATGATGATGTATATTTACTAGGTCATGATTGAGTCTTGGGTACTTGGTATGGTGGTCCTTTGAAAGTCAACAAATCGCTTTGCTTATTTACGGTCAACAAGTCGCTTCGGTCATGGGTCATGAGTCAAGACTCATCAATAGAGTCAAGTAGCATCTACTTTTACACACAAATCACTTTTAAAAAAATAATTTAGACAACTCGCTTCATTTTTTTGTAGCACAACTCGCATCTTATTTGTTCACACAAGTCGCTTGCGAACCTTTGCGTCAAAATGCATCGGTTAACTACCAAATCGCATTAACTTATGACAATTTGCTTACGACTTTTTGACTTTTTGCTTAGGCGATTTATTTCGACCATGTTTTCAGACTATCTTCATATTTAAACCCAGAAAAATATCAGGAAATATGCTTCAAAAATGACCCATTAAGACTCTTCTTTTACGCTTTTTGACTAAAAGACCATATTGACCATCACGGATTGATACCAAAAAATCTTATAAAAGAATGACACAAGACAGATTGAGACTATGACATACCATGAGACTTTTTGAAACTAAAAAAAGGATACATAAAATCTGATGTTAAAACTGTTTATCTCAATAAAAGGAAAATAGGAATTTTCCGACCAAAAAGTACAAAAAAAATGATGTAACACAAGATTCAAAATACCACAATAAATCAACACAACACAATAACCATGGCTCTTGATACCAATTGTTAGGATCGTATATTTATGTTGTTTGATGATTCGGGTGGTCTAGGTAGATGATTAAACAAGAATGCCATTTTAGAGAGATGAAGAGAGGAGAGGGTGTTTCTTGAAAGAGAGTTGTAAAACAACAAATGCAAGGTTAGATTCCAAGAAGCAACACCCTTCCCTTAGTGGGAAGGGTATTTTTAGTTACAAACTAAACGCCCTCCTGACGGGCTGTGGATCAGGCATACAGTGGGTAGAGACCCGTCCTTCCTCACGGTGTTACACTAAACTACTCTACGCTAATAACTAACTAATTAACTACAAAATAACGTAAATAACGACAAGTCTACGAGCTAACTTATGCTAGATTATATTTGGGGTGACCGACTCTTCACAATAGAATTTCCAATTCCTAACAAAAGATCTTGTTAGCAATAATCAAGCTACATTACAATTTTCGTACAGTGTGTCTGCATATATATGATAAAAGTGGGTTTGAAAAATTTGTCACGTTTGAGATCAAAACCTTTAAGTTACATCATCATAACCATTAACATGACATATTGCTTGACACCAAGAATAAGTATGACCTTTATAAAAAGTTGGCATGCTTGTAATAGGCCTCAACCAAGTAAATAATGGTTTATACATTCCAAATGGAAGCATTAAAGATACCGGATGCAATAGCTTTAATAACTTTTACAAAAGCCCGTTTTCGCGACCGTAACAAACGCTTATCCTTGAACCTTCATTTTTCAGAACATACATTCTCGATTAATAACAATATATATTTAAGGTAAAAAATATGATATTTTCAGTTACATTGTCTACTTTAGTCGACACAAGATCTTCAAAGTTCTTTCATCTGGAGTACAATCATTCTACACAAGTCACCAGCTGAAGCTAGCCTCACATTTGGCCCGCACACGACTTGAGCACACAAGAGGTTGGATATGGTAACATACATTATCTAAATTAGGTATGATTCTATCCTAAGTTTTCAATGCAAAATGTAAACCTACCACTCTAAACATCATGAGTAGCATGTTAAACATCAACCTCATCTCTCATTTTATTTAATCTAATTTTTTTGGAGTGGCTTTTAAGGTTTTATAATTTTCATAAAAGAAACCTTTGGTCAAATTTTGACCAATGTAATCGGTTTGGACCCATTTTTATTTTAGACAAAAACCATAAGCTTACATATTTAATCAATCAAAAGATTTAACTCAAACAAACCAATTTCAAAATTTGATTCTGGAAAGTCAAAAATAACCTTAACTGCTTGCTTGATTGTCTGGCTATTAAAAGTATGTGATCAGGTCATCAAGGCCCTAACAATAGCAACATCAACCTATAATAACTTTCAAAGGTTATTTGAGATACTTATGGCGGCTTTAGACTCACAGTAAGCAAAAACATTAAAAAAAAAATCAAATTATAGTGGTACTGGTATTGACGGCTGTTTGTCGAAGTAGTACCTCAGAAGCATATACACATGTATGTGCATAGGGGTAAAACATGACACATTTTTACAGCTGGGTAACATGTATAAATGATACTATACAATTGAAATAATATTAGGTCTCAAGTATTATAATACTATGTTTCATGTCCTTACGCAAAAAGGATCACATAACAGATTTTTCTTGAAATCATAGTTCTTCATCTTTTGCGTTTTAGTTTTTTAGAAACTCTTTTTTTAAATCAATCCAGCAAAACAGAATTATATAGCATTAGTCGCATTTGTGAGTTTTATCTATCATTTAAATCAGTCTTGCAAAACACAATGGAAAATTGTACAAAATTATTAAAATTTTAATTACCTAATGTAATCCTTAGTATACGAACTTACCTAACGGTGAGCGTACTGTAACAACATTCGAGTTTACCTCTTGTCGTACAAGTAACACGTTGAATTTTTTCAGAAGAAGTGCAATGGCTCGCCTGTTGGTTGTTACTAATACCTGCCCAAAAAGTACAACAAACAATTTTACAAATTAAAGTGAATACATATATAAAGTTTTCTCCAGCAGCAGGTTCTCGTTCTCGAATATAATTAAATTTTTTTTTTTTACATATACTATGCACCAAATGGAACATGCATATAAATAAATCCACATACCTCTGTTGGCCACCTTACTCGATTCAGTGTGGAGACTAACAGTTTCCGAAACACGCACTGGTTCATTGGACACACATGTGACAAAGACACGTAATTAAGATTTAACACAATCGTATATGTGTTATGTTAATACTAATGGTGAATGACATACCGGTGCCCATGTCATTTTGCACACTGGTTAAAGCAACTTCCAAATCGCACTTGTCCGTGTAAGTACCTTCTTTAATCCTTGTTTAATGAATATAAATCAAGGCTTCAAGTTTATTAATGTTGACATACACTTTATTTTTTTGCCCTGTTATTAAAAGCTTTATTTATTCTCATAATCCAAATATCAAAACTAAATACTACTGATTTACCTGAAAAATTCAGCATTCTTCTGGAAATGCTCCATCACAGACCAACGACCGCAATTCATTGAGACTGAACATAAAAGGCTTTGCCATTATCCAAACACTCAAAACGTATATCTCACTTGCAAGAGTAGTTCATTATTTCATTAAACAATAAGATAATCATAATCACCTCGCCATTATCTAAACATGCTATCATTTTACTATACATTAATAACATATTATTATGATACATTACCTTTATCAGTTGCAAATTATATAATTTGTAAGTATTTTTTTCAATTAATCATCATCATAAAATTGTCTTGAACCTGAAATTTACAAATTAACATCAATGGTTAAAATAGTAGAATCAACCTAAAACTGAAATTGATATTATAGCGCCTACAAAAATGATTAAAATACCAAATCATACTTTATGAAAAACTAATTCATAGAATAGTTTTCCCCCAATTCAATAAAAACAGTTTTTGCCAAAAAAAAAAGGTTTTAAACAATAATGATTTAATATAAACTAATTCATGAATGGGGATTTCATCAACTTTTTTGTAGGGTTTTGTTACACCACAAATCAAATTAACATAATCAAAGAAAAATATATTACAAATTAAATCGAAAGAAAATAGTTGTAATATGTAATTTAAATCGAAACCCTAAAAATTGGAATTAGACGCTACCAATTGTTCGGTGTGGACAACATAGAATTCACTTGCATAGTCATAGATCGAATCTAACCAATTTGCTCATGGTTGTGGGTGGTTTTTTGAATCGATAATAGAGATACATCGAAACTTATTAGTATACGATCAAATTTATTTCAAATAGTTCATAAATGGAAAGATTATTGAAACTAACACAAACATATTAAAATTATACAAATAAAAAGCTAGTCACGAAAATTCATTTCTATCCTTCAAATATAATTTTAATCATATAAAGGTGCACCTAAAACAAAAGTATTTCACATCAAACTTGTGATTCATATTACTTTGATATGTTTGAGGTTGGTTAATTTCTTATATATGCTTTATTGTTTCGGGCATAAAATCGGCCAAAATTGGTGAGAGCGAAAACAAACAAGTAGTTGAACGACATATAAGTTTATTTCAATAAATGAGTGATTTTTACATAAAAATGGAATTTTCGGTGAGATTTGAGACCATGTTATTGATATTTACTTATTTAGAGAGCCTATGTAAGAAGCCAACAAGTGTCCTGACAAATTTGGAAGTTTATTTCAAAAAATAAATTCAAAACAACGCATGATGTGCTCATCGTTTTTCTATGGTATTCCTAGTTTCCTCTTTTGTAGTATTTTTATATTTCAAACTATCACCACCATATCTGCTTCCAATGTCGGAAATGAGACTGATTTCCAGGCTTTATTGTAGTTCAAGTCAATGATCACCCATGATCCATATGGAGTTCTCACCTCATGGAACGATTCCTTTCATTTCTGTGACTGAGTGGTGTCTCATGTGGAAAGCGCCACAGGAGAGTGACTGTTGGCGATTAGCTCACAGAGCAGGGTTAGATAATCAATTCAGCAGAAACAAGCAACAAGTCGGTGAAACAAGTACCGCTAGGTGGTTACCGGATATCACTTGTAATCGTGTAATCACTTTCCAAAGTAAACTATTCGACCATAATGCCTGGTTTACACGAATATCTACTTGGGATAAGGCCAAATGCAGTTATGGACTTAGGCACAATTCTATAACCCTTTTCTTATAAGTGTTAATCGGTTTCGTGTGTCCATCATGCATAATCGGATCTCCTATTTATAGGAGATTACTCTTAGCTAGTCAAATGGAATTATGAGTATTAATCGCCCATTAATAGCCTCATAATTATCCCCATTATAGCCGTTAGTGGTTACATGACCAATTAAACGTGGTCATTATGCGCTTATAAGCGCCACTTGAATAAGTCAAAGCTCGTTACAAGCGGTACTTTCATCAAGCTTTTATAGCACTAGCGGTGGAAACACCGATTCAAAGGAAACACCGAATTAGTGGAAACATCGATTCGATGGAAACATCGAATCGGTGGAAACACCGAATCGATGGAAACACCGAATCGGTGGAAACACCGATTCGGTGGAAACATCGATTCGAATTGAACATCGCTTCCGGAAACACTGTTTCCGGAACACCGATCGATGGAAACAAGCGGTGAAACGATGAAACCACAACTTCGGTGGAAACCACAATCGACTTTCCACTAGCACTATCAATACAAACCACTATTAGAGTCGGGGTGTTCATGGACCTTATGGGTGTACATGTCACTGCACCTCCTAACCCATTGCGGTGTGAACTAATCCCACAAGTGCACTAAATTTTCCAACAATCCTCCCCAAATTTAGTTCACTTACTCGCATGAAAAACAAACATCAAGCAAAACATGTGCATAAACGAAAATGTCCACGAGGATTGAATTTGCATCTTAGTAAATTACACGTTCAAATATTCGAGAATCAATGTGTTCTAAGAATTGAACCCTTCAACCCATTTGAATACCGAAGATAAAATACACACAAGTTTTCAAACACTTATCGCCTCATGACACTATACAAGCCATGTGTCCATATCCAAATTTATAAATGTTGTAAAAGCTAAAAGTCCAAAAGCTTCCTCAAGCGGCATAACTTCAACATTTATATAGGTGGTTCCTCTTTATTTATGCTCGCCAAGCACTTTTCAAAGAAAATAACCATTAAGTAAAGACTTCATCCTCCTTTCAGCAGTTCGAGCACAACCTTGGGATGTAGATAAAACATGTGCTCCAAATCCATCGAATGTTCGACTTTCCACATTGAACTCAGCCCCAAGTTTCCTTAGCAGGGAGTTGGGTGTCCTAGCATTCGATGACTAAGTTGGACTTAAACCCATCCCTTTAGCAGACTTTATAACCAAGTCTCTAGCCAAACCCTTCGTCAAGTGATCAGCTAAATTTTGTTGAGATCTAACAAACTCTATAGATACCACCCCATTCAAGATAAGCTCACGAATCATGCTATGTCTGACACCTAAGTGTGTAGAATTACCATTGTACATTTGGCTATAGGCCTTAGCCAATGTAGGTGCACTATCACAACGAATAGAAATAGGTGCTATTGGTTTAGGCCACAATGGAATCTCAAGAAGCAAGTTTTCAACCATTCGACTTCTTTACCAAAGAAATGCTAAGGCCACAAATTGATTCCATTGTTGAACTGGTGATGCAAGTTTGCTTCGGAAGCCCAAGAAATTGCACCTCCACCAAGTCGGAATACCCAACCATCGGTAGAAGAATTGTCTTCAAGAATATTCTTGATCCAACTTGCATCAAGATATCCTTCCAACATCGATGGGTAACCAAGATATGAGAGACTATAATCCATAGTTCTCTTCAAATACTTCAAGCCCTCCGAATCGCTTGCCGTTGATGAGCACTAGGATTACTAGTATACCGCTCAATTTTCCTACTGCAAAACCAATATCGGTCTTGTACAAGTCATGGCATACATCAAGCAACCAATTACCCTAGAATACTCAAGTTGAGATACTGACTTTGCCATTATTAGGCATCGCCTTCTCACAGTATCCATAGGTGTACTCACAGAGTACATCAAAGTGATTGAATTTCCTCAACACCTTCTCAATATAATGAGAGCAGAGATATATATTCTATTACTTTCATGTTTAATCCTTATACCAAGGATAACATCGCCTCTCCCATATCCTTCATGGAGAACCTTGATCACAAAATTCCTTTGTCAAGTCAACTGATTTTGGTCGGTGCCAAAGATCAACATGTCATCAAAATATAGACAAATGATGACTCCTTTACCAAATTCATCAAATTTGCTATATACACATTTGTCGACTTGGTTAAGAACATAACCACTAGACAAAACCACTTCATCAAATTTTGATGCCATTGTTAGGTGCCCGATTAAGTCCATAAAGAGACTTAATCGGTTTACACCTTGTTTTCATTACCGAGACATGATGAAGCCACGAGGTTGGTTCATATAAACCTAATCATCCAATTCACCATTCAAAAAAGCGGTATTCACATCCATCTGATGAATAATTAGATTTTGAATTGATGCCAAAGCAATTAGAAATCTTATGGTACTGATACGAGCCACAGGGGCATAAGTATCAAAATTTTCTATCCCTGAATTTTCTTTAAAGACCTGAATGACTAGTCTAGCCTTGAACTTTTCAATAGTTCCATCTACCTTCATTTTATTTTTGAAAATCCATTTGCAACCCAAAGGTTTGCAACCAGGTGGTAGATCAACCAACACCCAAGTGTTGTTGCCCATGATGGAATCCATCTCATCATTGATTGCTTCTTTCCACAAAGCAATATCCGGGACTTCATTGCTTCTTCAAATGTCTTGGGATCATCCTCAACAATGAAGCAATAGGAGTATTGGTCCGAGACCTCATCCCTTGTTCCTTCAACTAAATATAGTTGAAACTCGAGTCCAAATGACTTTGGAGTCCCGACCCTTTTGCTCTTTCTAGCATTGTGTTCGAGTTGTTGAACCACAACCTCATCGGGGACCACCGATGGTTCATCGAGGACCTCGATACACCAGTGTCATTAGTTCCATTAGGAATCCTCATACTTGGTCTAGGGACTGATGAGAATCTATTCTCATCATAATTTGCATCCCTTGATTCAATTATTGAGTTAACTGAAACATATTCATTAGGTTCAATAACATACAACCTAAAAGCCTCGGAATGCTCAAGATATCTAACAAAGATGCAATCAATGCCTCTTTCACCCAAAGTTTTAAGCATTGGATCTGGAGTCTTACAACACCCTACAACCCCAAACCTTGAGATAGTTCGGTTTGGGTTTCCTTTTAGTCCGAGTTCATAAGGGTAACCTTGTTCCTTTTGTTGGGAACCCTATTTAATAAATAGAAAATCATAACATAGCTTCACCCTGAACCCTTGACTCATCCTGAATAGGACAACATGGAATTAACCATTTCCTTCAAAGACCTTATTTTTCCTTTCGAAATACCATTTTGCTCGCATGATCGTTTCATGGATTATACCAATGACTAAAATACAGAGTATCCATGTACTCACATCCCTATCGTCCTTAATCTTTTGATCAAAGACCCAAGTTGTAATTCAACTTCGCTTTAAATTCTTTGAATTTATCTAATACTTCATCCTTAGTATGTAACAGATAGACATAAGAAAACCTAGAAGCATCATCAATAGATGTCACAAAGTACTTCTTATTCCCTAAAGATGGAGTGGCATTCAAATCACACATGTCACTGTGTATAAGCTCTAAGAGCTTAGTCTCATGACTAACACCCTGAAAAGGTTTCTTGGTTATCTTGGTCAACATGCAAGTTTTACACTTTTCAGTGTCCATGTCAAATGTTGGGATTAACCCATCCTTAGACATATCTTGCATTCTCTTATAGTGTACATGGACAAGTCTAGCATGCCAAAGGGTAGAGTCAGTCTGGTCAGTGGTTGTCACAACGGCTGAATTTATATTAGCAGTGGCAAAATATACACTATCAGTGGAAACATTAAGCCTGAACATTTGATTACATAAATAACCAAAACCAATAAAAACACCACATTTAGACAAGACAAATTTATCAGATTTAATACCTTGTTTATATCCATGATTATTCAAAACACTATTTGAAACCATGTTTTTCCTTATATCAGGAACATGAATAACATTAAACAAAGTTACAATCTTTCTAGAACTAAGCTTAAGATCTACACAACCATGACCATGCACCAAGGCTGTTGACTTATTTCTCATGTGAAGAATAGAACCATCATTCGGTGACTCATAAGTCTTGAACCAACTTCTATCTTTGCACACATGAACTATTGCACCGAGTCAACCCACCACGCAACATCATCATCCTCGCACATAATTAGATTCGATACATATGTAACATAATAAATCAAAAGAATTATTAACCATATTCGACCTTTCGGTGAGTTGGAAGAACCACCACCCCCGAACCATTAGTGCTCGATCCATTGGCTTTACCACCAACTTTAACACCCTTGCGGCCCTTTTAATGTGACTGTTTGCCACATTTCCAACAAGTAGGTGTTGCCTTCTTGTTTAGATCTCGCCTTGTGTTATCATGATATTTGCGTTTGCCTTTGTTGTCATTGTACCGTGGAGTTGTTATGCTCTACCATATTGACAATAGATGCACCAAGAGCATTGCTACTCTTTGGCTTGTCATTATCCTCGCACCTTTAGAGATTTATCAATGCGCAGATGATCGCCCAACTCAACCGAGTTAACTCCTCTTTCTTATGTTTCAAGGTATGCTTGAAATCTTTCCAAGAAGGGGGGAGTTTGTCAATGACACAAGAGACTTTAATGGCCTCATCCATGTTCATATTGTGTTGTGTAAACCTTCCAAGTATTCCAAAAAGTTCATTGTATTGTTCTATAACTGGTCTTGAATCAGTCATTTTGTAATTTGTGAAATTACTAACAAGGAACTTCTTACTTGATGCATCCTCAACCATATATTTGGCATCCAAGGAATCCCACAGTTCTTTGGAGGATTCAATGTTCGATAGATATTTGATATCGACATACCATTGAGAATTAAACCTCTCCAAATGTAGTCATCATTCTCCCATTTGCTCCTTCTCCTAATCGCTCCACCGTAGCATCATCCCCATCATCGTGAATAGGTGTGGTTAGCACATACACCACACTCATGCTTGATGAAGAAGTGCATCTTCTTTCGCCATCTCCTAAAGTCCACCCTTCAAACTCATCAAGCTTGGGAAAGTTTTAAGCCATGTGTTTCATTGCAGAAGTGCCATTGATTATCACAAAATAGTATACTTTGATTGTTGGCGGTTAGCTCTAGAACAGATTAGATAATCAATTCAGTAGAAACAAGCAACAAGTCAATGTAAACAAGTACCGCTAGGTGGTTACCGGATATCACTTGGAATCGTGTAATCACTTTCCAAAGTAAACTATTTGACCCTAATGCCCGGGTTACACGAATATCTACTTGGGATAAGACCAAATGCAATTATGGAATAAGGCACAATTCTACAACCCTTTGCTTATAAGTGTTAATCGTTTTCTATGTGCCCATCATGCATAATCAGATCTCCTATTTATAGGAGATTGCTCTTAACTAGTCAAATGGAATTATGAGTATTAATCGGCCAATTAATAGCCTTATAATTATACCCATTATAGCCGTTAGTGGTTACATGACCAATTAAATGTCGTCATTATGCAATTATACCTGCCACTTGAATATGTCAAAGTCCGTTACAAGAAGTACTTTCATCAGTACTTTCATAGCACTAGCAATGGATACACTGATTCAGTGGAAACACTGCTTCAGTGGAAACCACAATCAGTACTTTCCACTAGCACTATCAATACAAACCACTATTAGAGTCAGGGGGTTCATGGACCTTATGGGTGTACACTCCGTACCTCTTAACCCATTGCCAGGTGTGAACTAATCCCACAAGTGCACTAAATTTTCCAACAATGACCGCTTTACAATTAGAGTCCCAAGACCTTATAGGTTTGTTGTCTCCTCGCGTAGGGAACCTCAGCTTCCTACGTGATCTTTCTCTCCTAAACAACAGTTTTCAAGGAACCATTCGTCATGAACTCGGTCGTCTTTCCAGGCTACGTTTACTTTACCTTGAACAAAACGAATTTGACGGATCATTTCCGACTAACCTATCTGGTATCTCTAACCTTAAAGAACTCTTGCTTGGGCATAACAAACTTGTTGGAAGCATACCGATGGAGATCAGTTTCCTCTCCAAACTTACTCATCTTGTAATTAGTGACAATAACATAACAGGTGGCATCCCATCTTTCTTGGGGAATCTTACATCAATGGAAAAATTTGCTGCTACCCAAAATCCTTTGGGTGGGAGCATTCCAAACACCATAGGTCGTTGGAAAAGCTTAAGATTATTTTACTCTGGTGCTTGCAGCTTATCTGGTACAATCCTCATTCCATTTATAACCTCACCTTCTTAACTAATTTTTCATTGTCAGAGAATGAGCTTACTGGTAGTATTCCTCTAGAATTTGGTGCAATGCTCCCAAATCTTGAATTCCTTCAGTTAAGAGATAACCAACTGAGTGGACTTATTCCACCATCTATATCTAATTGTTCTAAATTAAGGTATCTTGAACTGTATGGCAACAATTTTAGTGGGAAGTTTACAATCGATTTTTCAAAACTGAGTGATTTTCGTAGAATTCACCTAAATGATAACAACCTACATGAAGATGGGAAAGCTGATGACATGAAGTTTATTGATTCTTTGAAAAACTGCAGCAAATTGGAGGTTTTGGAGCTTACAAATTGTCGTTTTCAAGCAGTTCTCCCGATATCAATAGGAAATCTTTCCAATCAACTCAATTATCTTGATTTAGGTAGAAATCAATTATATGGAAACATTCCTTCAAGTATTGGTATTCTAGTTGGCTTGACAATTTTAAACTTTGGAAAAATCAACTGAAAGGTAAAATCCCGATGACCATTGGTATGCTCCAAAGCTACAATTTGTTGGTCTAAATGACAACCAGCTTTCAGGACCAATTCCAGATGCCATCGGAACTTATCATTGTTGAACTCCCTTTATTTATCTTCCAATAGACTCAAGGACAAATTATAATAAGCTTGGGGATTGTGATAACCTATTGGAGTTATACCTTAATGACAATAAACTCACTGGCATAATTCCAAAACAACTTCTTCAACTTCCATCTCTCGCCATAGGATTAGATCTTTCTCAAAACCAACTATCTGGTTCCCTTCCTATGGAGGTTGGAGACCTCAAGATGTTGACTGATATGGATTTCTCATATAATAACCTATCAGGTGAGATTCCTAGTACCCTTGGTGGTTGCACTAGCCTTACATCATTATCCATCAAACGAAACTTATTCACAGGCATGATACCACAATCATTAAGTTCCTTGAAAGGATTGGTGCAACTTGATCTTTCAAATAATAATTTATCAGGTAAAATTCTTCCATTCTTGGAACATTTCCAAGTAGAATACATGAACCTATCCTTCAATGATTTTGAGGGTGAAGTACCTGTCAGAGGAGTGTTCGATAATGCAAGTTCCTACTCAGTTTTAGGGAATAGCAGGCTCTGAGGAGGCGTGGTCGAACTTGTGTTGCCAAAATGCAAGGGGACAAAGAAACAAAAAAAAGATTTCCTACATTCTTAATTGTCATTTTGATTACATTCACACTTTTCACAATTTTATGCATTGTGTATGCATTTTGTATGAAGAAAAGCAATGGCCAACTGTCTCAATCATCAAGGAGCGAACGGTTCTTGAAACTTTCATACAATCAACTTCTCAAGGCTACTGATGGCTTTTCCGAAGCAAATTTGATTGGAAAGGGTGGGTTTACAAAAGTTTTTTAAGAGAGTGTGAAGCATGGTGCAACATCCGACACCGGAATTTACTGAAGATAATAACAGCGTGTTCAGGTGTAGACTTTCAAAGAAATGATTTTAAAGCTTTGGTATACGAGTTCATGCCCAAAGGAAGTTTACATGATTGGTTGCATTCAAATGCAAATACAACGAGGCTGAACCTTCTCCAAAGAATAAACATTCTCATGGACGTTGCAAGTGCACTTGATTAACTTCACAATCGCTGCCAAACAGCCATTGTTCACGGGGACTTGAAGCCTAGCAACACTCTACTTGATGATGATATGGTGGCTCATGTTGGAGACTTTGGATTAGCTCGATTTATTGGAACAGATGCAAACCAAAGTAGCTCAACCGGTATTAAAGGAACAATTGGTTATGCACCTCCAGATAATATATTTGTACTCCAAGATGCTTATATTTACTTGCAATATTACATTTCTAAAGTAATTGCTTTTGACATTTGCAGAGTATGGTCTCGGGAGTGGGATGACAAGTAGTGGGGATATATACAGTTATGGAATATTATTACAGGAGGTGATGACCGGAAAAATCCAACTGAAGAAATATTTAATGAAGGCCTTAGCCTTCATAAATTTGCTCACATGGCATTCCCAGATCATGTTATCGATGTTATTGATGGTGATGCAATTGTGTTGCAAAGTTCGGTAGAAAATGCACGGAAAATGGAAGAATGGTTGACTGCAATTTTGAAGATTGGAGTATCATGCTCTGTGGATTCCCCAACACAACGAATGAATATACAAAAAGTTGTTCATGAGTTGCAACATATTCGGGATGCGCTTCATAAGATCTGAGGTAGTCTCTTCTTTCCTTTTTTCATACCATATTAGAAATTGTTCATATTTGTTGATTATTTGTATGACCGGTTTGCTAGAATGTGATTTTACATGTTATTTTAATAAATCATCGCTAACATGGTTTGGTTTGAACACAGTCTTTCAGGCCTGTTACAAAGCTTGCATGGTGCAGTTGAAAGAAACTCTAACAAGTAGTGGCGTGTGCTATATATAGTTAAATAAATGTTACTTTGGCAAACATGTTTGTAAGTGTGGTTTGATTTTCTTGTAACATAAGTGTAACAGTTTAAGTTTCTGGTGACGTATTGTAAGTGTCAAAAATGTTTATAAATAAGTGTGGTTTAATTTCCCTCAAGCCAATTTGTGGTGATGGAATTCTACTTAAGTATAAGTTTTACTTGCCTCAAATTTGTGTCAATCATACTGTTCGATTTCTTAATTAATACCCTGACGTTATTCCTGTTCTTCGACCTTTAATTTCGTAAATTTAACTTCTGTTAGAATCTTTAAATGAGAAGGCATAGGGATTTTCCCCTCTTTTGATTGGAAGCAATAAGGGTGAGTAGTGTATGATTCAATTTCATAGAAAGTTACGTTTCTTGTTTTGGGCCCAAAATTGAAAAATGAGGGTATTCGATTAGGCTATTTGAGTCGGGATTGTTTTCTTTGCAACGAGACACTACAGAATGTCATGATTCTTGTCCCAAATTTGGGACCTTTTGTACATCCTACATGAACTTTTGTGCGGAAATGGAAGCAAATTAAACTAAGCAAAAGTAACGGATTATCTGAACTTTTCCATTTTTTTCTCATATACTGAGTTCTCTTATGCCAATAATACAATGGCTGAGGGCTGTTTCTCTTGTTCCTTTTCCCGGAAATTCAGTTTTATGGTAAAGTCTGGCACTTCTTATTATAACTCTTTATTATTTCTTGACTTAATTAAAAGTTGTAACTGTAAGTGCACTAATTAGTATTTGATTTACTGTAATTGCTATGTTATCAAGCTGTCCGTCAAATCTGTACTTGAGTAATTATTTGGTCTGCCAAAGCTAATGATCCATGCTATATCTAAAATCTTGCAAATTGAATTTTGCTAAAATTTTCTCAAATTACATAACGTGTGCTAATTGCTAAGATTTTTGTGGAAAAATGTGGCTTAAAATCAGAGCATGGGCTGTTCATTGTTTACTTTTGTGTTATGGATGCATAAATGAAAAGTTACACTTGATTTGTATTTTATTAATAGATAATGAAAATAAAAGTGTTTAACAAAACTTTTTCCTCTGAGCTCTCTGAGTCTTGAATTACTGTAATTGAATAACTACTTCAAACAAAGTACAGAAACATCAAGCAATCAACAAAAATAGGTGGTATAGGTGTAAAAAGTACAAATGAGCTCGGTTGCAGTTTACTTCCATTGTAGCTATAGAAAAATTCTGATATAAAAGGTTCACTGGACTTCAAGCAAGAATGGAAAATGCCATTACACTGCTGTATTTTGGTTGCTTCACCAAACACTCCAATTTTAATTCAGAGGTGCTAAAGCGGAAAGTCCGGGTTGCATAACGACTAATGCGTCAAAATATGTCGAGGTAAAACGGGTTTATCAAAAAAGGACCAACAGGCCGGGTCAAGTTGATGCGCCTTCTATTATTTTTGAAAATGAAAATGCATGTTTATAGATATTGTGATGTCCCTTTCAAAGTTAAAACACAAAAGAAAAACCATAATGGACCTAAGCCCACACAGAGGCTTGAGCCATATCTATCGGCTGATATGAATTACCTATGCATGTGTCAAGTGTACTGTTAACTTATTGCAGAAAGTTCGCAAATTAACACGTAATGATTAAGGTTTCACTAATTAATCATCAAATTTTTAACATTTTGAAAAAATAAAAAACAATACGTAGTTCGTATGTATACACACATGCATACATGCCTTTAACTTAACCAATAGAGATTAAATTCTCAAATAACTCTGGTTGTGTAAGAAAAATACATTTTGCTTCGAATTTATAAAGTCAAGACCTAATTAAAGAGATTTGAAAATAAGGTGGTATTGATTTTGCTAGTTGTAGTAGTAAAGACGTACGGTCAGATTGGTAACTAAATTATTCATGTTATTGAAGTATTTCAATAATTCATATGACAACTCATAAATAATACGGAGTATATTAAAACCAAATGATATAACCTTGTCAACTTGGCCTTTTCAGGTCAACTTTATATTAACAGTTTTGTCATTGAATGCTATAAACAAAAAGTCCATGGATATGGAAAAAGAAAAATGACAGACTTAACCAGAATGCATGCGTTGTGTTAGCTAGGGTGTATTAATAGTTTAACGGGTTGTGGAAAGGAATTTTACGATTTCAAGTCACAAAATTTCATTTTAGTAGAATTAGTTTTGCCATTCAAAGGGGTTATGGCAAAAATTGTTGCTTTTTTCCGCCATCTTATTGTAATCCGTTATAAAGTTTAACTTTTTGTTTTGTTTTTCAAAACAAGTGAAATCACTTTGTGATTAATCCATCAGCATTCATGATTTGAAGCTCGTGAAAGTGGATTGTAATTTCAATTTATTTTCGAAGAACCGTAGTTAATTCAAGCTATTTGGTTCCAAAAATCCTCAATCTAAAAACCGTTTCAAATATTTTAAAGCAATAATTATATTGATATAAATGACTTGGTAAGTGGAATCAATTAATTTATGTATGTTGGCCAACAACTCAATATGTAAATGGCATTTGGTTCGTTGTTTTCACACAAAATATGAAGATAACAAGAAAACACTTCTTTCATATGAGTTTAGCATTGTGTTCTCGAGTATCACTTAAGGAAGAAAATAAAGAAAATAAAAAGAAACATAAAAGTTATCTCCTTTAGTAGCAATTAAGGATGAAAAGAAAAGGAAAAGGAATGAAAAATAGTGTTATTTGGTTGATTTTTAAAGTAAAGTGTGGCTAAAATGTTTACTTTTATTAGTTTACTTTTCTTCGATAACAAAACTTAAGAACACAATGTAAAGCTTATTTTCCGTAATGAAGTTCAACCAACCAATAATTTGCTTATAATGTTCCCCACACACTGCTTTCCCTTGTAATGTTGTTTTATTTGTGATTATCGCCACCATCTCTTCTTCCTATGGTGGAAATGATTCTGATCACGAGGCTTTGTTGTCATTCAAGTCAATTGTCATCGATCATAATGGAGCTCTTAGCTCATGGAATGATTCCTTTCATTTTTGTGACTGGAGTGGTGTTACGTGTGGAAAGCGGCGCAAAAGAGTGATGGCTTTATATCTGGAGTCACAAGGTTTAGAAGGCTCGTTGTCTCCTCATATAGGGAACCTGAGCTTCCTCTATGAGTTTTCTCACTTTAACAACAACTTTCAAGGAATCATCCCGCAAGAATTTGGTTGTCTATCCAGGGTACGTTTAATTTTTCTAACTCGAAACAAATTCAACGGATTCATTCCAGCTAATCTGTCTGGTTGTTCTTGTAAACCGTATAGTGTATATCTCTCAAAGTGATTACAGTGCGATGTATATATAATATGCTAATGGGCTACACAAGCCAAACTAAATAACCAATAGGGCCAAACCCATAATAATTTGCTAACAGCCCCCCGTAGTTTGAGCGGGAGAGGAACAAACACTCAAGCTGGAGCGAAACTCATCAAACAATACGGTAGGTAAGCATTTTGCGAAGATATCTGCATACTGATAACAGGATGGAACATGAAGAACATGGACATGTCCAGTAGCCACCAAATCACGAACAAAGTGAATATCAATCTCTATATGCTTCGTGCGTTGATGTTGCACGGGATTGGAGGAGAGATAAACATCACTTACATTATCACAGTAAACAATGGTAGCAGTCGAAAGTGGTGTATAGAACTCATGTAATAAGTTACGTAACCAGCAAATCTCAGCAACAACATTGGCAACACCTTGATACTCGGCTTCACCGAGAAAGCGTAAACTGACGCTTAGAGGACCACTACAGAAGATTGTTGCCAAGAAAAACACAATAACCTGAGGTAGACCGACGTGGAGTCGGAAAACCAGCCCAATCGGCATCAGAGTAGGCAACCAGGGAAGATGTCGTAGACGAATAAAGCTGCAAACCAAAGTCCAATGTACCACGAACATAACGTAGTATCCGCTTAAGAGCAGCAAAATGTGGCTCTCCAGGGTCATGTATAAAAAGACAAACCTGCTGAACTGTATAAGAGATCTTCGGCCTAGTGAAAGTAAGGTACTGAAGAGCACCTGCAAGACTACGATACAAGGTCGAGTCAGAGACAACATCACCATCCGCCGCAAGTTTGGTATCTGTGTCAACAAGAGTCTGACACGGGCTACACGCGAGCATGTTTGCACGCCAAGAACCTCGTGAGCATACTTGATTGAGACAAAAACATCCTCAAGTATTACGCGTCACATAAATGCCCAAAAAATATTTAAGAGGCCCAAGGTCACCATAGAAAACTCTACATGAAGTGAGGCAATAACCTCATCGTAGTAGAAGAAGAAGATGCGATCAAAACTATGTCATCAACATATAATAATAAGTATGCGATGATCCGTCCTCGTCTCGAGGATAAAAAGGGAAGAATCACACCGACTATGAAGGAACCCAATACGAAATGCATAAGCAAGAAATCGCCGACACCGTGCTCGAGGAGCCTCGTCGAGGCCATATAACGATCTCGTAAAGACACACATGATTGGGGTTTCGAGGATCCCAAATCCGGTGGGCGATGCATATAAACAGTCTCTGATAAATATCCATGCAAAAACGCATTCGTGACATCAAGCTGGTGAACAAGCCAGTGTCAAGAAATAGCCAGACTAAGAACTATAAGAACTGTAAGAAATATACCATGTAAACCGTATAGTGTATATCTCTCAAATTGATTACAGTGCTATGTATATATAATATGCTAATGGGCTACACAAGCCAAACTAAATAACCAATAGGGCCAAGCCCATAATCATCTGCTAACAGTTCTGAGCTTCGAGTGCTTCGACTTGATTATAACGAACTAGTTGGAAGCATACCCAAGGAGATCAGTTTCCTCTCCAAACTTACTTATTTGGCAGTTGATGATAACAAGTTAACAGGTGGAATCCCACCTTTCTTGGCAAACATTACATCAATGGTAACCTTATCGCTAAGGAAAATCTGTTTGGTGGAGCATTCCACCACCTTAGGTCGTTGGAAAAGTTTGAGTTAATTTGGCTCTAGTGCGTGCAACTTAAGTGGCACAATCCCTCATTCCATTTATAACCTCTCCTCCCTAATTACTATTTTTTCCTTACCTTATAATCACCATCGGTAGTCTTCCTCTCGAAATTGGTGCAATGCTCCCAAATCTTGAGTACCTTCAATTATATAGTATCCAACCTGAATGGAGTTATTCCACCATCTATTTCTAATTGTTCTAAATTAGGCTTTGAATTAGGTAAGAAAAATTTTAGAGGAAAGTTGACAATCGATTTTTCAAAACTAAGTGATATTTCTAATATTTCTTTACAGACAACAACCTCCATGGAGTCGGACAAGTCGATGACATGAATTTTGTTGATTCTTTGAAAACTACAGATTAAGGATATTGAATCTTTATAAATGTAGTTTTCAAGGATCGCTCCTAGTTCAATCAAATCATTCCAATGAAGTCCTCTATCTAAATTTAAAAGGAAATTATTTACATGGAAACGTTCCTTCAAGTAGAGGTAGTCTAGTTG
The DNA here is from genome assembly GCA_022545495.1 of Chrysanthemum lavandulifolium. NCBI lineage: Eukaryota > Viridiplantae > Streptophyta > Magnoliopsida > Asterales > Asteraceae > Chrysanthemum > Chrysanthemum lavandulifolium. The sequence continues at coordinate 30,832,464 of CM040245.1, read as the reverse complement.
GCTTGACAACTTTAGATTTAGGACTTAATCAATTCAAAGGTAAAATCCTCGTGACCATCGGCATGCTTCAAAATCTACAAAGTTTTGGTTTATATCACAACCGCCAGTGGCTCATCCTATATTCCATTGAAGCTTATCATTGTTGAACACCCTTTGGTTATATTCCAACATATTAGAAGGACATATTCCATCAAGCTTGGGGATTGTCATAACCTATTGGCGTTATCCCTTTATGACAATAAACTATGTGGCAAAATAACAAAACAACTTCTCCTACTTCCATCTCTAACCATGACATTATATCTTTCTCAAAACCAACCGTCAGTGCGCTTCCTACTGAGGTTGGAGTCCACAAGATGTTGACTAATCTTATTTTTCTCAAATAATAACTTCTCAAGTGAGATTCCTAGTACCGGTGGTTGCACTAGTCTTTCATCATTATCCCTCCAAGGAAACTTATTTAGAGGTGTAATACCACCATCATTAAGTTCCTTGAAAGGATTGGCGAAACTCAATCTTTCACATAACAAGTTATCCGGCCAAATTCCTCCATTCTAGGAACAGTTTTCATTAGAATTTATGAACCTATCTGTTAAATTTTGGAGTATCAATCTGTGGGAAACATATCATTCTGTCAATTCCTAATGGCTTTCAAGTTATGTTCATTGCAGAGATTCTACAGCGGTTAATCATGAACAAAGAATAAAAGGTTTAAAGTTCCAAGAAGCTCGTTTCTCCTGAAGCTTTCTCATTTATGCTGATGAGTCATTTATTGCCGTTAGAGGGGTCTTAGTGTAACTTAATCTCCTATTTAATAAGTCCCTTAATCTAGGGTTACAAACACTTGAGTGTGTAGTCATTGTATCACACTCTTCTTTTCTTTCTGATCATTTCATTGATCTTGTCTTGTCTTTATACTTACATGATTATTGTCTCATTGACATTAATCTAATCTTGTAACATCTTGGATACTATTGTAAAGTTAATCTAAGATGACTATTGTGGCTTAGGTTTGAATAAAGGTTCTGTTGTTCATCTTGTGTTGCTTATACTTTCGTACATGGTATCAGAGATTCAGGCTCATTGATTCTCTTCGGCAACTAATTGGTGGTTTGGGGTTATTGCTACTGGCGTAATCACTGGTTATCTTCTATTTACAATTAGCCCTAGACTAAGTGAATCTAGGGTAATTGTGATTTGTTCTTCCGCTGCATATTTCTCTGTAAGTCTAAGTCTTATCTCTTCTTCAAACATACAGTACTTAAGTCTTTGTGGGTGCAAACGGGTAGACTAACATCTTGATCTCGCCACCCTTGAGTGGTACGAATACCGCCTCCGTTTACCCTAGTCCATGTGCTTGGTGCTTGTTGTCTCTTAAATACAAGGTCTTATTTATTTGTCTATTTGGTCTTATTATTATCTCTGTCTTTGATTCTCTGTCTGTCTTATTATTATGGCTATTGGTGATGATAATATTGGTGGATCTTCCACTGAGAAAATCTTATCCTTTGGTGATGCTTTGTATTTACACCCTAACAATACCAATGGTACTCCCATTGTTTCTATTAAACTCATTGGAACTGAAAATTATAAAATATGGAATATGGCCATGAATTTTGCTTTAAGGAACCATAATAAGTTAGGGTTCATTGATGGTACTTGCATAAGAAATGATTCGAACCCTAGTCTTGCTAATCAATGGGATACTTGTAACTATGTTGTGGTTACTTGGATTCTTAACTCTCTCACCGAACTATTTGTGGGGCTATCTATGCTAAACCGCTATGAAATGTGGAATGACCTTAAAGATACTTATGATAAGGTTGATGGTTCAACTATTTTTAATTTACATAAAAATATAAACTCTTAGTCAAAGTGGGTCTCTCTGCTGATTACTATAACAATCTTAACTCTTTATGGAAACAATTTGATTGTATGATTAGCTTGCCTCCCGCACTTGTGAGGTATGCAAAACATTTTGAAAAACATAATCGACTAATCAAGTTAATGCAATTTCTTATGGGTCTTGATGACTCCTATGTCCTCACATATTTTAACCGAGATCCTTTACCTAATGTCAAACCGCTTTCTCGAGAAGAATCTCGAGAAATGTTTCATCGGGAATAGCTCGCTAAACCCAATGCTATAGCCTTTGTCGAAAAAACGCTCGATGGTGGGAAATTTTGATAACAAAAAGGTTTTAACAACAAAGGTTCTGGTTTTAATAATGGTAACAACTCAAATAGCAGAGGACCAAACATGAATCTCAAATGTACTAATTGCAAAAACCCGGTCACACCGTTGATAGATGTTATGATCTTGTTGGTTATCCCTGGATATGTTAAAAGGAATTTTAATGGTAAACCTTTCAAGAAGAATAATGTTTCAATAAACTAATCATATCACCGATAATAGTGCTAGCAACTCTCCTGCTTCCTTGTCTAATGAGCGACTCTCCGCACTTATGAGTCTTCTCAATGACAACAATGTGTCATCTCGCTAATGCCAACTTAGCGGGTAAAAATTTTCGTGAACCTTCTTTAATGGCGATCAAGTTTAATGTAAACTTTAACAAATTTTTAACAACAACACGTAATACTTATCCGAAACATCGCCTTGGTTGATTGTTGACTCGGTGCAAATCAAGACATGACCGTGTTCGAAAACTTTTAATCAATGTTGTTAACATTTCAAATCTTGGCTTAACTGTTGGACATCCCAACGGTACTCAGCCTTAATTACTAAAATTGGTGATTTAAAGGTCAATAATGACCTAACTCTTTTGATGTACTTGTTGTTCCCGAGTACAATGTTAGTCAACCGTCTGCTCATAAAATTGCTAGAGACAATAAGATGTTTGTCGGGTTTAATGAATCTAATTGCTATATGAGATTTACATCAAAAAAGGATTGTGGGGATTCGTAAACAATACAATGGGTTATATATGTTTGATATTGATTCTACATGTAAGATTATTTCTAATAACCGCATATCTGCTTGTCATGTTTCTAGAAATCTCGGCATCAAAGACTTGGTCATCCCTCCGACCAAGTCCTACACATTCTTAAACCCACTCTTAAATTTGATAGTACATCCAAACTGATCATCTCGTGATACTTGTAATAAAGCTAAACAAACCGAGAACCATTACCTCTAAGTGAACATAAATCAACTAAAATTGGTCAACTTGTCCATCTTGATGTATGGGGACCATATAAAGTCACCAGCGAGATGGTTACAAATATTTTTAACAATTGTCGATGACTATTCCAGGTAGTGTGGGTTTATATGCTTAAGGGAAGGATGATGTTTATGTTTCCATTGTTAACTTTACTCATATGCTATCAAATCAATTTGAACACAATGTTAAGATTTTTAGAAGTGATAATGGGACGTAATTTGTCAATAATAAACTTCAACACTTTTTCCATGAAAAGGAATTTTACATCAAACCTCTTGTGTTTATACACCACAACAAAATGGTATTGCTAAAAGGAAACATAGGCATCTCCTTAATGTAGCTAGATCCTCATGTTTTGGGAACTACCCCTATATCTTTGGCCTAAATGTGTTCTAATCACGCCTATGTCATAAATAGGTTACCCTCTTCGCTCTATCCGCAAGTCCCCTTCTTCCTTGTGTATGGGCATGACCTTCATCCTCTCTCCTTAGAGTCTTTGGCGCTTATGCTATGCCACCATTCTCAACATCTCCGATAAATTTGAGAGTAGGTCCGAAAAAGTGTCCTTATTGGTTACTCAAATGAGAAAAAGGCTATAAACTCTTGATCCTAGAAAAAAATATCTTTACTCCGAGATGTCAAATTTTATGAAACTGTTTTCCTTGAAATGAAAATTACCTTGTCAAAACCTTTTGTTGAAACTTTTGTACCAAAAGATTTAAATCACAAAATTTCTTTGACTCACAAATAAGTCCCAATGATGAAGGAGAGTGACATCCTATAATGATGGCACAAGAGTAAGTCATCCTACTAGGATTGACGAACCGTTGCAACATCTATAGATGATAATACACACCACGAGGGCACCATATCACATGAATCACATCCCGCTAATGCACCTTCCGATTCTCTCGATACAACACCGATTCTCTTGAACAAGAAAGAGGCTTGCCACCACTATCGCTAGAAGGTCAACCGTAGTCTCTAAGTTGCCCAAGAATCTTAATGACTTTATTGTAGAAAGAAAAGTCAAATATGGTGTTGAAAAGGTTGTTAATTACTCTAATCTTAACAAAGATAATTCTTGCTTTGCATCTAGTCTTAATAAAGTATTGAACCTACATGTTATGAAGAAGCTATCCTTGATAGTAATTGGGTTGATGCTATGAACTCAAATTGAGGCCTTAAATGAAAACCATGCTTGGGATAAACCGATCTACCTTCTAATAGAACTCCTATTGGCTACAAATGGATCTTTAAAATCAAATATAAAGCCAATGGTGAGGTTGATAGATACAAGGCTAGATTAGTTGTTAAAGTCTATAACCAAAGGGAAGGAATAAACTATGATAAAACTTTTTCTCCTGTTGTAAAAATGTCTATTGTTAGATGTCTTATTGCTTTAGTCAGAAAAACAAATGGCCTCTTTTTCAACTTGATGTTAACAATGCTATCTTGTATGGAGATCTTGATGAGGATATCTATATGACCATCCCCAAGGGGTTCTGTAATGAGAAAAATAAGAATAAAGTTTGTAAACTTGTCAAGTCTCTATATGGCCTAAAACAAGCTCTCAGGAAATGGAATGAAAAACTTGTCAATGTTTTAAAAGAAAAAATAAATTTGTTCAATCTGTTAATGATCACTCTTTGTTCATCAAAACAGAAAATAACAAGTTTATTGCTCTGCTTGTTTATGTGGATGATATTGTCCTTACTGGAAACTGCATTAATGAGATAAACCTATCCAAAGAGTTTCTAAAATCAAAATTTCATATTAAAGACTTGGGAAATCTAAAATATTTTCTTGGCATTGAGGTTCTAAAAACTGGGAATGGCATTTGTCTCTCCCAAAGAAAATCATCGCCTTGAACTCCTCAAAGAATTTGACTTCTTGGTGCAAACTTGTGTCCACTCCTATGGAACCCAACTCGTCCTTCCATAAATTCCCACCGATGATCCATTACTTGTCAACATCACTTGGTTATCGGGTTACTTGGGAAACTTATCCATCTCACCCATACAAGACCGACATCTCATACTCGGCTCATTGTCGGCACAATATATGCATTCTCCTTGAAATCTCATCCGAATGTGCCCTCAATGTCCCGAGATATCTAAAAGGAGCTCCGGAAAAGGTCTAAGGTAAAATTTCAAAGAACTCGAAAATCATCTTGAAGGATATAGTGATGCTTGATTGGGCCAAATGCAAGAAACCAAAAATCTATCATGTGGTATTGTGTTTTCTTTAATGATTATCGATCTCATGGAAAAGTAAAAACAAAACACTCTTTCAAAATCTTCCATGTAAGCAGTATAGATCTATGTCTACTACTTCTCGTGAAATCATTTGGATTCAAAAATCTTAAAGGATCTAAAAGTTGATATTAATCTCCCCGTTAATCTTTTTGTGATAACAAATCGCTTTACAACTTCTTTGTCAACCCCTGCTTTTCCATGAAAGATCAAAACACTTTGAAATTGATGTTCACTTCATCGTGGAAAAATTGCTAGAGGTGTTATTAGTGCAAAAGATTGGCTCTTCAAACCAAATCTGCGACATACTCACTAAAATCTCCTCGCCTATCAAGATAAATTTTGTGTGAAAAATTGATATTGTTTGATATGTTTGCCCATCGATTAAGGGGAATGTTAAATTTTAGAGTATCAATCTGGAAACATATCATTTCATCAATTCCTAATGGCTTTCAAGTTATGTTCATTGCGTAGATTCTGAGGGGTTAATCATGAACAAAGAATAAAAGGTTTAAAGTTCCAAGAAGCTCGTTTATCAACAAGCTTTCTCATTTCTGGCGATGAGTCATTTATAGCCGTTAGAGGGTCTTAGTGTAACTTAATCTCCTATTTAATAAGTCCCTTAATCTAGGGTTACAAACACTTGAGTGTGGAGTCATTGTATCACACTCTTCTTTTCTTTCGATCATTTCATTGATCTTGTCTTGTCTTTATACTTACATGATTATTGTCTCATTGACATTAATCTAATCTTGTAACATCTTGGATACTATTGTAAACTTAATCTAAGCTGACTATTGTGGCTTAGGTTTGAATAAAAGTTCTGTTGTTCATCTTGTGTTGCTTATACTTTCGTACACTATCCTTTAATGATTTTGAGGGAGATGTACCAGTCAAAGGAGTGTTCACCAATGCAAGTGCCTTCTCCGTTTCAGGGAACAATAGGCTTTAATTTGTGGGTGAAAGCTAAAGATACGCAACATAGTTTTTCAAAACCGACGATGTACGCAATGAACTTTGAAAATTACCATTGTACGCAAAATACTTTCAAATTTGGAACTATGTACGTAATATGATCGGGAACTAGTATGTTACCAGGTCACAAATTTTGAAAATTGGAAAAAATGGTCCCTGTGGCTTGCGTTGACTTTCACCGGTCATCCCTTAACTTTTTTTTTAGTTAAAAAAGTTACAGTAATGGTTCTTATGGTTGTTGACATTCAGATTTAGTCCGTTTTTATACTTTTTAATACGTTCTCTTACGTGGAGGTGTGGTTGAACTTGGGTTGCCCAAATGCAAGGAGACAAAGAAACATAAAAAGATTTCCTACATTCTTAATTGTCATTTTGATCGATCCACACTTTTCACAATTTTACGCAATGTGTATGCTGCTTGAAGAAAAGCAATGGCCAAGTGTCTCAATCATCAAGGAGGGACCAGCTTGAAACTTTCCTACAATCAACTTCTCATGGCTACCGATGGATTTTCCAAGCCAATTTGATTGGAAAGGGTGGGTTTAGCTATGTTTATAAAGGAATCCTTGATAATGATGATGATAGCTATGTTGCGGTCAAAGTTCTACATCTTCAAACAGAGGAGCTTACAAAAGTTTTTTAAGAGAATGTGAAGCATGGTGCAACATTTGACACCTGAATTTATTGAAGATAATAACTTCATGTTCAAGTGTTGACTTTCAAGGTAATGATTTCAAAGCTTTGGTATATAAGTTCATGCCCAAAGGAAGTTTACATGACTGGTTGCATCCAAATGCAAATACAACGAGATTGAACCTTCTCCAAAGAATAAACATTCTTGTTATGAATATGATTAAAACTCCTTAAGGGTCGGTTGGTTTTTGCTTAAGTCCTAAGCTTCACAGACGCAGATATACTCGCTGTCTTGAGTCCAAATTGAATTTGAAGATCCGTATTCAAATCCAATTTGAATTTGCTTGCTTCCTCCTCCACCTATAAAAGGAGATGAGGGTGGAAGAGATTGGTACCACCCTTCGAATTTGTTTTGTAACGTTTGAATTTGTTTTGTATCATTTGAATTAGTTTGTACCTTTGAATTTCGTTTTGAATAATAGAAAGCTTCCATAAAATTTGTTGATTCTTGTTTCTTCTTGTGCTTCATCTTGGATTATCTTTAATGATTGTCTCGATCTCATGGAAAAGTAAAAACAAAACACTCTTTCAAAATCTTCCACGTATGCAGTATAGATCTATGTCTACTACTTCTCGTGAAATCATTTGGATTCAAAAATCTTAAAGGATCTAAAAGTTGATATTAATCTCCTCGTTAATCTTTTTGTGATAACAAATCGCTTTACAACTTGTGTCAACCCTGCTTTTCCATGAAAGATCAAAACACTTTGAAATTGATGTTCACTTCATCGTGGAAAAATTGCTAGAGGTGTTATTAGTGCAAAAAGATTGGCTCTTCAAACCAAACACGACATACTCACTAAAAATCTCCCTGTCTATCAAAGATAAATTTTGTGTGAAAATTGATATTGTTTGATATGTTTGCCCATCGATTAAGGGGAATGTTAAATTTTGGAGTATCAATCTGGGAAACATATCATCTCGTCAATTCTAATGGCTTTCAAGTTATGTTCATTGCGTAGATTCTACAGTGGGTTAATCATGAACAAAGAATAAAAGGTTTAAAGTTCCAAGAAGCTCGTCACTAAGCTTTCTCATTTCACCGATGAGTCATTTATAGCCGTTAGAGGGTCTTAGTGTAACTTAATCTCCTATTTAATAAGTCCCTTAATCTAGGTTACAAACACTTGAGTGTGGAGTCATTGTATCACACTCTTCTTTTCTTTCTGATCATTTCATTGATCTTGTCTTGTCTTTATACTTACATGATTATTGTCTCATTGACATTAATCTAATCTTGTAACATCTTGGATACTATTGTAAACTTAATCTAAGTGACTATTGTGGCTTAGGTTTGAATAAAAGTTCATTGTTCATCTTGTGTTGCTTATACTTTCGTACACTATCCTTTAATGATTTTGAGGAGATGTACCGGTCAAAGGAGTGTTCACCAATGCAAGTGCCTTCTCCGCTTCAGGAACAATAGGCTTTAATTTGTGGGTGAAAGCTAAAGATACGCAACATAGTTTTCAAACCGACGATGTACGCAATGAACTTTGAAAATTACCATTGTACGCAAAATACTTTCAAATTTGGAACTATGTAGTGTTGATACAAAAGTTGGACGCTCGATTTGGAGCTCCTGCTCGCACTCAATTGAGAATTGCCGCTGAGACCGCGCACTAAGAGACAAGAAACACCGTTAGGCTTATCGGGATTGTCTCCACGATTATCCTCCCGCGAGAGTGAGTAATCGGTTTAGGGTTTAAGGAGTTTTAGGGTTATGAGATCGCACTTAAACGAGGGATATGATTCCCTTATATACGCACGGAATCCTTGTTGGTTCCGTGTTCCCCAACCTTCGCGATCCCGCCAAAGTCGGTTGGGAATGATTATCTTCGTATTTTAGAAGATATCATGTATCAAATCCATAATAGATTTGGGCTTGGGCCGTGAGCCCAAACCGTTATTGAAAATGGCCCAGTCGCATCGGCTTGTTAGTATTGGGTTGTGGTCGGGTTTATGACCCGATACCGCACTATACGCCATCATGTCCCCCGCCTAGTATGCGCAGCGCGAATCGCGGATGCTAGACTAATGACCGTAGTTCAAAAAACAAATAACGGACGAAACGTATCCAAGAAGCCAAACACCTACCCGTAGGTGCAATGTATCGAGACATCCAAATGAATAGGTAATGCCTCGTTAATCGGGGGAAAGTTACTGCCCCGTTGTCACATCAAGCCATCTCGACCACACAAAGAAGACTAGTGGAATCCACGTGTCGCCAATCGTATGGGAGAGAAGAAGTATATAACTTGGCGATTCATTTTCACCGAATTCCTCACAGTAAAAAGTAAAAAACACCATCCGCCATTTCTAAAGCATTCCAAGAGTTGTTATCCCAAAAGTAACCAACCACGAGGTAATCGCGCGCGCGATGGATCAAAAAGTATATCATCATGGTTAAACAATTGTCTGACTTTACCTCCGACCTTAATTTGATCGATCTGATGGAATTTTCCTCAGATTATTTTATACCCCGGGACGTGCATCCAGCGGTTCCGGATGCGCGAGCCACGATTGCGGATTTCCCCGAAGGGAAAGTGGGCGTATACACACGGTTATTCGAATTTGCGAATCAACGCGTGCCCCTATCACGCTTTCTGTGCGATGTGTTAAACTATTATACGTTACACATATCGCAGTTACACTGCATCGGCGCGGCCAAAATTACTAATTTCGAAGTAAATTGCCGTTTGCTGGGGATTAATCCCACCATCCACCTCTTCCGCGCTTTTTATCACACCACATGGGCGCATGGGTGGGTATCCTTTTCAAAACGCGCGGGTAGATTACAGTGCTACACTGATAAGTTAGATGCGCTTAGGAATTGGAGGAATACTTTTCCGGGTAGATGATACATGTTTTCCTTGGAATTATGATTTTTATACCAAAGGATCGCTACAGAGGGATGAGTACCCAAAGCTCGGGTCGATAACGCCGAGGATGCGGAATCGATAAATGCAAACCGCATCCCCATCAGTGCATATCCTGAGGGATTTTGGTGCACATGGAATCACCGTAATTATTATGGCCTTAAGATGAGATCCCTATTTTCTTAGACGCCAATGGCCAGGGTGGGTACTTGTTCCTCCGTACTTCAGTGTGTAAATATTGTAAGAACAATCTTCCGTACATGTTGCGCATAATATAACTGGTGTGTATATGTGTTTTTGTTTTGCGCAGAGATGGATCTGTTTACAGTTGTACAGCTAGCGAAGCCCGCAGCCGTGAGGACAGGAGTACGACCGTTGAGGGATGACGAGGAGCCCATATTAGCTGCGACTGCAGGACGTGTCATGGAACTGGCCGCAGGGGATACAGGGACCAGTTCCTCCGTTGCGGTGGAGGCAACGCCTTTGCAAAGCCGTCCCAATCCTGAGGTGACTCCGGTGGTAGCGCAATCATCGCTCGGAGTCGTAGCTCATCCTGAGGAGGAAGAAGAAGAAGAAGCGGCGCTTAGTCGCAAAAGGACCCGACAAGATCATGGTGCGGGCCCGCAAGGAAGAAACGCCCCGTGATTCGGATCGTGGAGTTGTCCTCCATCGATGAAGCGCCGCCGCACCCATCTCGCCGATGACGCGAGCCAAAGTAAGTAAAACCATATATGTATAACCTTTGTTAGTTGGTGAATGTGCTATTTGTGATTCTAATGTTGCACGGTGATCATTCGCAGGTGGAGCAGTCATGAGTCACCTAAGGCTAGTCCGACACGCCAACGATTCTCGAGCCGCAGAGCCAGGATAAGGAAGACCAGTCCGATGCAAATGTGCCGCTGGGGCAATTAGTTGAAGAATTGGTTCAAGTTTCTGCTCACCAGGCTTCGCTGATTGTGAAGTTGAAAGAGCGAGTATCTGATGGAGAGAACCAAGACTCCCAAAAGGACCAAACTATTTCTTTGCTGGAGGCGCAACTGGCAAGTACCCGGGCACAATTAGATAGCGCCCATGCAGAGGCCAAGGTCCTGAGCACATACGCTCAAAAACAGGCTGAGGACAAGATGGCGCTAATGTGCCAAATAAACCAAGAGCGGCCGATGTCGCTAAGTATAAGTCTCGCGTCCGGGCAATCAAACATCCGGAACAGGTAAGGACAAAATGTTTGCGCAATTGGGGAGCTGAGAGACCGTGAGCTGGTCCTTAGAGGTGCAAGAGGCAAAGTCGCGTAAGCTAAGCATCGAGTATGACGAGGAATTGTATCCGCAATGATGTCTCGTGATAGCGGAGCGCAGTGGCTCATAGGCCATGGTCTCGCGCTTAGCCGCCCGAAAGTACCGGAATCGCCAGAGGTGGTCAATGCCTTCGGGAGGTAGTGCAGTGTGCTCGAGCGTGGCAAATCGAGGCAATTGAAAAGCTCCACGAGGCGCCAAACTGAAGGCACCACCGGATAAGGTACCGAGTATGATTCGAGTCATACGATCACTTGTCGCCGCCATGCGTAAAATGAAAGACTTGAGTCGCCAATGATGCGCAATTGGGGAGCTTGAGAGCTTGAGCGTAAGCTAAGATCAAGATTACCCAATAAATGTGATTATGAGGTGGTCAATGCCTTCGGGAGGTAGTGCAAAGTGTGCTCGAGCGTGGCAAACAATTTCCACGAGGGCCATCGTATGATTCGAGTCGAGGATGTCGTAAAATGAAAGACTTGAGCCGCCAATGATATCGGAGCTTTTTATCAAGATTACCCAATAAATGTGATTATGAAGTGGTTGACCCATGGGTCGTACCGGACTTTTATTTGAAGCCCCCCAAGTTCCTGCTCTTTGCGCGCCCTGTGGATAGTCGAATCCTTTGCATTGGAAAAGAGGTACCTCTAAAGGAGGTCTTGAGGCGCATGCGACCCGCCTTGCTAAGAAAAAGGGTATCGCAGTAAGGCCATTTTGTGGGGTTGGTGCGCCCACTTGCCAAGATCCGATGGGGTGCCCGTAAGCGTGGCCACCGTATCTCGTAAGGATGCGTGTATGTTGAAGGACGCTACGTAGCCAAAGAAGCAACGAGTCACACCGGTTCTTCGTACTTAAACGTCAGAATACCGGTAGTTGACATGTTCAATGTCTTTGTAATAACTCGTAGTTATGAATAAGTTTCTTTTTGTTGTAGATACGTGTAATATAAACGATCTCGTATCTTTGCGTGAAAGATGTATTTGTTGCCAAAGAAACAAACGCCTAAGCCAATGCGAATGTAGGAAATGCATAATCATGTATAAAGATCCTAAGCATACTTGGAAAATAATTCTAAGTATTTGATCATAATCGTATGTTATAGTTCACGCAGATCGAAATATCTCGTTAAGGAATCAAATGTCTTGGTTCCCGAGTTGTTAAACGCGCACGTATGCATTGATGCGCAACCATCGTGGATGCGCAAATAGCTTATTCCAACGCCTTGAGAATAAGGTGTTTAACAAGGATGCGTGATCCATTATTGATGGGTTTGCAACCTCTTACTCAACAAGTTAGTTAGTAGGTCAACTTATCCTTTTACCATCGTGGGTTTATTTGTGGTGCATGCACGCCATCGTGGGCAAGAAATAAAAATTGTTAACACATACAAGATATGGAGATAACAACTTAAAATGTGTCATGGAGTTAGCTAGAAACCGCGACGCTTTTATTAATACTTGCAAGTTTATCAAGAAGTAACAAAGAAAACAAAGAATATGAAAAATAAAACCGAGTACATGAATGTTTATTGAGCATCGAAAGTGCGGAGCGTCGCGCGCGCTATGCCGTAGCAATTCTTATAGGTAGCACCTCTTGAGGTTGCCGATATTCCATGTGCGCGGTAGGTCACGACCATCCAAACCTCGTAGCGGTGACGCTACTGCGTCTGCTGTTTCAAGAACCTCATAAGGTCCTTCCCACTTTGGTCCGAGCTACTCAGATCTTCGCCGCTGCTTGCCTCATTGTCGCGGTAGACAAAGTCACCGGTCTCGAATGAAACACGCGCACCTTGGCATCATAGTATCCTTTCATTTTTGACTTCGACCTTGCCTCCCCGATAGCCGCTGCTCGCGCTCTTTCTTCCAAGAGGTCCAAGTCGACACGCCTGTCGTCGTCGTTTGTAGTCACATTAATCTCCGCAGTGCGGATAGTTGGCATGCCGATCTCAGTTGGTATAACGGCTTCTGTCCCGTATACAAGAGAGAAGGGGGTATCCCCTGTGCTGGTTTTAACTGAGGTGCGGTGCGCCCATAGTACATGTGAAAGTTCTTCGACCCACCTTCCTTTGTGCTTGTCCAAGCGTGCTTTGATTCCTTCACCCAGGCTTCGGTTTGCGCGTTCGACTAAACCATTGGTTTGTGGGTGCGTAACCGACGCAAAGTGTTGGGTGATGTTTAACTTTTCGCACCAATCTTTGAAGGGGTTGTCGTAATTGTTTCCGTTGTCCGAGATGATTTCACCGTAATCCGCGGCATACAATGTTGTCCCGCATAAAGCGCTTTACCGGTTGCCGAATTGTCGCCACCGCTTTTGCCTCGATCCACTTGGTGAAGTAGTCTATAGCTACTATGAGAAACTTGAGACCGTCCGCTATTGGAAAAGGACCGCGATATCAATGCCCCATTTGTAGAACACACGCGCCGTGATTGGTGTTAACTCATGCCGTGGTTTGCGCGGCACGGGTCTCGTGGACTTGGCAATCATTGCACTTCCTTATCAAATCCCGCGCATCTTTATGCATGGTGGCCAAGAGTATCCCGATCGCATGGCGCTGCTACAACAGCATCGTGGTCCCGCGTGCATGCTACATGAACCCTCATGGATTTTCGCAGACATAATTTGCTTGTACGGGCCGACGATCGAAGCCATGGTTGGAGGAAAGAACGCCGACATAAAGATGTTGTCGCGCATTGAATCTCTCACAGGCGCCGATTCTCGCGAGCTCTTCGTCTGCTTGGGGTAATGTCCCTTGCTTAAGAATTCGCAATTGGTGTCATCCATGTAGGACCATCCTCCTCTATGATTGCGGAGACTTCCATCTCCGATATTGACTTGCTTTTCAGTGTTTCCACCAAGACTTGCTTTGATAAGTGTGCGAAGCTTGTCGAGGCGATCTTGCTCGCTGCATCCGCTGGCGATTTTCTCCTCTAGGGACTTGCTTGATAGTAAATCACAAAGCCTTTGATCGATGCTTTAGTCTTCTCAAGATATCGAATCATATTTTCTTCTTTGGCCACGATTCACCCAACACATGGTTGGCCACTAGTCGGAGTCCACATTTGCTTCCAAGTTACGACACCCATTCGAGCCGCAATGCGTAGTCCAATGATCGTGGCTTCATATTCGCCTCATTGTTTGTCGAGGTAAATTCAAAACGCAGCGTAAGTGAATTCCATTCCTCCGGGTTTGTGAGAATAAGGCCGCCCCGAGCCATCCACGCACGAGGACCCATCCGTAAACAAAATCCATGGATCTTGTAGTGCTTTTCGCTGGTGTAGGTACTCGTCAAGATTCCGCTTCGATGATGAAGTCCGCCGAACTTGTCCTTTTATTGCGGTACGTGGTCCGTAAGAGATGTTATGTTCGCTTAGCAACACACTCCACTTCGGAGTCGCCCCGACGATCGGGTTTGGAGATGATCCGCTGATGGCTTGATCCGTGATTACCGCTATCGGGTGCGCTGAAGTACGCGCAGCCGCTACGGCAAACACTAATGCCAAGACCAATTTTTCCATGGCACTATAGTTCATCTCCGCCTTCTTGAGAGCTTTGTCGACAAAATAGATAGGGGTTTGCACCGAGTCCCTATCTGTTAGTAGCACCGCTACCGACCGCCCCATGAGTTGCCGATAGATACATGATCGCCTCTTCCCCGGTCGGGTGCCACGAGTGTTGGGAGCGTTGCTAGATGTCGCTTTGAGTGTGGTGAAAGCTTCTTCCGCCTCCGTTGTCCACCGAAAGTCACCCTTTTTATACACTTCGAGTGTTTTGAAAAGAGGCAATGACTTTTTCACGATTTAGATAGGAACCCGCTGAGGCCGGCTAGTTTTCCATTGAGGATTGGACTTCCTTCGCCGCGTGGTGAGGGAAGTTCTATTACCGCTTTGTCTTTTCTCGACACGGTTTTATGCCATCCGGTTCTATCGTACCCTAAGAACATGCCTTCGTAGCTCAAGGTGCATTTCTTAGGATTTAGCTTCATGTTAATCTCGCAGAGTTTTGAATGTTTCTTCTATGTCGCGCACCGCCTTTTCAAGATGGCTTTTAATGACCGTGTCATCCACATAGACTTCCGTGTTGCGCCCAATTGCTTTTCAAGGCATTGTCTACCAACCGATAGTGGCACCAGATTCTTCAAGCCAAACGGCATTTTTGTGTAACAAGAACGCCTTGGCTTGTGTGGAACGTCGCTTTTCCTCGCCTTCGAGCCATTTGTATCCGGTGATATCCCTTGTACGCGCCGAGAAAACACTTCAACGGGTATCCACACAAGGACTCTATTTTCCAATCTATCTCGGTAATGGATAGCACCCGCTGGCATGCTTTATTAAGGTCGGTGAAGTCTACACACATTCGCCACCACCGCCGCTTTTTTGACCATTATCGATTAGAAAGCCACCGTGGTAATAGACTTCACGATAATTCCCGCTTTAACTAATTTGCACCGCCAGAATCGCTCGCGCCTCTCCGAGCTTCGCCACGCTTCTTCGGCGATCGGTAAGTATCCTTGTCGGATTCTAAGTTTATGCTCGTGATCGAGCGTGGTACTCCACCATGTGTTTGGGCTCCCATGCGAAAATATCCACGTTCTTTTGTAGGAGCGCCGACACGTACCGCTTTGCCGTTGTCCGACAATGACCCTCCAATGGTTATCTCCTCGTCCGATATTCGGGTGAATTGCGACCTTAAAGTTGGGGATTTTGGCCAAGACCGCTTCGGATTGGTTCCATTTCGCATGTAACCGTGTTACATCTCTCTGCTTGGCACCGTGGCATTGTAAAGAGTGACAATGCCCCTTCAACTGGAATTTAAGCATCCGTGCGCGCCGTTGACGCACCGCCGCATGGTCGATATCCCGGTCTCCCAATAATGCCATTATATGATGAAGGGATTTGATCACCATGAAATCCATCCAGTTGTTGTAGAGTGCTCGCTGCCAACGCCGACTAGCAATCGCAGCTGGCCCATAGGTTATATCTTCTCACCGTGAAACCGGTGAGTGCGGTGTTGACCAGATTTAACCGACTACGATTTCGTGTCGTAGTCTTTAAAGCAATGCTCATACATAATATTTGCCGATGCCCCACCATCGATGTACATGCGGTGTATGTCGTGACCACCCGCACTAATTTCAATGGTGAGGGCTCGGCGTCGCGTTGTCCGCAATCAAAGTAGGAAAGAGATTTCACTTCTTCGGAAAACTCTTGGTCGACCTTCCGTCTCGGTGGTTCGCCGCCACGTCAGTATCATATAGATTGTGTCGGCCTTATCCTTGGGTGTCTCCTTCTTGCTTTCATTCTTTGCTTATCTCTTCCTCTTTAATGTTTTTAACTAAGTGGTCCACCGCCTTTGACCATCTTGTCGATGAGTTGGCGCACTGGACACACTCGTTAGTGGTGTGACCCTTTGCGCATGGTAGTCACAAGATCCATTCCCAAAGGCGCCGATCTTCCGTGTACGATCCGCGGTGGTCTTGGGAAGTTCGCACCTTCCACCGCGAGTATTTTTTGGTGTTTTGATCGGGAGTATACCGCCATTATCTCTCGCCTCGCCGCTCCTCCGTTGCGATAGCTTCTATTACGGTTATTACCTCGGTCGTTGGATTGTCTCCCGTGTTGTTCCCGTGACCGTAACTCGAATAGTTCTTTTACTATTCGCCGCAGCCGCCTCTCCCTCGACAAAAGACCGAGAGCGCTTCATGAGTTCATCAAAGGTCTCGTGGATCTTGTCGCTTAACCTCTTGATGAGTTCGGGTTATTAATCCCATTCATGAAGCCCGAGATCTTTAAGACTTCGTGGCATGCTTTAACCCGCATGCATTCATCTTTGAAGCGCTCCATGAACGCGCCGTGGATTCTCCCCGGTTCGCTTTTACCCGGCGAGTTCGACAGATTTTTAGCACACTTTTGCGTTGAGTAAAATTTAGGCGAACGCCTTTCTCAACTCTTCAAACCATTCACGCTCCTTCGCGGGAGTTTGTTGAACCGCTCGCGCTTCCCACCAAAGGTGGAATTAAACATGTGGCACCAAACCGGTTGTGGCCGCCGATGGTCGCGGCCGATTCAAAAATTTTAGGTGATCGCCGTGATCACCGTCCCATCATAGGTTTTAACATTTGCGGGCATGCGCCTTTTCTTGTTCTCGAGAAATCACTAATGCGTCTAGTGAACGATCCACTTTCTCGACGGCGCCACGGGAGAGACATGTCTTCCTCTTGGCTATCGCGCTCGCTCGATTTCCAATGCCTCAGATCACTATCCTCGTTGTCCGAGGAGTTGTCAAGATGAATTTACCTTTCACGGCGCTTGCGCCGCCATCCTCGTAATCGACTCATAGTCCGGATCCAAGGGCTTTCACTGGGGAATACTTTCGCCCCGCCTATCATGTACTCTACGGCTACCCGCCCCGCGAGACACCGGTACGCCGCTCTTCTCTATCATATCACTCAAGTGTTGCGAGTGAGATGTCTCATCACCCTCGATTCTCCTCCCGATTCTCGTTGAATACCGGGGTTTATGACCGCTTCCTCGCGCTTTTCCTTCCGTGGCGCGTGGAGAAGTATCGATTCGAATCGAAATTGAGTCGGGCTTCGTGTTCCGCCCGATCTATTCTTCTTCCTCTTGCATGAGGGCAGCCAATGCTTCGTAGTTTTGGGATACGAAAGTTTCGGTGCTAAGCACTCGCGCGACTCCCTCGAGAGTGAGTGCGTTTGTTTTCACCGCCGCATTCTTATCCCGACCGTGCCTCGGTATCTTTGTCAAGTCGGGCTAGCACCGATTGGAAGGGAGTAGTAAAGACGGGTTGTTCCCGAGCGCAGCTGGGTCTACTCCACTCGTGGTGGTTGTAGTGACTGGGTTATTCCCGAGTGCGGTTCTACCTGAGGAAGATCAAGTCTTGACCGACCCCTTATTTTTAGCAATACCGGTTGTCCTGCAGGTCCGCTTGGGGTTAGTCCACTCGCGACTTCTTCCCCATAAGATCCGACCGCGATCGCCGATTGCCGTGTTTTGTCATTCTAGTGTCGATTCTTAGTGTAGGTCCCACGGATGGCGCCACTTGTTGATACAAAAGTTGGACGCCTCGATTTGGAGCTCCTGGCTCGCACCAATTGAGAATTGCCGCTGAGACCGCGCACTAAGAGACAAGAAACACCGTTAGGCTTATCGGGATTGTCTCCCACGATTATCCTCCGCGAGAGTGAGTAATCGGTTTAGGGTTTAAGGAGTTTTAGGGTTATGAGATCGCACTTAAACGAGGGATATGATTCCCTTATATACGCACGGAATCCTTGTTGGTTCCGTGTTCCCCAACCTTCGCGATCCCGCCAAAGTCGGTTGGGAATGATTATCTTCGTATTTTAGAAGATATCATGTATCAAATCCATAATAGATTTGGGCTTGGGCTTCGTGAGCCCAAACCGTTATTGAAAGTGGCCCAGTCGCACGGGCTTGTTAGTATTGGGTTGTGGTCGGGTTTATGACCCGATACCGCACTATACGTCATCATCAACGCATCGCTAAAGATAAAGTCAAAGT
>CM040245.1:30413557-30813557 GCA_022545495.1 Chrysanthemum lavandulifolium | reverse complement strand
GGTATAAACTTGTATATAGCGTGTGTATAATTTGGGTTTTAAAAGAAAAGAAAGTCGCATTTATTTACGAGTATGTGTGGTTTTGTAATCTCATGTGAAACTCATTTAGGTGCGTTGGAATAGAATCGATTATGAATGTTTTGGAATTGTGTTGTGTGTGTAGAAAGTTGAAAGGCTGAATATATGGAAGGGTAAACATGTTAAGATAATACTAAACCGTGTTTTGTAGCTTGGGTAGGTCTTGGGAACGTTTGGGTATGGAAAGATTTGATATGATAACTTTAGACGGATTTTGACATGGGACCGTTTGGAAGTCGAATATGAGGGCATTGTAAATTGAGTTTCATAAGGGTTAAAATCGTGTTATTGTTGTAAAACTTATTTTATGTATTAGTTAAGTTTACAAAGTGGTTTGGACAAATTTGAAGTTGTCTAAGTCGTATTTTTGAATTTTACATGATCAAGTGTCAAAGCCGAGAAAGCGGGTCCGAAATTCAGTTGGATTGTTTGATTTTCATTTTAAACCAAAGGGAATTTTGAGCTCTCCTTTTACGTGATTGATATTTAGGATATAAATGAATTTATGGAATTTTGGGAATTTTTCCAAGGTGTTTAATGCTACGCATACAACGCACGCTCGAGGTCAAAGGAACTTCCTTTCGTCGAGCAAGTTTTTCAACACCCTAGGCAAGGAATCTAATCGTTGTCTTTGTAGTATTAGGGTAAGCCTCGGGGATTGATATCGTTCTCTGGGGAATAGGAATGCTAGTGAAAATTACTACGCTAAGGTTGGGGTTGTGGAAGATTATTTTTCTTATCTTTTTGTGTTTTTAAAAATTGAAAGGTACTGAATCTCGGGTATTGGATTTGGGGGTTTGTTATTTCTACCGATTACTCTACTATTCTAATTATCTAATTAACTAAGTTAAGGGTAGTCTATGTCTAATTGATGTGTGCTCATATGATGATTAAAAATGTGTTTACCTAGATGCTATTATTCCCTAGTTATCTCCTATTGATGCTTGAATTGTCACGTCCTTATTCTTAATGCGTTGTGTCTTCTAAGGTCGTAGGGTATGCTTTTTTCCCTAACTCTTTGAGACTACCTTAAGGTTATTGCCTACAAAATCTCTAGGATTCATAAACTAACTCTAAGGTTATCTTTGGATTTTTAGCCTACAATAACTCTAGGTGATTATAAACTAATGTTCACAAAGACTACTCAAGCTTTAAAAACACAAAGATGACCTATTGCAATCCTAGGCCAATTACAATTAAGATAAGAGACAACCAATCAATATTCAATACCTAGGTTTCATAGATCTAAGCAAACACACAAGTAAATTAGCCGACATGGAAAACATGCAAGCATACACACATATAATTGAAGACATAATTGAACCAATGAAGTAAATTACTTATCTTGTTGTACAATAGGGTATGAGAACCTAAAATCTTGAAGACAAGCCAAAATTGTTATTAGGTTTTACTCCACAAAACTACCTCCTTAAAAGTCTAAAATTCAATTCTAGATATAGAGTTACAACATGCGACGCATCACTCTTTAAATGTGACGTCAAATCGCCACCATTAGGGTTTTGTCTTGACCACGTCAACCTTTTGAAGGTGTCACCTTATGGTTGTGACACCGTCGGCTTGACTTCTAACGCCGTCTGGATCTCGAATCTAGTCCGTCTGAGTTGTGACGCCCTACTCTTTAAAACCCGATGTCGCCGAGTGTAAAATAGCAATTTTGCTACTTGAGTGGTCACAAATTTGGAGCACGTTGCAACGACGTCACCTTCAAACTCTGGCGTCGTCACCTTCTATTCCAAAGACTTGAGTGTCTTGATCTTGACTTGGCCATTTCTTCATATATTTACGCCCTTTCGTCGAATAAGTGTCATTCCAAAGAATTTGACTTCAAGAGACCTAAAAGTGAAAAGGAACGAAATTAAGCGATGCGGATATAAAAGTGGTTGATTAAGGGCTTAAATGACCCCTCAAAAGTGTACCTTTTAAATCCTTATCAAATATCCCTACACTAGGTATTTGCTTGTTCTCAAGTAAATGTGCTTTTGGCCAATTAATTTATAAGTTAGGAGCCATGAATCATTAGTTTAGAACAATTCACAACAACTATAAGCCCGCAAAAGTCATAACAAGCACGGAAATTCCATACTAGCACCTCGCTGAGGGTGTTTGGATACTCTCATCTCGGGTGTATATGAAATATATCAAATTGGAAATGGAAGATAAACACTCATTAACCGGTCCTAGTACATAGATTACCTTAGGCTTGATACTAGATCAAACCTCCATCGCTTTAGCGTAAGCACATAGGAAAAACTATCAAAGAGGTCTTTTAAAGGGTTGTAATGTTAGGCTTACGGTAGGAAACAAAGGGTTTGGTGGGATAGGCGATTTAGTGGTGGCAAGTCAAAATCTTTATGTTACAAGCATGAGAAGAATGGCGTAGCTAAACCAAGACTCGACACTCTAAACTCTAGATAACTTTGAAATAAACAAACATAAATTTAAAAATAGATGTAGGATGGTAGCCCGTATTTTTTTTTCAACACTCTATTTTTTTCTCTCTTTTTTTCTATTTTTTTTTTATTTTTTTATACAATTTTACTCTACCATCCTCTACGATAATCATCAAATTAATAGGTATTTATAGGCACATCCCTACACTTTAGTTTTTATTACTCTAACACTAATTTGACCCAAATTGAAGAGATCAAAACACTTGGAGTACATTATTACGTAAATAAAGGGACTTTGAATTTAACTTTTTTTTCCCGTCACTTCATAAAATTTAACTTTTCCCATTGGTCCTAATCGTCCCAAAACTGCGTACAAAGGATATGACTCGACTTAGCAACTTATGCAAGTAACTAGATAATTGAACTAAGGGTTTAGTGTGATAACAACAATACACTAAAAGTGAGTGCATACAAGGTAGGCTAAGGCAATTTGGTTGTACATTTAGGGGTGAATTTTAAACAATGCTCTTCATTGATATTCCGAAAAACCGAAACATCATGAGAACCGCGAAAAGGATAGGCTCTGAGGGGTTAACTAGGGTTATCGCGTACTAAAGATGAGTACAACGCAAGGGTGTGGGGGAATTACTCAACCGATGTGGAAGAAGTAATTATAATACGGGTATCAAACAAGGGTTATCCTAATGCCTCTTATCATTTAGTTATTCCTAACTACACAAGTGTAGTGTCACTAGCAATCTCGGAATGCATCACAAAACAAGTTCTAGAATCTATTATACTACCGGTACACTCTCGAAGCATTGAAGGTGAATGCTTTAATTCCTACAAATCTAAAGGCGATCCTCACATTTTGGGTGGAATTTAAGTGGTAAATGGTTTTGTGCTAGTCATGTAACTTCCTATCCATGAGACACTTTATTAAGACTAATGGCCCACTCCTACAAGTCATGAAAAATTTTAAGTTTGGTGCCAAAATTACCCTAACCGATATTTCTCATGGTTTATTACACAAATGAAATTGGAAAAGGCAAATAGTCAAGGATAAGCATAGTTTTAAAATTCCTATTTTAGTTTCCTCCCTACACTTAAACCGAACATTTTCCCAATGTTCCCGAAGTATCAAAGTTATGATAATGGAAGGTAATTAAAACGAAGAAACTAAAACTCCCCGATTAGCTCGGTAGGATCCGTGTGAAGTAGTGGTTAAATTCTTCTTCAAGAAGAATGTATGCGTGAAAAGCTCCTTTCAATCTTTCGTATCTTCTTCTTGATAAATAAAACACGCACACTAAAGAAAATAGATGAAACCTTCACAGTAAAATCGGTTGTAAACTATATATGACTCTACTAAACTAGGATATAATGCTTGTGAAATGGATGTTTGCGGGTTTTCGGAAAATTAAGACCTAGCAAATTCCAAAATTTATAAGTAGCGTGAAAACGAGAAAAGTTAGAAGCTATTTCGCTCCTCTTGAAGCCGTCAGTTGCGATCTGACGCCCGTCAGTTATCCCGACGAAACTAGTCTGCGATTTTCTTGAAAAATTCGGAAAATTTATATCTTTAAAATCTGGAAAATTTTACAAAACATTCATTATGACTCGATACAAGCATTTGACTCTAACAAACACACATATATATATATCTTTTTATTAATCGTAATTCCCATGTTCACGTTCTTTTACAAAGCGTGTGTAATCTTCCCAAAGCATTTTCACAAATTCAAACATGAGAATAAACAATCAATAAAAAATATCGACACACAAACAAGCAAATAATTAAGCATGGGTTGCCTCCACGAAGCGCTTTTCTTTATTTATGAGTCTTGTAGCTAGACTCAAGTCGTGCCCTACGTGACTTCATTACCATCACCCTCACCTCATGACGGTCTCTATTGGGTTTTCCATGTTATTGTAATGCCTTATTATGCATCTTTCTAAGTCATCTTATCCCAATCGGTTCTATATTCGGTCCTAGTTTCAAGCAATCCTTATAGAAATTGAAAATCTTGTTCATCACATAATCTACTCCTTTCTCCTTATCCTCCTCATTCCTATAGTAGACCGATAGCTTAAGTTCTTTTTCATCGTTGGATAATGATGAAAATTTTCAATCTTAAGCGGCATTTGGTAAGCTATGTCATCGGTCTCATCCTTGAATCTCACTATTCCTAATGACGGATCATAAATCATCTCGGTGTTTTCTATGAAAGGCTTTCCTAGAATAACGTGGGACAAGCTAGGATCTATGGCCGTACTAATATCATCCACAATTATGAAATCCGTAGGATACGTGAAACTACCTACATAAACGGGAAATCCCTTAACTCTACCAAGGAAATTACAACTAACCCTAGGATTATCGAGATCTTGCCTAGTTGGGATAGGCTTCTTCATTGCCCAATTATAGTAGGTGCTAGTCATGATATTTATCGGGGACTTGCGATCAATATAGGCCTTTGCCACAACAAGATGTCCTATGCAACATGGTATGTTAAGATTCCAAGGGTTCCCAAACTTGATCCTAGGGCTTCTCTTAATATACATGTGACAGAGGTCGCGTACTATGTGTGGGTGGCGAGAGAGTTCTTCTTCCATAGGAAACTTATTGAAATAGTCATCGCCTACTTCATCTACTTCCTCGGTTGTTTCATTCCTAGGGGTTTTACTAACCTCAAGTACTGTGTCATGGTTCTCTTCGTCATTTGTCCTATTAGATTTCACTAAGGCAATGGTATTGACGAATTGAACGTGCTTAGCTAACTTACTTGGGTTCTTAATTTCTACACCGGAAGTTTCGGGAGAATGAGTTGAGATGGCATTAACCTTCCTCTCACTATTAGTCATGGCTTTCAAAAGGTTATCTATCTTCCTATCCATCTCTGCTTGTTGTGTGTTAAAGCGGTCTGAGAGCTTAGTTATTTGAGCTTCTTGGGATGTAATTAGGTGTTGCAACATCCCTTCTATGTTTTGTTGGCTAGGTCCGTGAGAGGGGGGCCATGAGAAATCATTGGAGGTGAATTCTTTGGTTTATCCCTAATAGAAGTCGGGTTTGCCTTTCCATGCTTCTCCGGCATCATTGAAAGTCCTAGGTCCTGGTGTTGTAGGGAATCTTACTCTCGTTGCATTGGTACGCGAGGATGCGTAGTCAACGGAAGCTTGCTTGGGGAGTCTTGTGCAAGTATGAGTGTCATAATGACCACTAGATTTCTCACACAAGAAAGAGACTTTATTCACTTGGCGTGAAGACTTAGGATTTTCATAGAGCTCATTAGGGAATCGACTTGATCTTCAAGCTCGAGCATCCTACAATTGGAAGTTTGTGAGTTAATGGAAGGCAAGGAGATTGCCTTTACGGTTTTGGCAAACTCACAGGGGTCATTCCAACTTTTGTTGTCATAGAGAGCAAGGTCCTCTATTATACCCCACGATTCTTCCGCGGTGAGATCACTAAGTTTTCCACCGGCCGCTTGGTCGATAGATCGCTTAGTTTGAAAGTTGACATGATCATAAAAGAGTTGGACTTGAA
The DNA here is from genome assembly GCA_022545495.1 of Chrysanthemum lavandulifolium. Classification (NCBI taxonomy): domain Eukaryota; kingdom Viridiplantae; phylum Streptophyta; class Magnoliopsida; order Asterales; family Asteraceae; genus Chrysanthemum; species Chrysanthemum lavandulifolium. Next base: position 30,807,521 of record CM040245.1, on the reverse strand, counting down.
GCCAAATTTCAATGCCGTGATGAGGGACTTTACGGAGTAAGTCCTTGAATCAAGTCCATGCTTCGTAAAGAGATTCACCTTGATGTTGTTGGAACATCAAGATTTCATTCCTCTGCTTAGTGGTTCTCCTTGGTGGGAAAAATTGGACAAGGAAACGAGTGGTGAGATCATCCTAACTTGAGATGGAGCCGATGGAGCCGGGGAAGTCGCTCAAGCCAATTACTAGCTTGGTCCCGTGAGAAAATTGGAAGAGACGCATAGCGTGTGGTCTCCCAGTAGTAGCATCGAGGTCGATGCAATCGATGATTTTAAGGAAATCCTTAAGATGCTGATTAGGATCTTGAACGAAGTCCATGGAATGCACATCTGTTTTGCACCAACCGGATAGTGTCAGATTGATGGGCCGTAGTTTGGTCTTGGTCGAGAAGCTCAATGGTGTTTCTATAGCCTAGGTTGCTTGGTCTCGAGTATTCACCAAGAGCGCGGACTCTTGGCGGGTCATTTGATGGTGGGTTGATGAGTGGTGGTTGATTATCACCTTCAATGATGAAAAATGATAGGATTACTAACGAAGGTCACGAAGAAGGAGGATAGATTACGAGGAATCTAAAAATGAGAAAAAATCTTACTTGATAGGAATCAAGCAAGGAAACCTAAACGAGGTGGAAATCTAACTAGATATTCTATTCCCGACAACGGCGCCAAAAACTTGATACGCGTACAATGCGTATTCGGGGTCAAAGGAACTTCCTTTTATCGAGAAAGTTTTTCAACACCCTAAGCGATGAACCTAATCGTTGTAGTGTAGTATTAGGGTAAGCCTCGGGAATGATATTGCTCTCTAGGGAATAGGAATGCTAGTGAGGAATTACTACGCTAAGGTTAGGGTTGAGGAAGATTATTTTTTATCTTTTTTATGTTTTTTAAAAAATTGAAAGGTACGAATCTCGGTGTATTGGATTTGGGAGGTTTGATATTTCTACCGATTACTCTACTATTCTAATTATCTAATTAACTAAGCTAAGGGTAGTCCATGTCTAATTGATGTGTGCTTGTATGATGATTAAAGATGTGTTTACCTAGATGCTATTACTCCCTAGTTATCTCCTATTGATGGTTGAATTGCCACGTCCTTATTATTAACGCGTTGTGTCTTCTAAGGTCGTAAAGTATGCTTTTTTTCCCTAACTCTTTGAGACTACCTTAAGGTTATTGCCTACAAAATCTCTAGGATTCATAAACTAACTCTAAGGTTATCTTTGAATTTTTGGCCTACAATAACTCTAGGTGATTATAAACTAATATTCACAAAGACTACTCAAGCATTAAACTAATATTCACAAAGACATGGAAAACATGCAAGCATACACACATACAATTGAATCAATGAAGTAAATTACTTATCTTGTTATAAAATAGGATATGAGAATCCTAAAATACTGCCAAAGACAGCCAAAAATCATTATTAGGTTTTACTCCACAAAACTACCTCCTTAAAAAGTCTGAAAATTCGAATTCTATATATAGAGTTACAACATGCGACGACGTCACTCTTTAAATGTGACGCCGTCGGATCGCCGCCATTAGGGTTTCTTCTTGACCACGTTAACCTTTTGACGGTGTCACCTGATGGTTGTGTCACTTTCTTCTTCAGCTTCTGACGCCGTCTGGATCTGAATCTAGGCTGTCTAAGTTGTGACGCCCTACTCTTTAAAACCTGACGCCGTCGGGTGTAAAATAGCAATTTCGCTACTGAGTCGTCACAAATTTAGAGCACGTTGCAACAGCGTCGCCTTCAAACTCGGTGATGGCGGCTTGAGTTTCTTGATCTTGAGTTGGCCATTTTCTTCATATATTCACGCCTTTTCGTCCGAATAAGTCTCATTCCAGCAATTTCCCTTCAAGAGACCTAAAAAGTGAAAAGGAACGAAATTAAACAGTAACGGTGATTCGCTTTTTAATAGCCTACTTTTTTTTAGTCAACCACTTGTTAGAGGTCAACTAGGCAAGTCAAACTAGAAAGAGGCAAATGCAATAATCCGAGGTAGTACAGTTATATTCCCGGGTCGTTAATTCCCCAACGAGGTTGTGATATCCTGTGATTGAACGAATGTGTTATATAGCTTGGTTGATCAGGGATAGGTTTATGATTGATTTGTCACAATACTAAAAGTATAAATAACTCAAATGAGTTATATCAACTAATAAGTCACGATCAAAACCCTAGAAACGTAAAGGTATAAAACGTGCGTTTAAATTAAATTAAGCGTAAACGTATATAAAAAAACAAATCGATTATAACTATAGTAGGATTTGCATGTCTTAGCGACTTAAATGCAAATTAAGAAAATTAAAAGATAAAATATATTAAATAAACGCTATCACTATTTTTAAAATGATGAACGTTTAAAACTAAAAACGTCGTTTAAATAAAATTACGTAAGCGTGCAAAAATAAAAGTAAAAGCGATCAATATAAACCCACAAATGTGAAATTTATATTTTGGGATCCTAAGAATAAAAGAAAATTATTTATTAAACTATATAAAATTATTTATTATTAATTAATTACTATTATCTAATTACTAATAATATTATTAATTATTATATATACTAAATAAGCAAACAAAATCTAAAACTTTTACAAAATTCTAAAATAAATAAAAGAAGCTAGGAAAAATATAAAACTATATGCTATTAACAAAAATAAGCTAATAAGCAAATAAGCTTCTAAGTAAAAGCTTTCACTTAGCTTAAAATGGATCTTTTGGTTTTCTTTTATAAAACTATTAAAATACTTAAAATAAGAAACTAATACAAAACAACAAACTTGAAACCTGAATAAGCAATCGTAAGTGCTTATTTGCCCAAACAGTTGACTTTTCTATTGACTTAGAAGGAAATAAGCTCAAATGAGCTTATTTGGAGTTCACTAGGGTAGATTCTGGTTCCTCTGAGTTGATTGGACTTGAATAAGCTAGATTTGATAATATAAGCTCACTGAATAAGCCAAAAGACCACAATAAGCACTTGCTTATTTGGTTCCTGAGACAGAAAATGGGACAACCTTGTGAGGTAAAACCAAGTGGGGTCCACTATGATCTAGGCCAAACAAAAGGTCAATGGTTCAAGCCTGGTAGGAGGGGGGTTGGAAGAACCAAGATTTAGGGTGTGGGACCCACTGATGAGCTCAGAAAGAGCTTGTGAAGTGAGGGGTCCAAACTGATTTACTCAGTTGACTGAGTGAGTGAAAATGAGCTAGTAAGCTTGGTAAAAGCTTTAAAACAAACTTAATAAAGAAAATAAAAGATTAGTAATGTGTATATATAGTATATTAATGATATGAACAAGTGGGATCACTGGATTTGGCTAATAAGCTTGTAATAAGCTTATAGGCACTTCCAATAAAACTGAGATCCAAACACAGCTTGTAGTCAAAAGTGATACCAAATTAAGCTCACAGAATAAGCTTAAAAGAGCAAATTTGATGTTGGACTATTAAGAGGGTCTGGTGAGGTTTTCAAAATGCCAAAGCTTGACCAATGGGGACCACTGGGTGGCTTTTGAAGGGCTTATGAAGATGGGTGGGTTGACTGAGTTCACTCAGTTATCTGAGTGAATGAACAAGCTTAAGCTGAGATGCAGCCCTAGTAAAAGGACTTGTGAGTGAAAATTAAAGCTTGAACTGTGAAGATAAGCTGCTTAGCTTCTTAATGAGCCAAAGATCACAAGCTAAAGCTCAGTGATAAGCTTATGATGGGCTTGTGTAGTTGCTTGTTTTACACTGAGTGATCAGTGTAGTGGTTTATTTGATAGCACAAGTTAAGCAAGAATAAGCAGACCAAATAAGCAATCAAAGGACAAATAAGCACTTACTCAAGTAACTAGCCACAAGGGCATCACAAAGAACCAAAATACTCAGACCAACACTCAATACACAAGCTTATACAAGCTTGTGAAAGTGGGAGTCAAACCTGTGTACATGGGAGTTTTGTGAAGAACTACTAAAAGATAAGCACAATTTAAGCACTTCAATCAGCTAGATATGGTTATGAAAATAGTAAAAGTAGATCGACAAAGGCTATATAATCCTACAAGCTCAAGTCTTAATATCAATTAACAAGTTCACAATTTAGATCCAAAGTTCATTCAAAATCGCGTAAGTCGCAAATTGACTTTTTAAGTTAAACTACTAAGTTGACTTATCCGAGCTTTGATACTAATTTACTTCTCAATATGTTAAGTTAAGCTATACTAGGATGATATTAAGCTAGGTTATCGATTATAAGCTAGTATAGTGATTATGGAACTTATAATCCTAACGCTTAAACATATGGATTAGATTAAGACCTATTTTGACTTTTATACTAATAAGACCTAAATATTATGACAGAACTGAGCTAGTGTGATCTAAATAAACATGCAGAAACAAGAATAAAGGACAGTATCATGCATATACCCAAAGAAGCAGCTTGATCCAAACACACCTTAGCAAGGGTGTTTTTGCAGATTAGTGTTGCACAACAAAGAGATAGAACATGAAACTTATTCAAACACTTATTACTGATGTTAATAGATCAAATGAACACAAAGATCACAGATTTAAACAACTTTAACCTATGAAACACAATTAAGCTATGTTGACTGTCAAATATGAAACAACTAGCAACTAAGATTTCCAACTAACAACCTACCGATTTAACACTAGATTATCATTAACTACTAACAACTAATCATGAAATGAAAGATTATACTAAATTAAGAACAAGAATAGTAAATGCCAAAATCAAGAAATTAGCTTACAACTTGAATCCAAGGCACAACCGACAACCAAGAACCGAGTAACACTCCTAAATGCTCTCCACAGAGCTCTAAACCAAGGCAATCCAAGATAGCACTTGCTCCTTTGCTTCTTCACGATTTCTATTTTTATTTATTTTCTATTTTCTATATTTTTGGTATTTTCCTACATTATTGATTATTGATTGTTAAGATGACTTAAAAGCTTGCTAAAGCTTCTCGAGAGCTTAGTAGTGTTATTTATAGTCCTCAAACAACAATCATCAATGTAAATTAAAAGACTTGAAAGTAAAATTTGGACAAAGTTGAAATAATCAAAACCGAAAGATAGATTGATATGAGTGAACCAAAGTCTGTTGAATACACTTTAGCAAAGTTATACAACACTTTAACAACAATTTAAAGATTACACTAGGTAACAACTAGTTTAATTTATTCTACTTCATCATAAACTAAAATTAACATTATGATGGCTCTTCTTCTTCTTTCTCAGTATTTATCACTCTTTGCATCCCACTAGCTTCCGGATACTTTCCCACTTCGAATCACGACCATTGATTGAGTCTAACTCATCTTGTCCGCTTAAATCCATTTTGGCGCCAAAATGCTCCACGTGTAATTGAGGCGGTTCGAGCAATTAAGGATTCTTGGGAGTGTTAGGAAGTGTAAGGACAAGTTTTGTGATATTTTGGACCAAGTTGGGTGGTTTTGCTCAATACTGTGGGTACTAGTGGTATTGAGGTGAAAATGGGGTGGAAATGGCATTTATTGTGGGGGGCTTAGGCTGACAGAGGTGGTGGAGAGTGGGTAGAAAAGTAGTAAAGTAGGGGTGAGCTGGAGAGGGTGAGGTGAAGTGTGGAAATGGTTTTACAGGTGGAGGGGGAAGAAGAAGAAGAGGAAAACGGGAGTGTGTGGGTTTTATTTATTTACAAAGGGAAGGGAGTGGGCCGGGTAAGGGTAAGTTGGGCCCAAGGTTGTAACTGGGTGGACTGGATTTGGATTGTGGTTTTGGTTTGTTAATAATACAAAGGGCCCGTTTGTAATATCTTGAAAATTGAGGGCCAAACTCAGAAAATATCCAAAGTAATCACAAGGACCAATCATGTCAAATAAGAATAGTATAAGGGTGTAGTTTGATAAATTTCCATTTTAAAACACCGAGGACTAATTTTGACACTTTTGCAAAGTTGAGGGACCAAAGTTGTAATTTTGAGATTTTTAACTTCAAAGGATTATTTTGAACAACTTGTGAATCCCATGGACCTTGTATGATATTTTTACAAGTTTTGATTAACCAGGGACTAGTTTTGCCAATTTATCAAAGTTCAGGGACTGAAACTGTAAATTATGCATGTTTTTCATCAGTTTTCATCCCTTTTGCACTTTAACACCTAAAAACACAATTTGGAGATATTTCCAGTATTTATGAAGCATATTTGTATGTTTTCAGATATTTTTGTAGCTTAAATGTGAACGAAATGATGAGTATTTAGACACTCATCAATCCCCCACACTAAACTATTGCTAGTCCCTAGCAATATTTTATGAAGATTTTAATGGATTTGAAAGAACTCTTTACCAAAAGCCATCACTTCTGGAGTAGCCAAGATGTTTCAGTTCAAGTAAGAACTTTGGTCCATCTGATAACCATGTGATTTTGAGCAAATCACCAGCTGTCAACGGATTTGATTTGTCTTTACCAAAAGCCGTTTGCTTCTGGACTAGCCAACTCTTAGATAAATTATAAATATTATCTTTGGTGAGTTGATTACCAATTATGGTTTTTCCACTGCCTTTACCACAAGCCATAATCTTGCGGGCTAGCCAACTCATTCGCTTATTAGGATATGGCGAGTTGAGGAACCATACAATTTTGGGCAAATTGCAAGCCATAAACGGATTTGAGATATCTTTACCAAGAGCCGTTTGCTCCTGGATTAGCCAATCCTTATGTGGGTTAGACATGGTGGATGATTACCATTTGTTGTGTTTAGTACATAGTACTTCCACTAAAAAAATTTTAAAATTTGGCCATTTTGGGGAAAAAGGGACTAAAGGGTACATTTATTATCAAATTAGCGAATTTCCCCCCCACTTAGAAATGAATATTGTCCTCAATATTCAAAGTACCTACTATTATGCCGAAACTTTGAACGTAAAAGATAACATTACTACCTAAGTGTAGAAACACAACAATTATTATCTTTTTTTTTTTTTTTTAAACTATACACAACATGTGGGCATCTCCCCACACTAGGTGTTACACACGGTGAAAACCCATGTTTGTGCTAATGTTTTTGATTCCCGAGTCACTAGTTGGACTCGACCCGTTTTATTTCTTTCCTCCCAAACCGGGTTTATCACGCAAGCTAACCGCCAGAACAGTTAAGCGTAACAAAGGGTTCTGAGCAGTCGGGAGAAAAACAATTTAAAATCCATGGGAAGTATCGGCTCTAAACCAATGTTATATGGAATATCCGTGGTCAAAGGTAACATCTTCACTCCCGAATGAGTGAAGAGAAGGAGAAATCACCGGGTAGGTGAAGGGTAGTAGGGAGATCAGAACAGCAGTAATCACAAGAACTTCCTCCTCAAGAATTTGAAATTTAATTAAAGGAGGGGAGGTCTTATGCTTGATCTCAGGAATTTTATCAGTTTTTTCAACTGATTTGGATTCCTCTTTATGAAGTTGTTTTGGAGGGAGGATGGTATAATTTTACTGGTGCAGCTTGTTCAAGAAGAAGAATAACATCTTCCTCTTGATCACTCTCGGTATCATCAATACCGGAAGAAATGTATCCAGTTGAGATAATCATCAATCTCATCCATAATAGAATCATTTTCCTCATTGAGTGAGGAAGATGAAGAGTCGGAAATGATGGAATGAGACAATGTAGTGGGATCACCACTCACCAAATCAAGAACATAACTAAGATTTTCTTGAGAATACTCCGTAAGGCAACATCAATGACATCGATTCGGTTAACCGACGCGAGTTATAATTGGAGGAGTACTTGAAGTTTGATCATGGTTAAAGGTAATAGCCTCATTACCTACACGCAATGTAATCGGCTCAAATACATCTATAAGGCGTGGCCGCTCTTAGGAATCCTCTTCCAAGAATGAGAGGAACCCTAGGATCGACATCGAATTCGACAACCACAAAGTCGGTGGAAAATGGAACTTCCCTACTTTAAATACGTCCTCGGCAATACCGGGGGCATAGATATTGAATGGTCCGCAAGCTCAAGAGTCATGCGGTGGGGGTAAGTTTAGGAGAGAAAGTTTCTTCCATCTTGAATTAGGCATCGGGTTGATCTTGGCGCCCAGATCGGCTAAGGCGTTGCATGCAACCATTCCTGGAAATTCACAAGGTAAGATAAATTTACCAGGATCTTCAAGCTTCTCGGGAAGTTTCTTTAAGATAACTGCAGCGGTTCTCATTTAGAAAGTTTTGCCAATTCAACCGCTTTTTCCTTGTTGTTTAACAACTGTTTGATTGTTGATGCGAACTTGGGCATCAAGATGACAAAGATCCATAAGACTTATGTCAAATTGCAAATCTTTAAAGATTTGCAAGAGTTTGTCTGTTTGGTAATTAGACCTCTCGCGGTGTTCTTGCTCATTTAAGCGTGAAGGGTAAGGAATGGTAGGCTTAAAAGGTTTGGATTTAGGGACGATGGGCTCGGGAGTTTCATCGGTCTCAAAGACAACTCTGTTTTGGTTATCTTCGAGGACAACTTGCGGTTGGACGTGTGCGGTGCCGTGGGCTTGGAATTTGCACCGGTCCTTGGCAACCTCGGGCTCTTTTCCACATCGTATAGCGGTGGTGGAATAGGAGTAGAGGGTCCTCATAAGCAGCACCACTACGAGTGGTGATAGCTTTGATGATGTTGGAATCCTCCTCATCATCACTATCGTCAAGTACACTCTTTCGGAAGCATTAAGCATATGAGAATAAGTCATAGCGCCTTTGGTCATAAAGATTGTTTGACAAACTTTTAACCGTGAATCGTGAAAGAGTGGGATCTATCTTTGATGATGTAGGAGTAATTGGGGTGTAGAATTTGGGACAACCGTGGTTGCTCAACTTGAGTCATATCACCACGGTAGTAACACTTTGAGTTCACCCCTAGGATTCGCAGCAGATTACTCGGGAGACTTCGAGGTGGAAGGTGGAACGAGTTGTTTCACCAAATCGATATCATACTTTTAAGATCGTTCTTGACTCATTATTGGTCTTTGCAATTGAAGAATCAAATTCATTCTTTAAATTGGAGATTTGGTTTTGAACCACTCTCATTTTAGCATCGTTAGCCTTGATGTGGTTAGCTAGTTCAATGATTGAGATTCTTGGAACGAAACCATTTGATTATTAGAGTGAATACCCTTGGTTAGAATTTGAATTTCCCTATGGGGTGGGTATTGAACAGAACAATTTGATTGTTACGAGTGCGATATTGATTTTGGTTATTATGCCTCTTGGTGATTAGGATTAGACCTATTTGAATTGTTGGGTTGATATGATCCTGATGGTCCCTCTTGGTTATTAGCACGGTAGTTTGTTTCAGCTTGAGGATGGTATTGGTTACCTCCTTGATTGAAATTACCGGCTAGAGCATCGACTTCAAATGCATTGCCATCGGTAGCAGTACAGTTGTAGTATGCATGAGGACCACCACAAGTGACACATGGTTCAATCTTTTTGACTTCAGCACGTGTAGATGGCTCTTTCTTTTGGTTAAGAGTCAAATTTTTAAGAGCATCCATGAGTTGAGCAAACTGAGTATTGTCAACAGTTTGAGTCATGGGAGATGAAGTAGAAGGTGAATCACTTGCTTTGGGAACAACTGGTTTGTTTCTTGAGGTACGGACCTCAGCTTTGTTCTCTATAATGGCTAAAGCATCCTTTGTTGTTCGATTTAAAAATTACCTCCGCGGAGGAATTAAGAGAATCTTGATCGACTTGTCTTATGCCATTATAGAAAGTATCGAATATATCAACTCAAGAAATCCATGATGAGGACAGTTGCGTAGCATTTCCTTAAAACGATCCCATGATTCACTGAATGTTTCATCAAAATGTTGTGTGAATTTCATGATTTCATTCCGGAGATTCGTGGTTTTTGAAGGAGGATAGAATTTATGCACAAACTTCTGTACTAAATCTTCCCATGTTTCAATCGACTTAGGGGGCTGTTTGTCAAGCCAGATCCTGGCGGGCCCATCGAGAGAAAACGGGAAAAGAAGAAGTTTGATTGCATCCTCAGGGACGTTTTTACATTTCAAGGTGGATGCGATTTTATTGAACCACCGAATGTGATAGTGAGGATCGTCCCTATCAAACCCATAGAATTGACGCGCTGTCACTAGGTTTATTAACCCCGTTTTAAGCTCAAAGTTCTCAACTACGATGGCTGGAACAACAATGGCATCTCCGTACTCATCGGTGGGTGCCTGGAGAAGTTCATTCATCGTTTGTTCTTCTGCCATTTTGACAGAATTTTGGCTCGATCGTATCTCGGCACGATGATGGAGCAGAACGTCTACGACTTCTTCGAGGTATGGCTACAAGCTCGCGAAGAGGACTTGATGACCTTGAAGAATGAGTGCGCATGCACTAAGACGTGTCTAAGGATCCTTGAAGAAAAGGAAACTCAGAAGGGGTGCGAAGAGTATTTTTGTGATTATTTATCTTTTATATATATAGAAGAAAAAGAAAATATTTTTGTTTTTTGTATTGTTTAAGGAAGATTAAAATACGATATTAGATATAATATATATACAAAGGATAGATAATCAGCCAAATAGATAACAAAAATAGTTCAACGCAAAGACAATCCTCCCGTAAGAATGCGCCAAAATTGATTCGCTTTTAATAGCCTACTTTTTTTTAGTCAACCACTTGTTAGAGGTCAACTAGGCAAGTCAAACTAGAAAGAGGCAAATGCAATAATCCGAGGTAGTACAGTTATATTCCCGGGTCGTTAATTCCCCAACGAGGTTGTGATATCCTGTGATTGAACGAATGTGTTATATAGTTTGGTTGATCAGGGATAGGTTTATGATTGATTTGTCACAATACTAAAAGTATAAATAACTCAAATGAGTTATATCAACTAATAAGTACGATCAAAAACCTAGAAGCGTAAAGGTATAAAACGTATTATAACTATAGTAGATTTGCATGTCTTAGCGACTTAAATGCAAATTAAGAAAATTAAAAAGATAAAATATATTAAATAAACGCTATCACTATTTTTAAAATGATGAACGTTTAAAACTAAAAAACGTACGTTTAAATAAAATTACGTAAACGTACAAAAATAAAAGTAAAAAGTGATCAATATAAACCCCACAAATGTGAAATTTATATTTTTGAGATCCTAAGAATAAAAGAAAATTATTTATAAAAAGAAAATTATTTATTAAACTATATAAAATTATTTATTATTAATTAATTACTATTATCTAATTACTAATAATATTATTAATTATTATATATACTAAATAAGCAAACAAAAATCTAAAACTTTTACAAAATTCTAAAATAAATAAAAGAAGCTAGGAAAATATAAAACTATATGCTATTAACAAAATAAGCTAATAAGCAAATAAGCTTCTAAGTAAAAGCTTTCACTTAGCTTAAAATGGATCTTTTGGTTTTCTTTTATAAAACTATTAAAATACTTAAAATAAGAAACTAATACAAAACAACAAACTTGAAACCTGAATAAGCAATCGTAAGTGCTTATTTGCCCAAACAGATTGACTTTTCATTGACTTAGAAGGAAATAAGCTCAAATGAGCTTATTTGGAGTTCACTAGGGTAGATTCGGTTCCTCTGAGTTGATTGGACTTGAATAAGCTAGATTTGATAATATAAGCTCACTGAATAAGCCAAAAGACCACAATAAGCACTTGCTTATTTGGTTCCTGAGACAGAAAATGGGACAACCTTGTGAGGTAAAAGCAAGTGGGGTCCACTATGATCTAGGCCAAACAAAGGTCAATGGTTCAAGCCTGGTAGGAGGGTTGGAAGAACCAAGATTTAGGGTGTGGGACCCACTGATGAGCTCAGAAAGAGCTTGTGAAGTGAGGGGTCCAAACTGATTTACTCAGTTGACTGAGTGAGTGAAAATGAGCTAGTAAGCTTGGTAAAAGCTTTAAAACAAACTTAATAAAGAAAATAAAAAGATTAGTACTGTGTATATATAGTATATTAACAGATATGAACAAGTGGGATCACTGGATTTGGCTAATAAGCTTGTAATAAGCTTATAGGCACTTCCAATAAAACTGAGATCCAAACACAGCTTGTAGTCAAAAGTGATACCAAATTAAGCTCACATAATAAGCTTAAAAGAGCAAATTTGATGTTGGACTATTAAGAGGGTCTGGTGAGGTTTTCAAAATGCCAAAGCTTGACCAATGGGGACCACTGGGTGGCTTTTGAAGGGCTTATGAAGATGGGTGGGTTGGTCGAGTTCACTCGCTTATCTCGAGTGAATGAAAGCTTAGTCGAGATGCGCCCTAGTAAAAGGACTTGTGAGTGAAAATTAAAGCTTGAACTGTGAAGATGAGCTGCTTAGCTTCTTAATGAGCCAAAGATCACAAGCTAAAGCTCAGTGATAAGCTTATGATGGGCTTGTGAAGTTGCTTGTTTTACACTGAGTGATCAGTGTAGTGGTTTATTTGATAGCACAAGTTAAGCAAGAATAAGCAGACCAAATAAGCAATCAAAGGACAAATAAGCACTTACTCAAGTAACTAGCCACAAGGGCATCACAAAGAACCAAAATACTCACCAACACTCAATACACAGCTTATACAAGCTTGTGAAAGTGGAGTCAAACCTCATGTGTGGGAGTTTTGTGAAGAACTACTAAAAGATAAGCACAATTTAAGCACTTCAATCAGCTAGATATGGTTATGAAAAATAGTAACAAGTAGATCAGCAACAAGGCTATATAATCCTACAAGCTCAAGTCTTAATATCAATTAACAAGTTCACAATTTAGATCCAAAGTTCATTCAAAAATCGTGTAAGCTGCAAATTGACTTTTTAAGTTAAACTACTAAGTTGACTTATCTGAGCTTTGATACTAATTTACTTACTGAATATGTTAAGTTAAGCTATACTAGGATGATATTAAGCTAGGTTATCAGATTATAAGCTAGTATAGTGATTATGGAACTTATAATCCTAACAGTTAAACATATGGATTAGATTAAGACCTATTTTGACTTTTATACTAATAAGACCTAAATATTATGACAGAATCGAGCTAGTGTGATCTAAATAAACATGCGAAAACAAGAATAAAGGACAAGATCATGCATATACCCAAAGAAGACTTGATCCAAACACACCTTAGCAAGGGTGTTTTTGCAGATTAGTGTTGCACAACAAAGAGATAGAACATGAAACTTATTCAAACACTTATTACTGATGTTAATAGATCAAATGAACACAAAGATCACAGATTTAAACAACTTTAACCTATGAAACACAATTAAGCTATGTTGACTGTCAAATATGAAACAACTAGCAACTAAGATTTCCAACTAACAACCTACTGATTTAACACTAGATTATCATTAACTACTAACAACTAATCATGAAACAGAAAAGATTATACTAAATTAAGAACAAGAATAGTAAATGCCAAAAATCAAGAAATTAGCTTACAACTTGAATCCAAGGCACAACTGAGAACCAAGAACTGAGTAACACTCCTAAATGCTCTCCACAGAGCTCTAAACCAAGGCAATCCAAGATAGCACTTGCTCCTTTACTTCTTCACAGATTTCTATTTTTTTATTTATTTTCTATTTTCTATATTTTGGTATTTTCCTACATTATTGATTATTGATTGTTAAGATGACTTAAAAGCTTGCTAAAGCTTCTCGAGAGCTTAGTAGTGTTATTTATAGTCCTCAAACAACAATCATCAACGAAATTAAAAGACTTGAAAGTAAAATTTGGACAAAGTTGAAATAATGAAACCGAAAGATAGATTGATATGAGTGAACCAAAGTCATTGAATACACTTTAGCAAAGTTATACAACACTTTAACAACAAATTTAAAGATTACACTAGGTAACAACTAGTTTAATTTATTCTACTTCATCATAAACTAAAATTAACATTATGATGGCTCTCTTCTTCTTTCTTCTCAGATTTATCACTCTTTTGCATCCCACTAGCTTCCGGATACTTTCCCACTCGAATCACACCATTGATTGAGTCTAACTCATCTTGTCCGTTTAAATCCATTTTGGCGCCAAAATGCTCCACGTGTAATTGAGGCGCCCGAGCAATTAAGGATTCTTGGGAGTGTTAGGAAGTGTAAGGGACAAGTTTTGTGATATTTTGGACCAAGTTGGGTGGTTTTGCTCAATCTTGTGGGTACTAGTGGTATTGAGGTGAAAATGGGGTGGAAATGGCATTTATTGTGGGGGCTTAGGGTGTGACAGAGGTGGTGGAGAGTGGGTAGAAAAGTAGTAAAGTAGGGTGAGTGGAGAGGTGAGGTGAAGTGTGGAAATGGTTTTACAGTGGAGGGAAGAAGAAGAAGAGGAAAACGGAGTGTGGGTTTTATTTATTTACAAAGGGAAGGGAGTGGGCTGGGTAAGGGTAAGTTGGGCCCAAGGTTGTAACTGGGTGGACTGGATTTGGATTGTGGTTTTGGTTTGTTAATAATACAAAGGGCCCGTTTGTAATATCTTGAAAATTGAGGGGCCAAACCTGTAAAATATCCAAAGTAATCACAAGGACCAATCATGTCAAATAAGAATAGTATAAGGGTGTAGTTTGATAAATTTCCATTTTAAAACACCGTGGACTAATTTTGACACTTTTGCAAAGTTGAGGGACCAAAGTTGTAATTTTGAGATTTTTAACTTCAAAGGATTATTTTGAACAACTTGTGAATCCATGGACCTTTTATGATATTTTTACAAGTTTTGATTAACGAGGACTAGTTTTGCCAATTTATCAAAGTTCGTGGACCAAACTCAGAAATTATGTATGTTTTGCATGTTTTTCATCGGTTTTCATCCCTTTTGCACTTTAACACCTAAAAACACAATTTGGAGATATTTCCAGTATTTATGAAGCATATTTGTATGTTTTCAGATATTTTTGTAGCTTAAATGTGAACGAAATGATGAGTATTTAGACACTCATCAAACGGATATAAAAGTGTTCGATTAAGGGCTTAAATGATACCTCAAAAGTGTTCCTTTTAAATCCTTATCATTTAAGCAGGTCTAATAAACGTAAACTTTTGGGGTATACCTCCTATGCACTTTCTGGGTAGGTCTGGAAATATGAATTTTTAAATCACACTTAGACTCTGAGATAAAATCTGCAAAAAATTGTGAAATTACTCAACTAATGTGTTAACCTCCGGAATTTTCTTATAGTTTTGGAATAATTACATTGGTCAAATAATTCGTAAAGCTGATGCGGATGTGAAGTTAAGAAAATAAAAGACACAATGATGTTATCAATAAGTAAAACACTTATAGATGGGCGAAGCTTATAAAATGAATATGTTGGTGATGTGTGAGTATTTTTTAACTATAGATCTTGTTAACAGAGAGAGGTGATTGGCTTTATATGCTTTGCTCTCGTGCACACATTTTGAGGTACAGATAATCCGTCATTTCATTAATGACACTTCTGTTCTTTCATGACTCTTGTCCATTTTGATATTCGATTTGTATTCTCCTTGCTTTGATTCGATATGATCCATTTGATATGATCCACTGACTGATATGCTTCTACGATGTTTGGTTGCTTGTTTTGATTAGGATATTGTTCATCAACTCCTATGTGATTATGTTCGATACTTGTATGTTTGGTTATTTATATGTGTATATTTGTTCAATGATTTGATGCTTTACTTTGCTTTGGTCTTCTTTGATTTCTTTTCCTTCGGATATCTATTAATAATGTGTTTTGCGGGTTCCTAATTGACTCATAGGTGATTGTGCTCATTCGTTACGATTTTGTTATCGATCTCCATGATTCGTTTTCAGATTTTGATTATGTTTGGCTTTTGTTTTGTTATATCTGTTCACTAGGCTTTTTAAGCTCAAATTGATTTCTTTTCCATGCGGCGGTACCAAGAGGACGCTAGGCTTTGATGGGTGAGAGTAGGAACATTTGAGTGAACCTACCCTAGTTCTTTTATGATTTTGGACTCTTTTGGAAAAGTATTTGTTTTGATATTTTGTATATTTTAATCATATTGGATTATGTATTTTTCCTTGTAAGTCATTCATTAATATGACTTGGTATTTTATTTAATAAGACTTCCGCTTGAAATTTTTATTAGTATGTTCTGATATGACTCCATGATATGATATCCGGCCCTTGTCGGGTTGAGGTTTTAAAGTTATGGTATCGAGCCTAGGTTTTGAGACCATAGAGCTTAGGCTATCACCGTGAGGATTTGGGTAGATATTAGGCTTCCGTTTGGTTGGACCTTTTAGTTGGATTTGATTTCGATACTGTTTGTCTTCGCCAATTTGATCTTCATCCTCCCACATTTGAGTTTGTCTATTTGTCTTCGTGGATTAGTTTGTCGATCGTTTAGATGGTGACTACTCGTAGAATCGAAGATTGTTATTCGATCTGAGTTGCTACAATAGTTGATGAGATAAAGAGGTTCGTGAAAAGACACATCCGTTCGATCTGTACCGCCACTCCGCTTAAGTTGAAGGCAGATTGCTCATGTCGAGAATCGTCAAGTATTGCGACGCTATAGGAAACATCAAGATCTTTCTTTGGAGAGTGGGACAACAACAAGAGGAGCAAAGACATAGGTAAAAATTCAACAAGCGGGTACATAAAAGGCATACGAGCAAAGAACTATGACCGGCGTATTGCGGATAAGCGGAGAAACTACTACCAAGAGTTTGGGCGTATAGATGGTTAGCGATTCGGAGAACTACTAGGGCGTCGTGTCGAGAGAAGAAATCTTGAGAAGATTTCAACCACTCGGTCGCGGTTTGTGGGGCATTGGGCACATGATTATCTTGAGAACGGTGGAAGATAGAACTACCGTGATTCGTCGTCACTCTCATTTATTTGTCACGTATTTTGAGATAGTTTGATATTTTTTTATGTGATTTTGATAGATATTACTTTTCTTTGATTTGTTCAGAACTCGGTTTGAATTGTGAAGTTTTATGATTTGACATTTCGGTAATACTTCAGCTTCATATCTGTTTTGATTAGGTATTTTGTATCAGCAAGATCAGATTTATGATATTTTGGCACTGTTTGTGTGCCTGAGATTGTTTTGGATCGTCAGAAATAAGTCATGAGGAACCTTCTCAAGTAGGACGACCACCTTCCTTCTTCCCGTGGATTGGTAAGTTTTCATTTAGTCTTCTGAAATTTATTTTTTGGAGTTTGGTTTGATGATATGCTTGTCACTTGTATGTGAATCTGATTTGATTTGGCATTAGTAGATTATTTGTCACGAATCAAAAAAGAAAATGATGGCAATAAGGACATGTTGATATGATGCAAGTATTATGACGCTTGATCAACGTGATAATACCGAGATCATATGACTTGAACTTATTGGGATCATACAATTTCTTGAGAAGTGCATGAGTTTAGTACGTTTGATGAATTAGAATTATATCCGTGATTCGTCCGCCCTTGATGATATCCTCGACCGGCACGTATCCTACCCATTCGGTTCACATTCGATCGCTTTGATATTCGATATGTACTCAATTGAATCGTCGATCACGAATATTGTTGGGTTCAATAAATACCCAAACCCTTTAATCTAGGATTTGAATAGAAAATATCCTAAGTGTTTAATCCATTAAACACAATCAGTCACCGAGCGCATAGTCTCGGTGAGTCGTCTTCGGATACTCGATGAGGCGAAGATGTCTCTCCACCGATGAGGCGGAGCTTATCGGGTGAGGCGAGTCAAGAAGAGATGATGGATTCGGTGGTGATGACAATAACTCACTGAATCCCTTTGACTCCTCTCCAACTCCTGATCACTGAAGACAAACGAAGGAAGATACTGAAGACATTAAAGACTGAAGAATGAGCTGGATCAGGGAGGAAAGCTTTGCCCGGATAAAGCTAAGTGTCTCAAGCATTTACCCAGTCTCTACACAGTCTCAAACTACCAAGATCGTATCTTCCCAATTATAGCAAGTGGCGATTCCCTGTTAAGGAAAGTGAACTCGCCGCCTGCCTGAATATAGCATTGAAAACAGTAATTGAATATATCTATATTCGTGTCTACGCATGACCATCGAATATATCTATATTCTTGATTATAGTGATCAATATTTTTTTGTCTTCTAGGATAAAGTTAAATATCACACTTGTATAAATAGCATAAGAGTATTGAGTGAAAAGTTTTAAGCTTGTGAATTGTAAAAACACACACACACAAGCCAAACTTTTCACTCCTCCAAATACAACTTTATCCTTGAGCTAGCTCGGTGGGTTCTAAGAGTTGTGCTTAGACTTGGCCTAAGCTTAGAGGGTCACCCCAAACTTTGTCATTTCAATCCCAAGTACTATTCATAAGTACTTGGGTAATGTATTCTTTGATTAATTTCTAATAAGAATATAAACGTTGAAAATTACTTTGTGTGTGTTTACTTATATTAATTTCGGTCTTAGTTCACTATTAACTTGTTTATTTACTTAAAATTGTTTTAAACAATAGTGAACGGGAACAACAAATATGTTACCCATCTCTTAAAGAAACTCTTTATATGTGATAAGGTTTTAAAAGGTACCATTTTGAGGATCGTTTAGCCTTATTTGATCACTTTAGTTTATGAAATGACGGGTAGGAACGTTAAATTCAAATTCCCTTTGTTTGCGTAATAATGTACCCCAAGTGTTTTGATCTTTTCAATTCGGGTCAAATTAGTGTTAGAGTAATAAAAACTCAAGTGTAGGGATGTGCCTATAAATCCGTATCATTTTGATTGTTACCGTAGAGGATGGTAGAGTAAAAGTGTAAGAAAAGAAGAAAAAAAATCAAAAAAAATAGAAAAGAGAAAAGAAAAAAAATAGAGTGTTAAAAAAAAGAAAAAAAAAGAAAAAAAAAAGGGGGCTACCATCCTACATCTATCCTTTAAATTCATGTTTGTTTATTTCCGTTACCTAGAGTTTTAGAGTGTCGAGTCTTGGCTTAGCAACGCCATTCTTCGTATGCATTTAACATAGAGATTTTTGACTTGCCACCACTAAACAGCCTATCCCACCAAACCCTTGTTTCCCTACTGTAAGCCTAACATTACAACCCTTTAAAAGACCTCTTTGATAGTCTTTCCTAGGTGCTTACGCCAAAGCGATGGAGGTTTGATCTATTCTCAAGCCTATGGTAATCTATGTACTAGGACCGGTTAATGAGTCTTTATCTTACATTTCCTATTTGTTATATTTCATATATACACCCGAGAGAGATGTGAGTATCCAAACACCCCATGTGAGGTGCTAGTATGTAATTTCCGTGCTTGTTATGACTTTTAGGGGCTTATATGTGTTTGTGGACCATTTTGAATCAATGCTTCATGACCTCTAACCTATAAATTAATTGGCTAAAAGCACATTTGCTTGAGGACAAGCAAATAACAAGTGTAGGGATATTTGATAAGGTTTTAAAATGTACCATTCTAAGGGGTCGTTTTAGCCCTTATTAGATCACTTTTGTATCCGTTATTGCTTAATATCGTTCCTTTTCACTTTTTAGGTCTCTTGAAGGAAATATGTTGGAATGGCACTTATTTGGACGAAAAGGCGCGAATATACGAAGAAAATGGCCAAAGTCATAATCGAGACACTCAAATCTCTGAAAGCAGGCGCAGCAACAACATAATCTATGACGCCGTCGGAGGAATTTGTGACGGCTCGAAGAGAAAATGGCTTGTTTGAAGGACGGCGGGCTTTAAAGGAGTAGACCGTCGCAACTCGGACGGCCTAGATGCGACCAGACGGCGTCGAAGTCGAAGAGGACGGCGTCAGGCATAAGGTGACGCCGCCGCAAGGTTAACGTGGCCAAGACGAAACCCTAATGATGGCGAGACGACGGCGTCACAAAACATAAGGTGACGCCGTCGCAAGTGTAATTTTATATATAGAATCCGAATTTTTCAGTTTTAAAAAGAGTCTTTTGGAGTAAAAACTTAAAACCGAATAAAGGGTGTCTTGTACAGTATTTTAGGATTTCAAACCCTATCTTACATCAAGATAAGTATTTACTTCATCAATTCAATTATGTCTTTGTTTATTTGTGTGTATGCTTGCACGTTCTCCATGTCCGGCTAATTTATTTGTGTGTTTGCTTAGGAAGTATGAAACTTAATTATTGAATATTGATTGGTTGTTTCTTATCTTAGTTGATTAATGATCTAGTAATGCGATAGGTCATTCGTTGTGTACTTAATGCTTGATTCATCTTTTGAACCTTAGAATATAATTACGAGTAGTTGTAGGCTAAACCATCCAAAGAGTGCCTTAGAGTAAGAGTTTATTATCCTAGTGGGTTTTGTAGATGAGACCCTTTGGTAAGTTCAAAGAGTTAAGGAGAAACGCATACCCTACAACTTTAGACACACAATGCAACTAAGAATAAGGACGTGACAACTCAACCATCAATAGGAGATAATTAAGGAGTAGTAAAACCTAAGTAAACACATCTTTAAACTATCATACGAGCACACATTAATTAGACATAGACTCCCACCACCTTAGTTTAGATAATTAGATAATAGTAGAGTAATCGGTGAAGTACCAACCCCCCCAAATCCAATACCCGAGATTCGTACCTTTCAACTTCATAAAATATAAAATGCAAAATAATCTTCCTCAACCTCAACCTTAGCGTAGTAACTTCTCACTAGCATTCCTATTCCCCAGAGAACGATATCAATACCCGTGGCTTACCCTAATTACTACACTACAACGATTAGGTTCAACGCCCTAGGGTGTTATAAAACTTGCTCAAGAAAAGGAAGTTTCCTTGACCCCGAGCAGCTGCGTAAGCGTATCAATATGTTTGATAATTCCGTATGTGCTTCTCGATGATTAGCAAGTTCTTTGATCCATTCGAATCTGGTTTGGGTTGACGAAGTTTCCTGTAGTTAACACTACCTCGAATTTGTCTCGTGTATATGTATTTCATGTATCTCTTTGAAAGATTTCAACTATCATCCGTCACGTATTTGTTTTATATTTGTTGGATCGATTTATTCTCAGAAAATCTGCGGCTATCCTAGTTGTCGAAATCGAGTCATGAGAGATTGAACTATTTCCATCTGTGAAGATTCTTTTTGAAGAACCTCTCCGAGTGTGAGACTATCTATTGGCATTTCTTTCGCGATTTGTTATGTCTTTGTCTACTTTTACGCCTATATAATACGCATCGATTTGAGAACTTTGAATCGAATTATGTAAGACTTCAATATGCGAATTATGAATCATATACTAAGTATACTACATGACGCTCTGCTAATTTATAAACTAAGTAAAAATATTGCGACACTTATATATATGCATATAATACGCCTACATATATATACTACTAGGCCCGATTTCTTAACTTCATATGTACACTACTTAATCATAAAGATGTCTAGGTTCATGATTGTCAAAATTATGGAAAGAGTCCATCAATAACTATAATCATGACACAAAATACTACCCCATATTCCCTTACCCTTTTTAAAAACCGTATATCTGTTTTTTCATTATTCTAAAACCCTAAATCGTGAAACACAAGAAGCGGCAGAAGAAAAGTTATTTCAAGAAATTCACTAGGGCACGGTGGGCAGAAACATCAAAGTGTGATCATGGGTGTAATTGTGGTGTTCTGATCGGGGTAGTAGCAACAAGAGGTGAACAAGCCTGGGTAACGATGGAGTATACAACGGGTTTCTTGATCGTGGGTTTTGGATAGTAGCGTGGGTCAGATCGTGTTATTCTTGTATCACCTATTCTTAGGCGACCCAAGGTATCTTCTTTTCTGTTGTTTCTTTTACCTATTCGACTCTCACACCAAGCTTTGAATCTTATTTTGCACGTCTAATATGTTGTAGGTTCGTTATTTTGGAAGTTGTGGATGAATCTGTTATAATTGAGTCGTTAAATGATAAGAGGTATGGCTGTTGATAGGTCATGTTTTGGGGGTCTTTACAAAGGTATAAACGTGTATATATCGTGAGTATAATTCAGGTTTTAAAGGAAAAGAAAGTCGCATTTGTTTACGAGTATGTGTGGTTTTATGATCTCATGTGAAACTCATTTAGCGTTGGAATAGAATCGATTATGCATGTTTTGGAATTGTGTCGTGTGTAGAAAGTTGAAAGGCTGAATATATGGAAGGGTAAACATTTTAAGATGATATTAAATCAGGTTTTAGCTTGGGTAGGTCTTGGGTACATTTGGGTATGAAAAAGATGTGATATGATAACTTTAGACGGGTTTTGACATGGGACTGTTTTGGAAGTTGAATATGAGGGCATTGTAACTTGAGTTTCATAAGGTTAAAATCTGGGTTTTTGTTGTAAAAACTTAGTTTGTTTCTTAGTTAAGTTTACAAAGTGGTTTCTACGAATTTGGAGTTGTCTAAGTCGTATTTTTGAATTTTACGAGATCAAGTGTCAAAGCTGAGAAAACGGGTCTGAAATTCAGTTGGATTGTTTGATTTTTCATTTTCAAAACAAAGGGAATTTTGGGGTATCCTTTTACAGGATTGATATTTAGGCTATAAATGAGTTTCTGGAATTTTTGAGAATTTTTCCAAGGTGTTTAAGCAGGTCAAATAAACGTAAACTTTTGGGATATACCTCCTGTGCACTTTCTGGGCAGGTTTGGAAATATGAATGTTAAAAACATACTTAGACTCTGAGATAAAATTTGCAAAAATTTGTGAAATTACTCAACTAATGTGAAAACCTCTGGGAATTTTCTTATAGTTTTTGGAATACTTCTGATGGGTCAAATAATACGTGTAAAACTGGTCGAGGTGTGAAGTTAAGAAAATAAAAGACACAACGATGATTTCAATAAGTAAAACACTTATAAATGGGTGATAAGCTTATAAAATGAATATGTTGGTGATATGTGAGTATATTTCTGTAGATCTTGTGAAGAGGAGAGGTTATTGGCTTGGTATGCTTTGCTCTCGTGCACACACTTTGAGGTATAGAAATTCCATCATTTCGAGAATGACACTTCTTTTCTCTCATGACTCTTTTCCATTTTGATATCCGAATCATATGTTCCTTGCTTTGATTCGATTTGATCCATTTGATATGATTCATTTTAGTATGATCCTTTGATTTGATACTCGATTAGTTAATCATTTGATATGATATCTGTTTGAGATCCTTGCTTGATATGATTCTGTTATGTTGATATGATATGATTTATTTTGTTTAGTTGCCCGAGCTAACTGCCATGGAGGTACCATGGCCATGTCATTGATGCACCAATGGCATTAGACTATCTGGGCGGTGTGATTAGTCCCCGACGCACTTTTGATATGATTATGATATGTGTGCACTTGGACATTGTGAATACGTATATGCGGTCTTGAGCTAGCGTATGTATGTTTGATTTATTTTGCAGAGAGCGTATGGATGCATCCTAGGTACTCAATTCGCTTTTGGTGATGTGGTAAGTGTGCTATACACCCCTCATAGTTTGGTACATTTGGGCTAGCTACCCATGTACACTTTGACATGATTTGGCGATATGGGTTATGATATGTGATTTGGTAGATTTGGCTATTGGATTATCTCCTTTAGTATTAGGTACTCGTGGCAACATTCGATTTTGGTTATTATGTGACTATCTTGTATTCGATTCATTCGTTTGCAATACCTATTCGCTTATTCAATTGACTACTTATTCACTCAAGATTCGATTCATTCGTTTGCTATGCATGGGATAAGGAGTATATCTATATGTAATTTTAACCAATCCTTACTTGGACTTTTTCTTGATCGACAAGCATCAAAACCCAAAATCCTTTGTATCCGATCGTTAGACATTCACAAGGCCCAAGGCAATCTAACCCACCCACTTATCAATTAGAACAAGTCCATGGATCATATGATGGGTCGGATATACATGCACGCATAAACGGGTATAACGTATTCAAGTTTAAATGTTCGACACGTACTCTCGTGTTTATCATGTGTGCCCTATAGGCTCACACACTTCTAGTCGTTTTGAGTGTTTTTAACTCCCACAAAGCAACAACTCCAACTTGGGAGTTGGTGTGTCGAATGGCACACAAAAGTAATGACGGAAACGCCTAGCAAACTCTCCCACTCGCTTTTTAACTAAAAGTGTCTGAGAGAATAGTTTCGTAAAAGTTTCTCAGTAGCATGGTCATTCAATGTCTTGCTCTAATCATCCTTTGTTTTAGATACCATTAAACCATGGATAATGGATCTCAAATCATTCCTTATAGTTTAACCATTTAGATTCATGTTATAGATTTTAATTCATATATACCAAATGTAATCAAGAATCATCTTGCATTACCCTTTGGGTTCGGCCAAACAGTTATTTGATTAAATCTAGAGAGGCGCCATGGTATCTTTCTGCGCATATCAAGTGGAGTAACAAATCCTTTATTGACTATAAGTGTTGTGGATGCTGCTTCACATCACTTCGAAATATAGCTTTTATAAATACCTTATTCAGATAGTGTTTTGCGTAAACTTACAAAAAATGATATCCACACATAACAAAACTTACTTGCATCTTAAGTCTAAGGACGAAGATAACAAACCATTTTCAATAGTTTACTTATGACAAGGATCCAAAAGTAAATGTTTGAAAGTTGGGAATCCAATATGCATCTCTAGTGAATACATATGAGTTTGGCGGAACAATGCACATTCTCGTTAGAATATAACCAACACTCACATTTGCCTTACATAACAATATCCCCATATTGTTAACCGACAATGAACATATTTAGAATAATAAAATCATTCAAGGATTAAACATGCAAATATAGGATAAAATTATTATATGAATGAATAACAAATACCAAGTATCTTTATTCATCATAAAGTAAAAATTGTCTTTCAATCCCAATTATCCAAATACTAAAACAGATATGCATGAAACTCATTTAGTAAGTTGAACCCTAATGTTTCCAAAATTCTCAACCTTTCTTTAAAATAAAACTAAATAGTTATCTAAGTAAACTTTCGGAATACGTGTTTCAAATTTCACATATAGTGAGTGATTTGAAATATAAGATGAGTGTCTTATCTCATATGCTCATACTATTGCAAGAGTTATAGTATGGAGATGTCGTCTTACCTTGCATGAGGTATTTTAGAAGTCAACAACATACTGACAGTCATCTTTATAGTTTCAAAAAGTGTAAAGTATTCTCATTCATTAATGTGTAATGCAACAATGCTCTATGTTGAGCATAACTAGTTAGCAGACTTATCATAGACGATAAAATTCTTCTACAACTAGTATAAATAATCCTCTAGCATCATTTGTACTTATACAGCACTATGCTTTATAATTCGTAAACATCTTTCTTAACAATAATCTAAAAACTCTCAATTAGATATTGTTGTTGTCACTCATTTGTTCTTATACAAAAGCAACAACTAGTCTTATACACAAAATAATATATATATATATATATATATATATATATATATATATATATATATATATATATATATATATATATATATATATATACATGATGAATCCTTAGTTAAACGACATAAGGTTTCCATTCATGTAATAGATTATTCAAGTGAAATATACCATTTAAGGCTTGCTTGAATGATATATTGCATTTGTGTTACACTTAATATTTTTCGCATTTGTTTATTCCAGATAAACATTTATTCCAAGGTTGTTTGTTTTATTCCCTAAATTTCAAGTGAAGTTTCATTCAAAGCTTAAGGATAAATATTTAGCTTAAATAGAATGATATCTTCAATATATAAATTTAGAGGAAAAACATATTGCTCCTACTCAAAGTCAGATGTACTCAAGAGATATTTTAATTCAATTAGAAAGATATTATAATTAAATTCAAGATCTCACTCTTAGATGCATGATTCAATCCAAACTTGGATTGCATAAATATTGTATACTACATAAAGATTATGTGGATTCATAACCCTTTTGATTACATACCGTCCTCACGAAAAGTAATCATAAAGAAAGAGTTATAAAATCGTAATTATCATGTTCAACATACAAATCACATGTATGACAATTATATATCTTTATATAATTAATGCGTGTGTATATAAGAAAATTTAATCACACCAATTGCTTAAGTATGATTAAAAACTTCTCATAGAATGCCATGAATTAATATATATGCAATTTTGTCCTTGTGAGTCTTTCTTCATAGAAGCTCATTCCAACCTCATAGGTTAATTTGTTAGGTGAAATAACAATCAAGCTCAAATCTCGATTTTCCTTTTAAGGACTGCATCTTATCATTCATAGTTCTAAAACATTTATCGATTCAAGATGTGATAATGTATGTTAGTAGTTAGCTGATTTACAATAATCTCCTAACTGATATCCCTCAGCATTGATATTAAAAATATCACTTCAAGTGATGAGACATCCTTGCGGATTTATGAATGAGAGTACTCATTATACTTTGGTCATTTACATGTTTAACCTTAGTATGACATTAATAAGTGAGTTTTAGAAAGTTAAGTATTTTGTTCTCAAAAATTTTGAGATATGTATATACTCCCACTTACTTTTGTAAGTAGAGACAATTCTATAAATACTAAGTGTTTAAGCAATAATAAATTGTTCTTTATGGGGAATCACAAAATACATTTAAGTTCTCATCTCTAGATTTGTTAATAAAATGCTTCATACGATTTTAAAAAACTCCGAACATAAATCAAGACATAATGGAATTCCTTCCAACAACTCAAATTAGGGTTTATAGAAAAACTCTAATTTAGTATCACTCTATAACAAAACGTTCTAGCTGCAGTTTTGTGTTTCGTCAAGCTAGGAAGAACACCAAAACTACAATCTTCAAGCTAAGAAGTGTAGAAAAATCAAAAATCCAAAAGAGTTTATGATTCAATTGGTTTGAGTGGTAAACCTAAAATCCCTAATCAATTAGGGTTTTCGCTTATGTGTCATCTTGAATACCTTCTAGGTTTGACACACAAAATTTCTAACCTTGATATGTTTTGGAGGTAGAGCAATTAAAGCTATCAGAACCAAACAATATGTATAAGGTTTAATCCAAAACATTAGACATACCATGATGAAGTGGTATCCTAGGAGTTATTAGAATTGTGAAACTATATCGATTTCAATAGATAACTTAATTCTCTTTGGACCAAATACTTGTCAATTGGGTCAAGCCAAATTGCATATAAAGTATTTATAAACCAAGTGCATGCACTAAGGCTAGCCCCAACAGGACTGGGACGACCTAGGTCATCCAGCCACGCCGCCTTTCTTTCTCCAAATGACGGACATGACCCGGATGCCCCAATCGATGACCTTTTTTTTTTTTTTTTTTTACTTTAAACATTTAAAACAACAAATTTAAAATTCATTCAAATTAAAAAAACATTACATTCTAAATTAAAAGAAAACATTACACTACTAATTTAAAATTAAAAAAAACATTACAATACGAAATTAAAATAAACACTATAATACTTAAACTAATAATCTAAATTATAACGTGCTTTGATTGTTGCCTTGACTTTCTCCAATTCTTCTAGTTGGCGGCCGGTCAATTTTGGGTCGATTGGGGTGTTGTAGAAGATTATGTCGGACTCCTGTTTTGATAGCCTCACGAGCTCAAGTTTTTCTTTTTTCATCTCGAGCTCTCTTTCTCTCAACCGTAACCAAGTATCTTCTAAACCCTCCTTATTCTTACCTTTATCCCCTTGATGGCTTCTTGGTCTTGAAGAAAGTTTGGCTAACGATTTCATAAATGAGTCGATGGAAAATCATCATCATTATGAGACGAGGAGGATGGTTTCTTCTTTAATTTTTCACGACCAACCGTCGTGATTCTCTAGTCCCTTCCTCGCAGAATCATCAACGCCTTGGACATCGAAAGGATCACGAGCTTGGGTTGAACCAGGTAGTGGTAGAACCTTTTTTTCTTCCGACTATTCGCTTGAAATCCGGCATCTCAATCTCCTTCAAAGTAGCATGACCCTTTAAAACCTCCCAGCACTCCTCCAAAGTGAAATCATGACCGTACATCATACGGTATTCTCTAAGAGCTTTTGAAGAGTCGTCGATATCATTCTCACCGCTTCCATGGGAATTCTTGATATTCTCCATGATAGCACAATAATTACCAACCCTATTACAAATCCTGCTCTTCCATTTGGTAGTGATGGAGTCATAGGTTTGGTCTTTGCAAGTTTCTTTCTTAAAGTAGTCGATCACTGACTCCCAAAACTTGAAGCGGTTCTGGGCGTTTCCTCTCGCCGAGTTTTCCGACAAACAAACCCAAGCTTTACAAAGCACCACCTCTTCCTCCTTTGTCCATGGCTCAACGGGCTTTTTGGCTTTCCCCTTGCTTGTTTCCCGCTTCTTGCCTTTGTCCTTGGCCTTTGAAGCACGCCTTGATGGCTTCTTTGGTTTGATGGGGACATCTCTTCATGAAGCGGTTTTCTCATCATTAGAATCATCAACGGAATGTAATCATGGAACGAACTGTGGTGCGAACCGTGACCGAACCTTGGCCCATCAAGCATCTTGACTCGGTAGTTTTGTGTCGGATACTCAGGAAAATAATCTTCCAAATTCATGTCAAGATTAGTAATTCAATCGGGAATAAGGTTGATACGGTTGAGAAAGATAAATAAAGTCCATGTTTGGATGGTACGACGACCCACTAGGTTCTTGCCGGTAATCGTGGTAAGGACGCTATGGTGAGACAAAAGGACGGTTAACATAAACCGGTTTTGGTTTTGATTTTTTGTGCTAGTTGTGATTGATAACCAAAACTTTGTGACGAAAGCGAATAGGCCGATTTTGTTGTGGTGATATGCCGGTTAACTCAAGTTGTTTTCCCAGAAATTCATATTCGGGCATTTTGGGGTAGTCGTTATCGTCGGGTTTTGATTGTAGGGTATTTTTCTTTGACATTTTGAAGTTGGATAAGAATAGATTGAAATGAATATAGATGAGAAATGGTGAGTGGTGAATTGTGTTTGAGGTGAAGTTGGTATTTATAAAGTGGTAAATTGGTTTAAAAAGATTTTTTTTTTTTTTTTTTTTTTTAATGACTAAACGGTCACTTTTTGAAAATGTATTGATAAATGTGGTTGTGAAATTGGGATTTGGAAGCATTTAACATCGAGTGAATTTGCACTCGATATTGCAAATTCTTGGTACTCGACCGATGTGCCAACCGAGGCCTCCAATCGATACGACCGATGTTCAAATCGGTTGAGGAGCAAGATTTTTGGTGCCCAACCGATCTTCAAGTGTCGAATGTGACTAGCCTAATGTATATTCATTGGACAATACAAGAACCTTATGTTAACATGTTCACGAGAAGACAGAACTGTTCAAGGATTATATGTTCATGTCTTTGAATAATTCAAAGCCTCATGTTTATGTGTTAACGAGAAGACATAACACATTTACTATATATACTTTATGTTATAAGTCATTGATTAATACAAGGACTTTATAATTATTTCTTAACATGTAAGCATAATTATACTAACAAAAGTAATCACAAACGCAAACACTTGAGTTCAATAGTAATTTCAAGTTAATTTTATACTTCATAATTATGATCATTATCATATGACCATAATTATGTTGACTAAAACATGTAGTCTAATGTTGAAGTATCGATACATAATATCATGACATTTGAATGTAGTAGGGCAACAAACATCTAGCGTGTTCAAGTCCTAGTAGAATCATTTTTAGAATGTAGTAGGGCAATAAATATTTCACGTGTTTAAGTCCTAGTAGAATTTTTATTTACATGTAGTAGGGCATCAAACATCTAACGTGTTTAAGTCCTAGTAGAATTATTAGTTTCCTTTACCTTGCGTTTACCTTGCGGTCAAGAGATACCAATAATATTGTTGTTCCTTGCACACATTTTGAGATTTCTCCCACTTGTGAAAGGTACAACATCATATTATGAAAACAAACAACACGTGATTGATTGTTCAAACGATATGATAATGTCATAGATATCACAAGTAGTTTTAGAACCATAACCTTTAATAAGGAATTGTGGATTATTATTCTATAGATAACACTTCAGGAAGCGACAGCAGGAAGGCAACGTGTTATCTCATAAAATAAAATGCAATTTTATTTTAAGCAATGGTTGTTCATACTCGAGAAGAAATGGATTATTTCAAAGCTAGTTTGAAATGATATGGGTGACTAACAGAAATAAATCCGTAGCTCTCAAAGGAAATTAACAACATTACATGAATGATATTTCAAAGATAAATGCAATTACTCCCAATCGGATTTGTCGATTGTAAGTGTTACATTTCCGAGAGAAAGCGATAGCGCTTTATATACTTTACTATTCTTTTCAAATGCCTACGAGTAGCATGTACTTAGCTATTGAACGAGTATATGAAGTTTTACTTATGTATACAATGGACTATCCATACTTTTATTCAATTAACTTGAATCTTTAGCATGTAATTCCTCCTTTATCATCTACAAAACCCCAAGGGTAATTAGCACATTAGGAATAATAAGAGTCTAAGAAGATTACCTAGCAAATAAGCTAGTAATTTCTTTACTCTTTATGGTTTAAACTCATACATCGTGACAAGTACATGATGTTATTTATTTTGTAGCTCTAAACACAATGTTTCCAGCTTACACAAAATATTCTATCTTTCAATTAACTCTAGACCACGAAAGGGTAATGAAAGATCATAAACGAGTTTATCAATTTTGGGATCCTATCTTAGTTAGTCAACTAAGGAGAAAAGATAGGAATAAGTCTCACTCTTCTTACTAGGAAAAGAGACTAAGTTTTGTCTTTCGAAGAAAAACAACTTTGTTTACGAATTATGTTGCAATAACACAATTAATCAGAACATAAAAAGTTCAATTCTAGTATTTTCGATAATTACAATCTTAAAAGAATTAACTACCCAATTAATTACTAATTAAGACTAAGATCCATCATGCAACCCTACTTAATTCCCATAGATTTGACCAGTGTATAAAAAAAATAGGACAAGAGGTAAGCTATGAGTGTTAATTGCATAATGTAACTCTTAGATTTATGAGACTGTTTAAGGCATTAGTATCAAGTAATAATGTCAAAAGCATGTTTAGTTCTCATCTTATGCCTCGGATTCAAGGTCTAACCAAGCTAACTCGAGATAAGTCGATCGAACGTGTAAAAATAACCATAGGTCTGACCAGTGAGAAATAATTACCATGGGTTGGAAGGCCCTTAGGTCCGACCGGAGAAGTCAATCCAAGTGAACGTGTTCATTGTTGCATGGCATAGACTTAAAATTAACAAACAGT
The DNA here is from genome assembly GCA_022545495.1 of Chrysanthemum lavandulifolium. NCBI lineage: Eukaryota > Viridiplantae > Streptophyta > Magnoliopsida > Asterales > Asteraceae > Chrysanthemum > Chrysanthemum lavandulifolium. Next base: position 30,776,161 of record CM040245.1, on the reverse strand, counting down.
ATGCACATATAAATGTGGTAAACTTCGTGTACAAAGAAGCATGCAAAAAAACTTTGTAACACTAATTTTAAAAACTTTGGTAATGACACTGTAGTAATCATCATGGCTCACGGTAGCTCCAATTGAACGCACAGGGAGGCAGAGGACCAGGTAAGCACTGAAGCATAACCTAGACATCATTTCGGTGTGACTGTGCGCACCTCTTTGAACCCATTTTGAGTTTGTTGTAGTGGGTGAGTCGTACATCCCAAGTGTCCATAGCGTTTAGTTTTTAAATTCTTGAAAACATGTTTCATTAAATTAGGTCACTTTATTTTACAAAAACGATTTTCCACGAATCAAATAGCAGGTCACAATGAGCATGATATTATTTCATATTGCATACAATTAGGTGTCAAAGCAAGTAACAATAATGCACATAATAGAATCACAAACATATAAACATAAACATCAACATATAACTACATATTGTTCCGAGTTCTCTTGCGAGTCTTCCCCATAACGGAGAACCATAAGATCGTCACTAGGATACAATACCTAGATCGCCCCATACACCGCAAAAGCAATTGAGTGGGTCTTGTGGCCAGAAAACACATAAAAACGCATGGCAATCTCAATTAACAAGTAATTACGCAATTTTATGTATTTAATAAACAATATGTAATTCTAATTATCATTATAATTCTAATTAACAATTAATAAATTCTAATTAACTTTTAATTCTAATTAGCAAGTAATTTTAATTAACATGTAATTCTAATTAACAATTTAATTTCAATTAACAAAGTAATTTTAATTAACATGTAAATTAAATTCTAATTAACAAATTAATTCCAATTAACAAATTAATTCTAATTATCAATATAATTTTAATTTGTGTGTGACTAGTTATTATTTATTAAAATTGACAAGTATTGCATGTAATTGTCAAAATAAAATAAAACAAATAACTAAATTAGGTTTCATGCAGCTTTTAAAATATGTTTATTAATTAAGAAACGTGTAACCCATAATCGCAAAACGAGTTGACTCGTGATGTCATCATGGGATTTTAGAACAAGTTAACCAATTAACCTCTAGAGTACGCATGGATAAGAATCTAGTAATTGCAATTAGGTTAAATGGTAATTAATAAACAATTAATTAATACAATTATTTTTAATAAAATGGAATATAGAAAACCTAACCTTGCTTGGCAATTAATCTTATGTAACGAACAATATAACCAATACGAAACCCAAGTATCTTAAATATATACCTCTATGAGTATCACACAGAAACACTTAAACCAAGTACGTTCGATTAGACGCTAATCGAGAACGTATAAACCAATCAACCCCTTGATAACTTGAATATCACACGAACAAGAAAAACCCAAAGATCGAGTCTCCTTTTTCTGCCCAATAAGTAATCTGCTCGAGAAGTAGATTTATGTGTTACCCGATATCGGACACGATTGTCTGATATCTATCCCTTTATTTTCCGAGATCGTGAAGACCAGAAGTTCAGAAAACCTTGCTGCCATTCAAAGTTTGACTTGGAACTGGAAGCATGGACCCTAAACAAAACTCTAAACATCTTGGATCATGAAGATGATGCAAGCTTAGAACTAATTCAAGACAATTAGAAACCATAATTGAATATCTAAAGAAATCCAAAAATAGACCATGATCTGTTATAATAGATCGATTATAATATAGGGTTCTCGTCAATCACATGCATGGGATAAGGAGTATATTTATATGTAATTTAACCAATCCTTACTTGGACTTTTTCTTGATCGACAAGCATCAAAACTCAAAATCCCTTTGTATCCGATTAGTTAGACATTCACAAGGCCCAAGGCAATCTAACCCGACCCACTTATCAATTAGAACAAGTCCATGGATCGTATGATGGATCGGATATACATGCACGCATAAACGGGTATAACGTATTTAAGTTTAAACGTCGACACGTACTCTCGTGTTTATCGTGTGTGCCCTCATAGGCTCACACACTTCTAGTCATTTCGAGTGTTTTAACTCCCACAAACCAACATGTAAAACATATTATCAATTCAATACATAATCATTCTGTTAGTAATACATTGTTTCTGCAGTTTATATCTTGTTATTTCTGTTGCAAACTTGTTGACCCAAACACCCCTGTTTTCATACGAAATCAAACCATAACTATGCCAAACTCCAAAGGCCTGTTAGAGACGAATTGGCTTCGATACAACCCTGTGCAAAAAGGTTGGGCGTATGGATATATATTGGCTCGTTTTATGTTGGTGGGTTCCTGTGGCAGGGTATCTTAGCTCGCTTTATGTTATTGGGGTTTTGCATTCTGGGAATAAAATCCAAGATAACAAATTTGAAAACTTTAAAGTTGCTTTCAGATATTGGAATGATTCTCTTACTGTTTGCCAGCGGCATGCAGTGACACGTGGTCGACCACACCAAAGAGTCACAATCTTGAAATCTAACAGGAAAAGGTTGTGCATATCTCAATCTTGGAATACTACTTCTGAGGACAACTGACTTCGGAGAAATAGGCTGTCTGCACCGATTAGAGGGATTATCCCAATATCAACAATTATTTCAGGGAAAATTTTTGGCCAACGTATTAAGTTATTCAAAACTATGGTCCATTAACATCTCTACCCTTATCTTGGTAACCTGGGCTTTCTTTAGGTACACTATCTAGGAAAATCCCAAACAAGTTTACTTCTTTGTTAATGATCAATTTTTTCTATTAAACACAAATAACTTTCTAGGTATTCCAGCATCCAGTGACAATTCTCACATCTCTCAAATAACTCTACCTCTCTTTTCATTGGAGGAATCATTCTTGATTCCTTCAATGAGTTAATTAACTTGAGAATCTAATCTTGTCTGTTGTGCTCCAGAAGAGATACGGAAACCTTAAACTCTTCGGAACACTTGTTTCTTCTAAATTTCTTTTATGGATTGGTGCTAGAAGCAATCCAGAGACAATTCTCACATCTCTCAAATAACTCTGCCTCTCTTTTCATTGGAGGAAGCATTCTTGATTCCTTCAATGAGTTAGTTAACTTGAGAATATAATCTTGCCTGTTGTGCTCCAGAGGAGATATGGAAACCTTGAACTCTTCGGAACACTTGTTTCTTCTAAATTTCTTTCATGGATTGGTGCTAAAAGCAATAGGGTTTTTTGAAAGGCCTGGAATATTATCTCTTGACATGTCATAGAATAACTTTTCTAGGCATATTTCATCATATTTGAAACACTAGTTAAATAATTTCAGAAGATTTCAAATGGAAATATTTTCAATGCAACAGAAGGGCTCTCTTCAGAAAATCTGATTGGACTGGTAGCTTTGCTTCGGTTACAAGGGCAGTGTATAGAAAGGGACTTGTTGTATTTCACTTTTGTCTTCAATGGGGTCTACTCTTTCATAGGACCTTTTAAAGAAAATGGTTTTACTGTTGCAATCAAAGTACTTGACATTCAACACCGAGGAGGTTACAAAAGCTCTATCGCTTGCCTTGAGTCATATTTGTCATCGCAACAACCTTGTGAGAAACATAACTTTCTCAAGTTCTGATTACCAAGGAAATGATTCCAAAGCTTTCGTTTACGACTTCATGCCAAGTGGGAGTATTAATAGTTGGTTATCTACATTGTCGTTGTGGAAATATTTTTGTTCGTTGGTTATCTACATTTACTGGATGCTGATATTGTTGCTTATGTAGAATTTTGGATTGAAAATGTTGTCGGGTATTTTTCTTAGCCCATGAGGATTAATAGCCCAACCCATTGAGGCCCATCTTGGGTCCATTTTTAGACCCTTATTACTAATTATGTTCAGAAGTCAGAAGGTGTAAGAGTGAGTGAATTCAATGAATGTGTGAAAAGAAAAACAGAAAAGAAAGAAGAATTTCGGAGCAAAATATCACCCAAACCCAGCCGCAGTGTTTTTACGATCACCGGAGATTGCACCGTCGGATCGTCGCAATTTTCGGACCGTAGCTTCCTGACATCAAGAGGAAGGTTTTGACCGTTGGGTTTTTGATTTTGATGCCTGGAAGTCCGTTTTCTCACCTGGGAAGTTTGAATCAGATTTGGTGATATTCTTCCTTTCTTCTTTTGTTTGTTCTTTGATTGTTGCCATATATCTTGATGTTGATTCCAAGATTATGATGTTTGTTGTATACCTCTAGTGTTATCTAGAGAAGACTTTGTGTACCTCTCCTGGTTGATAGTGGATTAAAGCGGCACTAGGTGTCCCGTGGTTTTTACCCGTTTTGGGGTTTTCCACGCTAAAAGTTTGGTGTTCTTGTTGTGTGTTTGATTATCTTTACTACCTGCTGATTGGGCTGATTTAATATGGTTTGGGGGCTGATTATAGTTGCTTTTAGTTTGCCCGATTTGTTTGTTTCATCAGGTTCATATGGGTTTGGGTAAGTGTTGTCAAACGAAGGTCTAGCTTCGCATTTGTGTTTATACCGTTGTGACCCATTTACTTACCCGTCAAATTGGTATCAAGAGCTTGGTTCTTGGTTTGGGGACTTAACCTGTTTGAACGATGGAAACTAATACAAGTAGGATGATTAGTTTGAATGGTTCAATTATCATGTTTGGAAAGGAAAATGGAGGATCTCCTTTACGTTAAAGACTACTACTTGCATGTATTTTCATCGTGAAACCCGATAACAAAACAGATGCGTAATGGACTATTTTGTATAGACAGTTTATGGGTATATTAGGCAATGGGTTGATGATAATGTTTTGAACCATATTTGTGAGAGACACATGCTCGTACTCTTTGGAACAAACTTGAACAGCTTATATGCTCGAAAACTGGAAACAACAAGTTGTTCTTAATCAAGCAAATGATGAGATTTAAGTATCTTGATGGGTCTCCTATTATCGATCATTTAATGTTTTTCGTGGTATTATAAATCAGCTTGCAGGTATGGGTATCAAGTTTGAAGATGAGATTCAAGGCTTGTGGCTTCTTGGTACCTTACGGATCTTGGGAGACTTTTAGGACATCATTGTCCAACTCGCACTGATGGTGTTATCACTATGGAATTGGCTAAAGGCGTATTTTGAATGAAGAAATGAGAAGAAAGTCACGTGGTACTTCTTCACGATCGATGTCTTGGTCACGAAAGGCGGGGAGAAGTCAAAGCGGTCCGAGTAATGTAGTAATCATCGAGTAGTTCCAAAGAAAGGAAGGTTTCTTGATGTTGAATGTTATCATTGCCATAAAAAGGGGCACACAATGAATTTTTGCAGAAAGTTGAAAAGAGAGAACAAGAAGAAAAACTACAACAACCACAAGAACAAATACAAGAAAGATGATGATGGTGATGACAATACTGAAGTAAATACCACCACAGATGAGTTCTTTGTTTGTTATGATTATGATATGGTCAACCTTGCTAATGATGATTCGAGTTGGATTCTTGACAGTGGTGCTACATGTCATGTTGCAACACGAAAAGATTATTATTCATCTTACACACCAGGTGACTTCGGTGTTGTTAGGATGGGTAATACTGGGATATCAAGGATTGCTGGTATTGGAGATATTTGCTTGAAGTTTGACACGGGGATGGAATTGGTTTTGCATAATGTAAAACATGTCATAAATATGAGACTCAATATTATCTCAACATGTCTTCTTGATGAAGATGGCTACCATAACAGTTCTGGTAATGGTTTGTGGAAAGTAACGCTCGGATCCTTGATTGTGGCAAGAGGAAAAAGGGAATCCAAGTTATACATGACACATCCGAAGATATCCAAGAGCATTGTCAATGTCAGAAAATGATGATATGACCGAGTTATGGCATAAAAGACTTGGTCACATGAGTGAAAAGGGATGTCTATTCTTTCTAAGAAGAATGTGTTATCTGGTGTGCATGATATCAACTTGAAGAAGTGTTCTCACTTTGCTTAAGCGTGAAAGCAAACTAGACATGCTTTTAAGAGTCGTTCTTCTTTCAGAATGGAGAAAATACTTGATCTGGTACATTCCGATGTTTGTGGTCCCATGAAGACTAAAACACTTGGTGGGTGTTCTTATTTTGTCCCTTTTATCGATGATCACTCAAGAAAGGTTTGGGTATATACCTTGAAGACTAAAGATCAAGTATTAGACGTGTTTAAGCAGTTTCATGCTTTAGTTGAGAGGCAGATAGGAAAGAAACTTAAATGTATTCGAACTGACAATGGAGGTGAATACATTGGCCCCTTTGATGCTTATTGTAGAGAGCATGGAATTCAGCATTAAAAGACTCCACCAAAGACACCGCAGTTGAACGGCTTAGCAGAGCGGATGAATAGAACTTTGGTTGAGAGAGTCAGATGCTTGCTTTCACATGCATGGTTGCCTCGCTTCTTTTGGGTGAGGCTTTGAATACGGCGTACATGTTATTAATCTAACCCTTTATGTTCCTTTATGCTTTGATGTTCCTAGCATGGTTTGGAGCGGCAAAGATGTTTCATACCATCATTTACGAGTTTTGGATGCAAGGCTTCGTGCATATTCCCAAAGATGAAAGATCAAAGCTTGATGTGAAGTCTAAGCCATGTGTGTTCCTCGGTATGGTCAAGATGAATTTGGGTATAGGTTGTATGATCCAGTTCAAAAGAAACTTGTTCGTAGTCGAGATGTAAAGTTTGAGGAAGATCAAACTTTGAAAGATGTTGAGAATGCCGAGAGGAAACAATTCCTCAACATAATGATGATCTCATTGACTTGGATCCGGTTCCTCCTAAATATTTTGACACACGTTTGGAGATGATATTCGAATGATGAAGAACGGTAGAAGATCAAGATGTCGATGATGTTGATGATCAAGAGCAACCAAACTTAGATGAAGACGTTCATCCCGAGTTACTAAAACCAAATATGCCACCATTCATTCTCGCTTATGCGATCTACTAGAGATCATCATCCTTCCACACACTATTCCGCACATGAGTATGTTTTACTTACTGATGGGGGAGAGCCCGAGTGTTATGAGGAAGTTATGGAAGATGAACACAAAAAGGAATGGTTTGGAGCAATGAAAGATGAGATGAATTCCTTGCATGAGAATGCTACTTTTGAGTTGGTAAAGTTGCCTAAGGGTAAGAGAGCTTTGAAAAACAAATGGGTTTTCAAATTGAAGACTGAAGAGCATACTTCTAGACCAAGGTACAAGGCCACATTGGTGGTTAAAGGTTTCAGTCAGAAAAGAGGTATTGATTTTGATGAGATTTTCTCTCCGGTTGTGAAGATGGGATCTATTCGAGTTGTTCTTGGTTTGGCGGCTAGCCTCGATCTTGAGGTGGAGCAAATGGATGTCAAGACAACTTTCCTTCATGGTGATCCGGATAAAGAAATCTACATGGAGCAACTCAAGGCTTTCGTGTTAAGGGAAGGAAGAATACGTGTAGACTTGAAAAATTTTGTATGGGTCAAGCAAGCACCGAGACAATGGTACAAGAAATTTGAATCACCATAGGAATCAAGGCTACCGAAGACCTCTTCGATCATTGTGTTTTCTTTTAGAGGTTTGGTGATGATGACTTTATCATCTTGTTGCTAGATGTTGATGATATGCTGATTGTTGGCAAGAACGTTGGAAGAATTGCCCAATTGAAGCGAGACTTGAGTAAGTCTTTTGCTATGAAAGACTTGGGGCCAGCAAAAAAGATCCTTGGCATTCGAATTTTCCGTGATAGAGGTGCCAGGAAGTTGCATATATCACAAGAGCAATACATTGAGAAGGTCTTGTGCGTGTTCAACATGGATAAAGCTAAAGTGGTTAGTTCCTCTTACTACCAACTTTAAGTTAATCGATAAAGATTGCCCTTCATCCAAAAGAATATTGAAAAGATGGATAAAGTTCCATACGCCTCGCAGCTTGGTAGCTTGATGTATGCTATGGTATGTACAAGGCCGGATTTAGCTCATGCGAGTTGGTGTTGTCGATCGGTTCTGTCAAATCCTAGTAAGAAGTATTGGGAAGTCATTAAATGGATATTTAGATATCTTCGAGGTACTTCCATATTGGGTATCACATTTGGAAATGGAAAACCCATGCTTTTTGGTTACATGCACTCGATATGGCGGAAATAAGGACAAAATGAAATCCACTGGATATTTGATGACCTTTGGGGAGTCGTTTCATGGCAATCTAGATTACAAAGTGCATGGCCTTGTCTACAACAGAGGTCGAGTATGTGGCGAAAGTAAGTGTGCAAAGAACTATTGTGGTTGAAAAGGTTTTGCAAGAACTTGGTTTCAAGCAACAACGTTATGCGGTTCTTTGTGACAATCAAAGTGATATTCACCTTGCTAAGAATTCGATGTTTCCCAAAAGAACAAAACATATTGATGTTCGTTATCATTGGATTAGAGATGCTATTGAAGATGGTATGTTTGAACTTAATAAAGTTCATACAGATGATAATGATTCCGATATGTTGACAAAGGTCGTAGCAAGAGAAAAGTTGAATGTGTGTTGCTCAATCGCGAGATGGCGAACTCACCCTCATAGGCGAGAAAAGGGGAGATTTGTTGGGTATTTTCTTAGCCCATGAGGATTAATAGCCCAACCCATTGAGGCCCATCTTGGGTCCATTTTAGACCCTTATTACCGATTATGTTCGTAAGTCGGAAGGTGTAAGAGTGAGTGAATTCAATGAATGTGAAAAGAAAAAGAAAAGAAAGAAGAATTTGAGCAAAATATCACCAAAACCCAACTGCGGTGTTTTTACGATCACCGGAGATTCCACCGCTCGGATCGTCACGATTTTCGGATGTAGCTTCCCGACATCGAGAGGAAGGTTTTGACCGTTGGGTTTTTGATTTTGAGGCATGGAAGTCCGTTTTCTTACCTCGGCATTTTGCATCAGATTTGGTGATATTCTTCCTTTCTTCTTTTGTTTGTTCTTTGATTGTTGCCATATATCTTGATGTTGATTCCAAGATTATGATGTTTGTTGTATACCTCTAGTCTTATTTAGAGAAGACTTTGTGTACCTCTCCTGGTTGATAGTGGATTAAAGCGGCACTAGGTGTCCCGTGGTTTTTACCCGTTTTGGGGTTTTCCATGCTGAAAGTTTGGTGTTCTTGTTGTGTGTTTGATTATCTTTACTACCACCGATTAGGCTGATTTAATATGGTTTGGGGGCTGATTAGAGTTGCTTTTAGTTTGCCTGATTTGTTTGTTTCCTCATAGGTTCATACGGGTTTGGGTAAGTGTTGTCAAACGAAGGTCTAGCTTCCGCATTTGTGTTTATACCGTTGTGACCCATTTACTTACCCGTCAAATGTAATTTTAACTGTTGGGGACATTATAGATACGAGATTTTGCTGTTAGAGAAGTTGACATGCAGGGAAAGAACTGTTGGTCCCAAATGTTGAGTAAAACAATATATGAAATTGCAATAATAATAGATAACTTTTCAATTGTTAAAACTTCTGATTCTGTAGCATGTTCACAAGTATATATAGGTTTCAAATAGGTATTACCAACCGACACAATGGTTCGGTAATAACTGTCATAACTAACTAATCATAACCGCTAATCGGTTATTAAGATTATAATAAGCAACTTTGGTCCTTCATGTTTCTGTCTTTCGAAATGGAGCAATGACGAGATTATATGCTCACATTCTCCTCCTTAATCTTGATCGTTGCTTCATCCTAAGTCTTGAACTCCGAGCATTTGTCGCATAGTCACGAACTTTTGTCTTGGTAAGGCTTTAGTTAAAATTTATGCTCTTTGAAGTTCTCCACTTACGTGTTCTACGTTGATATGACCATTCTCTACACATTCCCGAATGAAATGATAGCGAATGTCTATGTGAGTCCACAAGGTTGAAGTTACAAGAATACTTGGCCATATGTTGTAGGACTTGAGAGTCCACAAGGATTTGGTAACCGAAGCACAAGGACAACAGTTTGTTGTTTACCAAGAATTTGCGATTTCTTTGGAAATAAAGCCGAGACAAACAAAGTTTTCTAGGACACAAAGTGTTTCGATCGACACAAAAGTTGAAGACCTCTTTGTTGCGACAAAAGTGGAGATGATGAAGACCGATTCAAGCAAAGAAGGAAAAGAGAAAAGGGTACACGTTGAATTGTTTTGAGTGACAAGTGTGGAATGATTGCAAAACTTCAAGGCCTGGATATCAAAGATGGTGAGGCAGTTAGAAACTGCTACAGAAAGTTTGTTGATCTAGTTGTAATCTACCATGAAACTGCTTATGTGCCTTGGGTTGAAAAGTCGATAGAAGTGGGAGAAGCAAGCAAAGATGGCTTGGCCATGGACCTGCAAGGCCAGAAGGACATGAGGGTGAAGGATGGAGCAATAGAGACAAGTCAGGACCATTTTGGTGTAAGGCTTGAAGATGATGAAGAAGACAACAATAATTTAGATGTCATTGTTTGAAAAGACCAAAAGGATCACTCAAGAAGGATTTGATGCTAAAACATTAGGGGAAATTGTTAACCTTTAATGTTTTAGATCAAATTATTATGTTTATGTTTAAGACTTTTAGTTATTATAATGATGTTTATTGTATATAGTGTATGGGTCACTTTAGTATGCCTGCAATATGGGTCCAATTCTGTTAACCCAAACAGACCCATTATGCAGCAGTTAGGGCAGTTATAAGGAACGGTTACATCACAACGTTTTGGATGAACCAGTGTGTCGTTTAGGAGGCAAGCTTCCTGTAGTATAAATAGATTAGGATTCTTGTAAACAAAAGTAACCCTTCGTTCATATATATCAGTTATTATAAAGGGTTCAAACCCAATCTCTTGTTCTTATATTATTCTTGATGATGATTCATTCATGATGCTTGTTTGATTATTGATGATCCTGGAGAAAGTGAAGTATGGAACTGTAGAAAGCGAACAAGAACATGTTGATCCAACGTTCCAATAAGGGCTAAGTTTGCATTCATATGCTAGAAGTGCTTTAGATGAAGGTTTTGTACTTGATCGTGGGTCAAATCCTTCCAAATGAGGATGTCAAAGAAATTAGTTTGATTTTACCAGTAAACACTGGAGCCCAACACTCTCCCGAGGTTGATTTCCACAAGATCGAATGGATACTGGACCACCTTTCATGATCTCTTCTCAATCACAGTTTCAACCAGTACCTGATTGTTAAATGTTAACAATGCAAATGACTGTTTATACTGTATTTTACTGTAGTAATTAATATAATATTCTACGCTTGCTTCTAAAGTCTATCATGACTGGTTTAGTTTTGAAATAGACCATTATTTGGATATATCCTAAAAATATAATTGTGTATACTTTCCTCTAAATCTTCAAACAAAGCCTCTACCTAAGTGACATCTTTTTCTTGGGCAGATGCTCTTAACTGAATATTGCAAGTCACTATATTCAGTTTGCACCGTTCTGTACCTTTCAGCTTATCAAAGTAACCGAGAGCCTTAGATACAGCCTTTGGTTTGTCTTTGGAATGAAGATGGCTGTGATAAGTGAGTTGTATACAGAAGTATGGGGACGAAAACCACCGTTTCTCATCTCAGAAACTAACCACATGGCTATTCAGGTTGGTCCCTTTTTTGCCATCACTGATATCAGCTTCGAGTAAACCCCGTTATCTGCTACGTACCAAAAGCTGTTTTGCATTCATATAAACACCTAAAAGTGAATCAAATATTAATAATAAACATATTAAACCACAACCTTTCTCAAAAATCTACACTACCCAGTCATAAAGTTTCAAGCTTTTTACATAAAGATTGATCAAATTTCAGCTTTTTCAAACAAAACTAATAATCTACACTACCCATTAGATAAAGTTTCAATCCTTTAACATTAAGATTGATCAAATTTTTTATTTGGTGACTAGCTTTTGGAGCATTTTGCAGCATTTGGTGTTAAGAATATAATGCTTGTTTGGCAAGGAGCGTTTAGATTCAATATTTTGTTTAAACGCTCTTAATAAACACTTATAAAACAAGTGAGTGACTTTTACGTCATTTTACACTTTATAGTTACAACTACAATTATGTTAACGCTTTTATAAAACAAAACAGCTTCGCAATACAATTTTGCAAAACATAGCTAAGGATTGATCAAACTTGTACCTTTTTTTTGTTTTTGTTTTTGTTTTGTTTTTTTTTTCTTTCAGATTTATCAAGCTCTTGAAACAGAAGATCAAAAACAGTATTCTGTATAGACTAACTTAACATACTTATTCAATGTAGATATCAAAGTCTTGTCATAATTGAAACTCTTCAAAACTGTCCTTACTAGTTTTCAGCCTCTGACTTGTCTGTGCAAAATGAAATTTTGAAAAGCAAGACAGAGAAAAGCATCCAACTTTGAGTTTCTCTTGGGTCATCCGCAATGCAAAAATCAACAAGAGCTTTTTACTATTGTAAAAGCTTTTGGAAGAGGTTTTTATGCAACGCATTAACAGCTTTTTGAATAGCTTTTTACAAAGACTTGATAAACCTCAAGTCTTTGATAAAATACTTCTCTCTTTATACCTCAAGTCATTTAATGCATCAAATGTATTAAGTCTTAAAAGACTTGATGCATTGCTCATGTTCTTGTGTGTATCTTGTAAGAATAAAAGTTGTAATTAATTCTCTATGTCATTATATAATTTTCCCACTTAACCTCCAATTAACTCTCTTTCCCCACAAACCTTTAAGTCATCTCCTACAATAAACCACAAATATCTACCCTTAATTGGGAGGATGGGATGTTCGAGGTATCTATGGTTAATATATGATGAGTATAATTCAAACGAAACATGTATATATTAAACGAAATAAATTAATTAGTATCACTTTGTTATCTTACTGTAATGATAGACCAAAAGTTATTAAAAGTTTACGATGCACATAATAGAAATTATTGAAAGTTTGTATGTAAAATACTCCCTCCGTCCCAAATTATAAGTCCATTTTGACTTTTTCAAAGTCATTTTATTTCAACTTTGACTTTAGTTATTTCTTTTAGCGTTATAAAATACTTGATGTAAAATATATAAATGGATATGTGATCTAAATGCATTTTATTGGTATACTTTTCATCAAGTATTATATAACATGAAAAGAAATAATTAAGGTCAAAATCGGAAGAAAAAGACTTTGAAAAATCAAAACGGATTTATAATTTGGGACGGAGGGAGTAGTAAAAAAGAAGTTTGATACACACAAAAGAATATATTGGTTAGTTGAATATGTTTAGAGCTGATTAGAAAAATCTATAAATGATTAACTTTGTCATTTTGGTGTTCCATTATGAATATACTAATCTCTAAATTTTATTATGAATAATGTATGCTTATGTGTGGCTAACGTGACAAGACATAAAATTACCAAAATACCCTGAAATCTCAACAAAGGCATTCATTTTAAGACAAAATTTGAAGCACGCTGCTCGATCAGAATGATATCTTAGAAATCATGGTATTCTTAATGGAACAAACAATTGACCATGTTATTCACTTAGAGACTTTTCCTTAACTTTTCCTTAAGAGAAAACATATATGTGGTTGTTGAGAATTGAGAAAATCTATCGGTTAATCATTTTGTTAAATCTTGTCTACATCAACAATTTAGGAATAAAGAAAAAAATGCTATTTCCAACGTTTCCCAATCCCGTCTTCCACGAGGTATGGAGGAGGTGAGATGTAGACAGTCTTACCCCTACCCAAAGGTAAAGAGGTTGCTTTCAAAGGACTTCCAACATTTTTGCACGGAGTGAGGATCGAACCCTTGATCTTTGTGTCCAAATGATAGTGGGTTTTCAACTGATCCAACCCTACTATGTTAAAACATTGGCTAATTGAAAAGCTTACTTTTTCACATATGTAGTTTTGAAACACGAACTCGTAACCAAATTCAATGTACAAGTTTCAATAATTTCAAGTAGAAATTTGAGGAACGACTAGAAAATAGAGCAATAAAATCCAAAAATAAATAGTGTACTTGCAGTAATGAAACAAACATATAGAGTAAGGAAACGATAAAGAGGGTATCTCAAAAGAGATTTGCTTGGGAAGGAAACAAGAGAAACAATCCTTGAGTATATTGGTACAACAACAAACTTTCACCATCTATCTATTTTGGATATTTTGGTGAGTCAACAAACTGAAATCAGTTGTTCAGGAGCAAAAATGAAAAGTTCAGATATCCCATCACTTGTTGCTGCTTTTTTCACCTTCACCTTTCAAGCTTCGTGTTAGACCTGAAAGAGTGTGTTCAAATCAAATCATGTTAGTAAGTAATCACTTGTAAAATCACACTCTACTAAACTGGTTTTCTAACATGGTAACTGGTAAGCAAGTAAAAGGACAGAATAGGCCGGTACCTCGTATATTTTGAAGCGTCAAAATATGCTGCAACTGATGAACACCGTTTTCTATATTCATCCGTTGTGGTGGAGAATCTACAGAGCATGATACTCCAATTTTCAAAATTGAAGCCAAACACTCCTCCATTTTGTGTGCATTTGCTTCCGTACTTTGCAGTACAATTGCATCACTATCAATAACATCGACACGGTCTGGAAATGCCATGTAAGCATATTTGTGAAGGCTAAGACCTTCATGAAAGATCTCATCTGTCAGCTTTTTTCCTGTCATTACCTCCAATAATAATATTCCATAACTGTATACATCCCCACAACTTGTCATCTCACTGCGAGACCATACTCTGCAAGTTATAATAAGCAGTTACTTTATAAAAATATAAGGTAGTAAGTAAATTTAAACATTTTGGAGTACAGAATGCAGGATGAGCTGTTTTGGTTTATGCCTGTTCCAAGAAATTGAGCTAATCCAAAGTCTCCAACACGAGCCACCACATCATCAAGTAGAATGTTGCTAGGCTTCAAGTCCGTGAACAATGGCTGTTTGGCAGCGATTGTGAAGAAAATCAAGTGCACATGCAACATCCATGAGAATTGTTAGAATCAACAAACGATAATCCAAGATGAAGCACAAGAGAAGAAACAAGAATCAACAAATTTTATGGAAGCTTTTCTATTATTCAAAACGAAATTCAAAGGTACAAACTAATTCAAATGATACAAAACAAATTCAAAAGATACAAAACAAATTCAAGGGTGGTACTAATCTCTTCCACCCTCATCTCCTTTTATAGGTGGAGGAGGAAGCAAGCAAATTCAAATTGGATTTGAAGACGGATCTTCAAATTCAATTTGGACTCAAGACGCCAGTAGCATACGCGTCTGCCAAGCTTAGGACTTAAGCAAAACCAACCGACCCTTAAGGAGTTTTAATCATATTCATAACAATCTCCACCGTGATTGAAACTCCTAAGGAATACCAAAGCAAACCGCACAAATGCAAATGCCGATACTCTTCAAAACAACAATCAAACGTTAACCGACAAATTCAAACTCGTTAACCAAACAAACAAACGGCTCAAACGATCTTCAACAAAGATTATCAAAATCGGGCAACCAACTTCAAAAGCCCGACAAACGAAGATCCCAATTTTTCCAAACTTCCAAATTTCCAACGATCGAACAAAATTCAAACGACTTGAACAAAGTCTTCAAACACCAAATCGATCTTCAAATTCCAAATGTCAAATTCAAATTCTAATGACCCACTTATGTAATAAAAATTACGGTCCAAATTCCAAATTCCAATATTGGTCCAAGCCCAATGCCAAAAATAACAACCCAATATTCCATAACAATTTGCTCTAAAACCCATCATTCCATTAACCAATATTTTATTTTACCAACTTTCCAAAAGTAATGTTCCAACGTAACACTACCTCCACCTATCATCAAATGATATTCTTCTTTTTCTTTTTTTCTTCCACTACAAACAAATACTCCTCAAACTTTTCCTTATTCTTCTTTGTTGGATCGATATACTTTAATCAAACTAAACTAGCTTGTTAAGGTTTAATAACCTCGGATAAATCCTAAGTTATTAACAAAGAAACACCGAGCAATCTTTATCAAGTGCGGAATTTACTTAACAAAGCTAAGAAGAAAACTTTATTAATAAAACTCTAAATCGCTTATTATGCGATACTCTAATACAACTCTAAGATATTCGAACTTTTCTCTAAACTCTTAATTCGTAAACTCTAAAACTCTTTTACGAAATCGCACCTCTAATGCCAATCTAGGAGTCCTTTTATAGGCTCAAGGATATCCTAGTAGGTTTACAATTGATAACCTTGTACGACAAGTAATCTAAACATGGAATACAATACTTTCCATAAACGAATATAATGATCTTACGTTCTAGCAAGATTGACTTCACCTTGCGGTACTTTGACTTTATCTTTAGCGATCGTTGACTATTTGACTCCTTCCAAGATTTTGCAATTCTGATGATTGATATCTTGATGCTTTGATATCTTCAAGACTTTCATATCCCAACAATCCTCCCCTAACTTGAATTCTACTTGCTTGACTTCAAGTTCCTTTATGAATATATCTTTATGACTTCATCTTTAAAATGGATTGTTCTTTAGTCTTTAGATTATAACTCAGTAGAATCGTGCTTTTGTCAAAGTATCTCTTAGAATTGTTTTCTTCACGTGACATCCGAAGAATCTCCATCTTTTCAAAGAACACAAGAACATATGACGGTTTGTACAATAATTAGGTTTAAGTTGCATACTATTCTCATCACATCTAAGTGAATCATTGAAAATTCAATGGATTTAGAACTCTTTACCAAAGCCATTATCTTTGGAGTAGCCAAATGTTTTGGTGTGTAAGACCATGGTACATTGATAACCATATGATTTTTAGCAAACCACCACTATCAACAGATTTGTTTTGTCTTTACCAAAAGTCGCACCATACGGACTAGTTAGTTCTTTATCTAATGGTGAACTAATTACCAATAATGGTTTTTCCACGCCTTTACCACAAGCCATTTCTTGTGGGCTAGCCAACTCTTCACATTATCGATATGGTGAGTTGATAACCATCCAACTTATTAGCAAGTTGTCAACTAAAAACGGATTTGATATATCTTTACGAGCCGTTTGCTCATGGATTAGTCAATCCTTTTGTAACCATGGTGGATTGATAACCTATTGATGTTATCATCACAAAAACCATTTATTCAACCTTTATTTCGTAAAATATTTATTATTTAGCAAAAGGTTTCTTCTAAAATTCATTTAACTGGTTTTAATGCGAAGAACAAGATTTTGATGAAAGTATGTCGACTAGCATACTTTGAATAAAAATCTTGATATATCAAAAATATTTATTCAAAATCATACCGCTTATAAATCATTCTCAAGAATAGTAGTCCAAATCTATAAGCAAATTGATAACCATGCAAGCAATTTCATCACCTCTTCTACTTCCAATCCATGCTCAAGCATTCTTCTCATGAGATCAACTCGTAAGAGGGTATCTTCTTTCTGCAAACATGTGAATCAATGTTCCATTTTCCGGTTCAAGACATGAACCCAGTTCTCCAAAGAATCTCCAAGAAACTATCTCCCGCTTGATCCTTCCAAATATCATCGATACTCATTTCATCGGTTTCCCACATAGTTATGAGATCCCTTGTAAAACCAATCCAATCCTTCTAATGGATTATCTTCAAAATAAGTCTTCACAAATGATATAAGTAGAATAGATCTACTCGCTCATGATATGCAACAAATCCCATAGCCTTTTAAAACTACGAAACTTTTATCTTCTTTGTGAAAACCATGTAATCTCCATTCTTAGATTTCTCAATTTTGAAAGCACCGATCTTTGATCTGTTCATCTTCATGTCATTATCTTCATCTCAGATAATCAAAATCTACCACTCGAGATAATTCTTCAATTCATCACTAGTCTCGGATCTTAATTCAACCTTCTTTCTTTGAAAACCCAACATCTGTAGCTTGGCTTTTCTTTTTCTCTTAAGTTTTCTTCCTTTCGACTTCAATAACCTTCTTCTCTAAAGTCTTTGATGCCCGCAACATCTTTCTTATAAGCTTCTCTCTCAAGATCATATAATCTCTTCATATCCACATAATTTAGCTTCGTAGTCCTTTAAATCCTCTGCTTTTAAGATATGCCATCATTGCATTCCTTTCTTTAGCCAAATTAGGTCTTCTTGTCATGAATCGAGCAGTGTTGGAGATGTAAGGTTCAAGTGACTTCAAAGATTCAATTCATCTTGCACTTTTGAGTCGCTTCTATTTAGAGCTTCTTGAGCTTCTTGCTCGCTCTATCTTTTGCATTTAATTCTTCTTGAACTTTTCTAGTCGCACTTCATTCCTTGCAACTTCAAATGCTCTAAGTTACGCTAAAGTAAGCTTCTTTTCTTAACTTCAACCAAAACACCTTTACCCTTGTCTTTTGGATCAATTGCGGTTGATCGGTTTTTGGTTGTTCTTCTTCTTGTGCTTCTCTAATAGTAACACCTCCTCTTGGTTGTGACATCAAGAATTGTAGCAACTAATTCATCATCACTTGGTGAATGAATAGGTTTAAATCTAGGTTCCTCCTCTTCCTCTATAACAACGTAGAAGGACCACTTCTTCTTCAAAATTCAAAACCCTTGAGTTATTACTTCTTGTCCGAAAGTTTCATGAAAACAGTACTTTCATGTTCGGTACCTTGATCTTCAATAATTAGTTCTTGATGCTTTGAGATTCAATCTTTCTTCTTGAACTTTCAATATGAACCAATTCTTGATGCTTTGAGATCCACTCTCCTTGTTATCATCTTTCTTCTTATCATGTTCTTTCTCCTTATCATCTTCTTTCAATTTCATTCTTTAAATTTCCTCCCAAATGGATGTAAGATGATTTAGAAACCTTCTACGTTGTAATTCCTTACGAATAGCTTTTCGACGTTTATTCTCCTCCTTAACCCATAAATTAAAACCTTGAATATAGGGTTTAACAAAATTTCGCAACCGAAATAATTTTCTTCAACTTTCTAATAGTTCGAGCTTGACGCGCAATGCAGTTTTGGTCAAGCGAGCTATTGCCATTGTCAGCGAATTATCCATAGTAACTCTTCTCTTGGAATTTCGTAGCGGCACCTTGAATTGGAGAATGTTCTGTGAAATGTAACGCTGTGGAGATGGAGTAGGTGTTCTCTCAATCTCTACTTGAACCTCGGGACTCAAGAATCATCACCGTGTAATGAAGCGGTACCTTCACGAGAAGCGATGCTTGCGGATCGATGACCTTCACCGCCTTCATTCTCTTGACGTCTGACTTGAACAACTTCCATCATAGAAGTAGTTAAAGGAATATCTCCACCTCGAAACAAGTTACTTCGTTTAGCCATGAATGTAAAGGTTTTGGCTTGTTGCACAATAACAGGTAGTAGAGCAGTAGGTTTAGGAACATCAGCCAATTGTTTATTCAAGAAAACCTGTATGAACCTTGGATACATCAACCAAGTAGCCCCAGATGATATATGTGATAACATTCCATCCAAAATTAGCCGTGAAAAGTTAAACACTCTGCCTGTAGCTAAACCAACGACGGCAGATGCAATATTTGACCCAAACTGCTCCCAAGAAGTGCTTTTAGAACTTATGCAATGGAGCAAAACATGAATCAAAAACTTCCATTGAGGACAAAATAAAGCCTTCTTAAACGTTTGTTCAGTCAAAGAACCTTCATAACCAAAATTCCTAAAAGAATCCCAAATCAGTTGCTTATCAAACCTAATAGCCCCATCTTCATCAGCAAATAATAAATCTTCACGAATGGAGGCTTCTGTGATCTTGATAGTACGTCCAGCAACAGTTGATCTAATATAATATTCATCCTCCTCCATATTGTCTCTAGCATTAGCCCAAAATTCATTAATCCATGGTTCAATTATATCCGGCTCTACTAAAAGAGCATAACTAAGAGGCGACCCAGTAAGATAATCAATGATATCATAAAACGCCACATTAGCCTCAGTCTTATCCAAATTAGCCACCATATTGTGCTTCGAAACAGTTAAACGATTCACCATTGTTGAAAGAATAAGCACAATAGAAAGATTAAAGAGATGGTAATTGGAAGAGAAGTATGGAAAAGATATGAAGTAAGAATATGAGAGGAAAATCGGAAGAAGTTATTTATAGGTGAGATTTGAAAATCACACCCTAAATAACAAAGTTACCGTTATTACCAATTACCCTTCAATATTACCGTTGGAGCAGATTTTAATCGACAAACAAGTTACTTTCCACCTAAGCAAGATTTTTTCCCAAGCGGTACTTTCGAAATCTGATGCTTTGCTAAAAACCTTCATATACACTAAGTATAAACTAACATCCTCCCTCAAGCAATACACGTGACTATATCTAACACCTTATAGTCCTCCCTTAAACATAGCTTAGTAGTTAATCATTCCAATGCTCACGACTAAGTGATTGAATCGTGACACATCAAAACCTTTTGTAAGTAGATCGACTACATTATCATCCGTGTGAACTTTAACCACATTAATGAGCCTATGCTCATAACGATCTCGATAAAATGATGCCTAATCGAATATGCTTTGTCTTGGAATGATACAGAGATTCTTCACAATACAAATAGTACTCTCATTATCAATGTTGATAGGAGTATTCTTAAAGTTGAACCCATAATCCAAGAGTTGATTACGCATCCATAAAACTTGACCACAACAACTTGCGTGACTACATATTCACTTGATAGATGATGTTCTTTGCAATTGTCTCGCTTCTTGCATTGCCATGAAACTAACCTTCTTCCAAGATATTGGCATCCACCAGTTGTGGATCTTCTATCATAATTATCACCGCATAGTCACTATCGAAAAAGCTTCTAAGTGAAAAGGTGACTCTCTAGGATACCACAACCCCAACTTAGGTTGTTGTTTCAAATAACGTAAAATTCTCTTGTGACATTCGGTGAGAAATCTTTGGTGAGACTTGATATCTTGCACATAAGCAAACCGCAAACATTATATCGGGCCTTGATGCGATAAGATACATAAGAGCCAATCATAGATCTCAGATAACTTGACTTCAACAGTCATCCATCTTCATCTTTTCCCAATGAATTGATAGATTTTATTGGTGTAGTAACGACCTTCATACCATCAAAATTGAACTTCTTAAGTATGTCAAGAACATACTTGTCTTGGCTAATGAAAATTCCTTCTTTGACCGCTTAACTCAAGACCTAAAAGAATGTTAACTCTCCCATTGAACTCATTTGAAATTCCTTCGCATCACCGCTCAAACTCCTTAACCATGGACCTGTTTGGTAGCCCCAAAGATAATATCATCAACATACACTTGTACTAACATGATATCTTTCTTGTCTCTTGATAAACAAAGTTTTGTCAATGGCTCCCTCACGTAACCATGTTGTAATAAGAATGTAGAGCCTTTCATACCAAGCTCTAGGTGCCTGATGAAGACCATATAAAGCCTTCACCACCTTATAAACTTTGTTAGAATGCTTAGGATCTTCAAAACCGTGAGGTTGTTTCACATACACCTCTTACGTAATAGTGCCATAAAGAAATGCACTCTTGACATCCATCCGATATACCGAAAACCCATATAAGAAGCAAAAGCAAGAAAGATTCTAATTGCTTCAATCCTTGCCACGAGAGCAAAAACCTCATCATAATCTACCCTTCTTCCTGCCTATAACCCCGAGCAACTAACCTTGCCTTGTTCTTGATAACATTGCCTCTTTCATCTCTTTTGACTCTAAAACCCATCTTGTACCAATAACTCTCTTCCCATCCGGAAGATCACATAAAACCCAAACTTCTTGAAGTTTAAATTGAAGAAGTTCTTCCCGCATAGCTTCAACCCAGCTTTCTTTAGTCAAAGCTTGAGCAATGTTCTTTGGTTCTTCTTGAGAGATAAAAGCAGTGAATAAGCGGTTTGATGATCCTTATGATTTAGCTCGTTTTGTTTATACACAAAGCTAAGTAAAGCATTATGAGGTTTTGTGAAACCCTTAGCTTTGTGTCTTGTCATAACTCGAAGTAGATGGACCAATGATTTGATCTGTTGGATGATTCTTATGAATTGTAAGATTAGAGATCGTGGAACTTCATATGTATCATCTAAGTTAGTATAATCAGCACCTTCATTGGAATTTGTGAAAATACCTTCATCTTCAAGCTCATCATCGCTTCTTCTAGCTCGGGCATGGTTGGATCATCCAAATCATCTAAAGTCTGCATCTCTGGTGCATCATTACTTTGGTTGAAAGTCTTGTCAAAATCTTGGAAGAGAACTCAGCTTGTTCTTCTTCTTTGCCTCTTCATAAGCTCTCCTTTGTTCATCGGTGTAAGAATGTGCTAATACATCTTGAAGAAGCATCGATTAAGTTCCTCTTGAATAGTTTGATCCTCGTGAGATAATGAGGATTGTGGTGCATCAATGCTTTGTTTTGGAGAAACAATTACTTTTCTTAGGAACAACAAGACTTTGGTTTGAACTCATAGGATCTTTATCAGGAATAGCATCAGGTCTAAGATGAATATCATGAACAACATATTGAATATCTTCTTCATTATGCAAAGGTTGATTTTCTTCTCTAACAGGTACATAATTCATTGAAGGAGATAAAATCTCAAGATCAAACATCCAATCAGGACCCTTCCCTTTCTCATTGTCTTGATCCTCTAAAAACTCAACATGAAGACAATCTTGAATCTTCTTAGTAACTCTGTTGTAGACTCTGAATCCTTTACTGTTAGTGCAATATCCCAATAAGTAACCTTCTTCAGACTTGCCATCAAACTTCCCCAAATTATCAATAGTGTTTAAAATAGTAAGAGGGCATCCAAAAGGCTTCATAAAACGAATGTTGGGTTTATTGCCCATCAGCAATTCATAGGGTGTCTTCATCTGAGGTTTGGTAACAGAGACCCTGTTAAGTACATAGCATGCATACTTACAGCTTCCGCCCAAAATTGAATAGGGAGATGAGAATCGGCTAACATGGTCCTTGCGACTTCAATCAAGGTTCTATTTTCCTCTCTGCAACACCATTTCTTTGTGGTGTTCTAGCAATACTAAACTCCTTTTATGCCTTTATTTGCACAAAATCATCCATAGGCTTGTTCTTGAATTCGAGTTCTATTGTCACATCTAATACCTCTAACCTTGAGTCTTAATCGATTTTCAAGTGCTATTATAAGAGTTTGAATAGCATCAAAGGTATCATCCTTAAAGCCCAAAAAGAAAACCCAATCTGAATCTACTACAATCATCATTAACAACCAACAAAGATGCTTCTTATTTAAACTTGCCACGAGACAGTCCAAATAAATCCATGTGTAATAGCTCCAATGGTTCTCGATATTTCTTTCATCAAGCTTCTTGCAGGAAGCTTTGTGTTGTTACCCTTCTTGCATGCCAAACATGATTGATCATTCTGTAAGTCTTTGAAGGTAAACCTCTAACTAAATTTCCTTTGACCAATTTGTTGATGTTCTTGAAATTCACATGGCCCAATCTCCTATGCCATTGATGTGCCTCTTCAGATGTTGCTTTAGCCACCAAACATGTGGCTCTACCATAAGAATGTAGACTCTTCATGTCTAAACTATACACATCGTTTGTCCTTGGTACCCTAAGTACTACCAAGTCATCATCAGCGTGTTTGAAGTCGGAAGAAAGGATAAGACATTACGTATCCGTGAATAACACAGATGCTTTTATCACAAATTTGAGAGGCCGACAACAAGTTGAACTTGACTCCTTCACATATCGACATTCTCAAAATCAATTCTCCCGTTTTAATTGTTCCTTTCCTCGTAATCCTTCCTCCATTGGGATCATTCCCAAATGCAACTTTTCCTCCACTAATACTTCTAAAATCGACGGGATCTCTTTATCGCTGTCATACTTCCGAGCAACCACTATCCACAATAAGATGATCTTTAAGCTCCTCTTACGGGTTGCCACACACACAAAGAAACAAGTTAGAAACTTTTAGGAACCCAAGCCATTCTTGACTTGTGTTCCCTTGAGAAGTTACAAACTCAAATTCTTTGAGTATGTAATTCTCACTATCTCTCGATTATGATCCAAAATTATCTTTTGATGTTTAGCATGTGGATTTTCAAAACTCTCCGGTTTTCAACATAAATTTCTTTCACGGATTATTAGCCTTTTCTCTTGACACAAAAATATCGATTCACTTTTTGTTGAGCGTCTTGTATATCTCCCAGTTCTTTCCCTTTTAACCCATTCGGTTTTAACAGGAGGTTCTTGTGATCTAGATCCCTATATGAACTGTGATAACTTCTAGGTTGATAATGAGGTCTCCTAGAATTTCTATCCCAAGTATGGTTTTCGATTACCTTGTCTCGAGCGAGACTTTGGAAAGTTGTGAGATCTTGAAGTTCTTCTCGATGTGGGTATCTATAGTGCGGTGTGAAGTTTACGTGATTAACCCTATTAGAATTAGTCCACTGGTTTGTGCTCTCTAGGTCTCGATTGTTAGACTTATTCCTTGGAAACTTGCTTAGATATTACGAGTGTCTATCACAATCTTTGATTAAATGAGTAGGACTATAACACACAAAACACGCTTTTGACCCATATGACCAAAGTGATTTTTCCTATGTCTATGCCCAAAATTGTTTTGCCTTCTTGAGGACCGATAAAATTTGTTTTGACCAAAATTATCCCAAAAGGTTTAGCGATCTTTGTTTTGAAAGGTTTTGCGAGAATCGCTTGTTGAGCGATACTTTGATTTAAAATCTTCTTTGGATTTTGAACATTGTTTTCAACAGTTTCTTTGGGTTTCTCGGTCCTAGATTTAGCAATTAGCTTATTCACGAACTCTAGACTATCTACGCCATAACGAGAAACATCAGGCCTAGAGGGTGATGACTAATGGGATGAGGAACAACATGATAACCATTGTCTTTCTTAGGAGGTGGTTCACTTCATCGAGCCTTCATTACTAGATGAATCTAAATAGTTAATGAGCTCATCATCACTAGTAGTTATATCCTCAAAATCACCATCATCCCGATCACTAGGTTGATTTTCTTCTGATGACTAAAGTCCATTCCAAATCCTAAGCTGTTCTAATGTAAGCCCTTCTGCTTTTCAACATCTCGAACATGGGACGGGCGGACTCTTTCCAAGCATCAAACTTAGCTACCAAATCATCTCTTTCCTTAGTTAATTTCTCAATTTGACAATTTCGAGTTTAGTTTCCATTCACTAAGTTTCGGTGATAATCCTGTTGTTCATACTTTTCATTGAAGCCATTTCATTATTTTCATGTGTTATGATTTTAGCTTCTATAGACTCTAAAGTGATTTGATATCCTGCTACCTCGGACCTAGCCCTAATACAATTATCTCTTTCAATCACATAATCTGTTAAGCAATTTTTGATAGAAATCATAACAGTTTGAGCATACCTCGAGATAGGAGGCGAGTTGGTGAAGTAGCCACCATAGCAAGAAGAACAGGATCATCTTCACTTTCTTTGCTCCAATCAAAACCTCCAAAGCCATCATCGTTCCAAAGCGGCATGTGCGATTCTTCATCAAAAGCGGTGCTCCGGTCAATGCTTCCACTTGTGTCTTCAATTGCATCTTCCATCGCTACCATACGATAAGTCACGGTTCATCATCAAACTCTTCCTCCAGTCAACCTCGATAAATTCTCTTGAGCAACCAAAGCCTTTGTGTCGATTCTTTGGAATTTCCTTGAGCTCAAGTTTAGGCTTCTCGGATGTTCTGTTTGCTTGATACTTAGCAAACCTGCACTCCTTACAAAGTGACCAGTCTTTTGACAATTGAAGCATTCAATTTTAGATTTGTCAAAAGTTATTCCTTGTTTCGGTTTGAAATCAATGTTTTTACTGTCTTCTTCATGTACTTTTTGATTCTTGCAATGATCAAAGCAACTTGCCACGATATCAATTTCCTCAAGTGCATCTTCTTCAATCATGCTAGATCCTCTTCATAAGTGACGGGTAAACTTGCTTGTTGTGCAAAGAAAGAGCACACAACTTCATCCGAGTTCAAAGTGGTTGATGGTGATGCTGCTTGAGTATATGATGGGGGATTGTAAACGGCGATACTTTGAGAAGCAGATGCTTTGAGAAAAGCGATACTTTTGGAATCTTGCTCTTCTTTTCGATGATAGAAAAGCAATCTTGTGAGATTTAGAATTTGGTTGACCACTCATCTCATGTTCATACACCTTCAATTGATGATAAAGATCATCAAAGTCCATAACCTCAATCCTGTTGTCCTCTCGATCATAGTAGCAATCACATGCCATGTAGATGGCAAACTCATAGAAACTTCAAATTAGCATCCTCAATGATACTTACGCCTTGTATAACTCCAACATGTTGAGGAGATTAAAAACCTATCATATGCGACATCAAGACTCTCTCTTTCTCCTCTGTGAATGTTTCAAACTTTGTTTTAGCAAGTTTCGTGCATCTTCTTAGAGGCTTCATTCCTCCAATCTGGTCTTGAGGCAGCCCAGTGCTTAGCATCTTTAGCATCATGAAATTTTAGAAGATGACCATCCGGAATGGCGAGATAGGAGAATGTTAAGAGCCTTCTCTTGATTCCCCGAGTGTGGCTTGTGGTAAAGCGCCTTTGGTGCTAAAGGTTGTCCAAAGAACTTGAATAGGTTGGAACAACTTCATTCCATTGACAATTACATTCCACGAGCATGGTGCCTTAATGGCAATATCTTGCCTCATCTTCATGCACCGTAGATCATATTCTCCTTCTTAATGGTGGAATTACGGTGAGGTGATTGAGGGTGGTGGAGCGACTTGATCGTCATCTTGAATTTTGTAGGGTTTCTTCCTAGTCGAGTTTCCACAAGCTCGATACCACTTGTTGGATCGATATACTTTAATCAAACTAAACTAGCTTGTTAAGGTTTAATAACCTCGGATAAATCCTAAGTTATTAACAAAGAAACACCGAGCAATCTTTATCAAGTGCGCGAATTTACTTAACAAAGCTAAGAAAACTTTATTAATAAAACTCTAAATCGCTTATTATGCGGATACTCTAATACAACTCTAAGATATTGAACTTTCTCTAAACTCTTAATTCGTAAACTCTAAAACTCTTTTACCAAATCGTACCTCTAATGCCAATCTAGGAGTCCTTTTATAGGCTCAAGGATATCCTAGTAGGTTTACAATTGATAACCTTATGCGACAAGTAATCTAAACATGGAATACAATACTTTCCATAAGCGAATATATGATCTTACATTCTAGCGATTTTGACTTCACCTTGCGATGCTTTGACTTTATCTTTAGCGATGCGTTGACTATTTGACTCCTTCGGTGCTTTGCAATTTCTGA
Organism: Chrysanthemum lavandulifolium; assembly: GCA_022545495.1. Taxonomy (NCBI): domain Eukaryota; kingdom Viridiplantae; phylum Streptophyta; class Magnoliopsida; order Asterales; family Asteraceae; genus Chrysanthemum; species Chrysanthemum lavandulifolium. The sequence goes on along the minus strand of CM040245.1, from coordinate 30,748,853 downwards.
TGATTGATATCTTGATGCTTTGATATCTTCAGCACTTTCATATCCCAACATTCTTTTTCTTTTTCTTCTTCATCTTCACAAACCCAGCAACACCAAATGATAACCGGAAAAAAAAATTCCGATCTTGTCACCTACACCCAAAACCAACGAAGACGAAGACCCAAGAACCTTCTCGATCGATCGAACCTAGCTCTTGATACCACTTGTTAGAATCAACAAACGATAATCCAAGATGAAGCACAAGAGAAGAAACAAGAATCAACAAATTTTGCGGAAGCTTTTCTATTATTCAAAACGAAATTCAAAGGTACAAACTAATTCAAATGATACAAAACAAATTCAAGCGTTACAAAACAAATTGAATGGTGGTACCAATCTCTTCCACCCTCATCTCCTTTTATAGGTGGAGGAGGAAGCAAGCAAATTCAAATTGGATTTGAAGACGGATCTTCAAATTCAATTTGGACTCAAGACAGTAACATCACACGTCTGTGGCTTAGGACTTAAGCAAAAACCGACCCTTAAGGAGTTTTAATCATATTCATAACAAGAATGTTTATTCTTTGGAGAAGGTTCAATCTCGTTGTATTTGCATTTGGATGCAACCAGTCATGTAAACTTCCTTTGGGCATGAACTTATATACCAAAGCTTTGAAATCATTACCTTGAAAGTCAACACTTGAACATGAAGTTATTATCATCAATAAATTCAGGTGTCAAATGTTGCGCCATGCTTCATGATGACGTATAGTCTGGTATCGGGTCATAAACCCGACCACAACCCATACTAACAAGCCGTGCGACTGGGCCACTTTCGATAACGGTTTGGGCTCACGAAGGCCCAAGCCCAAATCTATTATGGATTTGATACATGATATCTTCTAAAATACGAAGATAATCATTCCCAACCGACTTTAGCGGGATCGCGAAGGTTGGGGAACACGGAACCAACAAGGATTCCGTGCGTATATAAGGGAATCATATCCCTCGTTTAAGGTGCGATCTCATAACCCTAAAACTCCTTAAACCCTAAACCGATTACTCACTCACGGGAGGATAATCGTGGGAGACAATCCCACGATAAGCCTAACGGTGTTTCTTGTCTCTTAGTGCGCGGGTCTCAGTAGCAATTCTCAATTGAGTGCGAGAACCGGAGCTCAAATCGAGGCGTCCAACTTTTGTATCAACAAGTGGCGCCATCCGTGGGACCCTACACTAAGAATCGACACTAGAATGACAAAACACGGCAATCGGCGATCGCGGTCGATCTTATGGGAAGAAGTCGCGAGTGGACTAACCCTAAGCGGACCTACAGGACAACCGGTGACGCTAAAATAAGGGGTCGGTCAAGACTTGATCTTCCTCCGGTAGAACCACACTCGGGAGTAACCCAGTCACTACAACCACCACGGTGGAGTAGACCCACTCGCACTCGGGAACAACCCGTCTTTACTACTCCCTTCCAATCGGTGCTAGAACCGACTTGACAAAGGAACCGAGGCACCGGTCGGGATAAGAATGCAGCGGTGGAAACAAATCGCTCACTCTCGGAGTCACGCGCAGTAGCACCGGAGCTTCGTATCCCAAAACTACGAGCATTGGCGCCCCTCATGCTAGAGGAAGAGAAGAATAGATCGAGGCGGAACCTAAAAGCCCGACTCGACTTCGATTCGAATACGATACTTCTCCACCTGCGCCACCGAAGGAAAAGCGCGAGGAGGCGGTCATAAACCCCATATTCAATGAGAATCGGGAGGAGGATCGAGGTGATGAGACATCTCACCGCAACACTTGAGTGACAATGATAGAGAAGAGCGGCGTACCGGTGTCTCGCCCGGGCCGGGTAGCCGTAGAGTACGAGGATAGACGGGGCGTATTCCCCAGTGAAAGCCCTTGGATCCGGACTATGAGTCGATTACGGGGATGGCGGGCGCAAGTGCCGTAAGAAGGTAAATTCATCTTGACAACTCCTCGGACAACGAGGATAGTGATCTGAGACATTGGAAATCCGAGCGGTAGCGATAGCCAAGAGGAAGACATGTCTCTCCATGGCGCGTCGAGAAAAGTGGATGCGTTCACCGACGCATTAGTGATTTCTCGAGAACAAGAAAAGGCGCATGCCCACAAATGTTAAAACCTATGATGGGACGGGCGATCCGATGATCACCTAAAATTTTTGAATCGGTGCGACCATCGAAAATCGCCACAACCAGTTTGGTGCCACATGTTTAATTCCACCTTTGGTGGGAAGCGCGAGCCGGTTCAACAAACTCCCGAAGGGCGTGAATGGTTTTGAAGAGTTGAGAAAGGCGTTCGCCTAAATTTTACTCAACGCAAAAGTGTGCTAAAAATCACGTCGAACTCGCCGGGTAAAAGCGAACTGTGGAGAATCCACGCGCGTTCATGGAACGCTTTAAAGGCGAATGCATGCGGTTAAAGCATGCCGGAAGTCTTAAAATCTCGGGCTTCATGAATGGGATTAATAACCCGAAACTCATCAAGAGGTTAAGCGACAAGATCCCCGAGACCTTTGATGAACTCATGAAGCGCTCTCGGTCTTTTGTCCAGGAGAGGCGGCTGCGGTGATAGTAAAAGAACTATTCGATTACGGTCACAGAACAACACAGGAGACAATCCAACGACCGAGGTAATAACCGTAATAGAAGCTATCGCAACCGGAGGAGCGGGGCGAGAGATAATGATGTATACTCCCAGATCAAAACACCAAAGGAAATACTCGCGTGAAGGTGCGAACTTCCCAACCACCGCAGATCGTACACGAAGATCGGCGCCTTTGGGAATGGATCTTGTGACTACCATGCGCAAAGGTCACACCACTAGAGTGTGTCCAATGCGCCAACTCATCGACAAGATGGTCAAGGGGCGGTGGACCACTTAGTTAAAAACATTAAAGAGGAAGAGATAAGCAAAGAATGAAAGCAAGAAGGAGACACCCAAGGATAAGGCCGACACAATCTATATGATACAGACGCGGCGGCGAACCACGAGACGGAAGGTCACCAAGAGTTTTCCAGAAGAAGTGAAATCTCTTTCCTACTTTGATCAAGGACAACGCAGCATCGAGCCCTCACCATTGAAATTAGTGCGGGTGGTCACGACATACACCGCATGTACATCGATGGTGGGGCATCGGCAAATATTATGTATGAGCATTGCTTCAAAAGACTACGACTGAAATACGTAGTCGCTTAAATCTGTCAACACCGCACTCACCGGTTTCACGGTGAGAAGATATAACCTATGGGCCAATGCGATTGCTAGTCGGCGTTGCAACGCAGAGCACTCTACAACAACTGGATGGATTTCATGGTGATCAAATCCTTCATCATATAATGGCATCATTGGGAGACCGGGATATCGACCGTGCGGCGGTCTCGTCAACCGCGCATGGGATGCTAAATTCCAGTTGAAGGGGCATTGTCACTCTTTACAATGCCACGGTGCCAAGCGAGAATGTAACACGGTTACATGCGAAATGGAACCAATCCGGCGGTCTGGCCAAAATCCCCAACTTTAAGGTCGCATTCACCCGAATATCGGACCGAGGAGATAACCATTGGAGGTCATTGTCGGACAACGGCAAAGCGGTGTGTCGCGCTCCTACAAAGAACGTGGATATTTTCGCATGGGAGCTCAAACACATGGTGAGTACCACGCTCGATCACGGAGCATAAACTTAGAATCCGACAAGGATACTTACCGACACGCGGAAGAAGCGTGGCCAAGCTCCGGAGGCGCGAGCAATTCGGCAGAGGTGAAATTAGTTAAAGCGGGAATTATCGTGAAGTCTATTACCACGGTGGCTTTCTAATCGATAATGGTCAAAAAGCGGCAGTGGTGGCGAATGTGTGTAGACTTCACCGACCTTAATAAAGCATGCCACAGGGCTGCTATCCATTACGAGATAGATTGGAAAATAGAGTCCTTGTGTGGATACCCGTTGAAGTGTTTTCTCGGCGTATAAAGGATACCACCGGATACAAATGGCTCGAAGGCGAGGAAAAGCAGCGTTCCACACAAGCCAAGGGTTTATTGTTATACAAAATGCCGTTTGGTTTGAAGAATGCGGTGCCACTATCGGTTGGTAGACAATGCCTTGAAAAAGCAATTGGGCAACACGGAGGTCTATGTGGATGACCTGGTCATTAAAAGCCATCTTGAAAAGGAACGGTGCGCGACATAGAAGAAACATTCAAAACTCTACGCGAGATTAACATGAAGCTAAATCCTAAGAAATGCACCTTGGCGCTCTGAGAAGGCATGTTCTTAAATTACCGATAGAACCGGATGGCATAAAACCGTGTCCGAGAAAAGACAAAGCGGTAATAGAACTTCCTCACCACGCCTGGCGAAGGAAGTCCAATCCTCAATGGAAAACTAGCCGGCCTCAACGGGTTCCTATCTAAATCGGCAGAAAAGTCATTGCCTCTTTTCAAAACACTCGAAGTGTATAAAAAGGGTGACTTTCGGTGGGGCAATGGAGGCGGAAGAAGCTTTCACCACACTCAAACAAAGATCTAGCAGCGCTCCCAACACTCGTGGCACCCGACCGGGGAAGAGCGATCATGTATCTATCGGCAACTCATGGGGGCGGTCGGTAGCAGTGCTACTAACAGATAGGGACTCGGTGCAAACCCCTATCTATTTTGTCGACAAAGCTCTCAAGAAGGCGGAGATGAACTATAGTGCCATGGAAAAATTGGTCTTGGCATTAGTGTTTGCCGCCAAGCGGCTGCCGGTACTTCCAAGCGCACCCGATAGCGGTAATCACGATCAAGCCATCAGCGGATCATCTCCAAACCCGATGCGTCGGGCGACTCCGAAGTGGAGTGTGTTGCTAAGCGAACATAACATCTCTTACGGACCACGTACTGCAATAAAAGGACAAGTTACGGCGGACTTCATCATCGAAAGCCGAATCTTGACGAGGTACCTACACCAAGCGAAAGCACTACAAGATCCATGGATTACATTTACAGACGGGTCCTCGTGCGTGGATGGCTCGGGGTCGGCCTTATTCTCACAAACCCGGAGGAATGGAATTCACTTACGCTCGCGTTTTGAATTTACCTCGACAAACAATGAGGCGAGAATATGAAGCCACGATCATTGGACTACGCATTGCGGCTCGAATGGGTGTCACGTAACTTGGAAGCAAATGTGGACTCCGACTAGTGGCCAACCATGTGTTGGGTGAATACGTGGCCAAAGAAGAAAATATGATTCGGTATCTTGAGAAGACTAAAGCGATCAAAGGCTTTGTGGTTTACTATCAAGCAAGTCCCTAGAGGAGAAAATCGCAGCGGATGCATTGAGCAAGATAGCCTCGACAAGCCGCACACTTATCAAAGCAAGTCTTTGGTGGAAACACCGAAAAGCAAGTCAATATCGGAGATGGAAGTCTCGCAATCATAGAGGAGGATGGTCCTACATGGATGACACCAATTGCGAGACTTCTTACGCAGGGACATTACCCCAAGCAGACAAAAAGCTCATGAGAATCACGGCACGCCGTAGAGAGATTCAGTGCGCGACAACATCTTGTGTCGGCGTTCTTTCCTCCAACCATGGCTTCGATCGTCGGCCCGTACAAAGCAAATTATGTGCTACGAGAAATCCATGAGGGTTCATGTAGCATGCACGAGACCACGGTCTGTTGTAGCACGCGCCATGCGATCGGGATACTCGGCGCCAACCATGCATAAAGATGCGCGGGATTTGATAAGGAAGTGCAATGATTGCCAAGTCCACGAGACCCGTACAGCGCAAACCACGGCATGAGTTAACACCAATCACGGCGCGTGTATTCTACAAATGGGGCATTGATATCGCGGTCCTTTTCCAATAGCAAAGAAGGTCTCAAGTTTCTCATAGTCGCTATAGACTACTTCACCAAGTGGATCGAGGCAAAAGCGGTGGCGACAATTATCGGCACCGGGTAAAGCGCTTTATGCGGGACAACATTGTATGCCGCTCGATTACCGGTGAAATCATCTCGGACAACGGAAACAATTCGCGACAACCCCTTCAAAGATTGGTGCGAAAGTTAAACATCACTGACACTTTGCGTCGTTACGCACCCACAAACCAATGGTTTAGTCGGCGCAAACCGAAGCTTGGGTGAAGGAATTAAAGCACGCTTGGACAAGCACAAAGGAAGGTGGGTCAAGAACTTTCACATGTACTATGGGCGCACTGTACTCGGTTAAAACCGACGGGGATACCCCTTCTCTCTTGTATATGGGACGAAGCCGTTATACCAGCCGAGATCGGCATGCAACTATCCGCACCTGCGGAGATTAATGTGACTACAAGCGGCGGCGAAGGCGTGTCGACTTGGACCTCTTGGAAGAAAGACGCGAGCGCGGCTATACGGGAGGCAAAGTCAAGTCAAAATGAAAGGATACTATGATGCCAAGGTACGCGGTGTTTCATTCTGCACCGGTGACTTTGTCTATCGACAATGAGGCAAGCCGCGTTGAAGATACTGAGTAAGCTCGGACCAAAGTGGGAAGGACCTTATGAGGTTCTTGAAGCAGCGGGCGCAGTAGCGTGCACGGCTACGAGGTTTGGATGGTCGTGACCTATCACAAGACATGGAATATCGGCAACCTCAAGAGGTGCTACCTATAAGTGCTACGGCATAGGGGCGCAGACGCTCCGCACTTTCGATGCTCAATAAACATTCATGTACTCGCTTTTTATTTTTATTCTTTGTTTCTTTGTTATTTCTTGATAAACTTGCAAGTATTAATAAAGCGTCGCGGTTTCTAGCTAACTCGCGACATATTTTAAGTTGTTATTTCCATATCTTGTATGTCTTAACAATTTTTCTTTCTTGCCGATGGCGTGCATGCACTACAAATAAACCCACGATGGTAAAAGGATAAGTTGACCTACTAACTAACTTGTTGAGTAAGAGGGTTGCAAACCCATCAATACCGGATCACGCATCCTTGTTAAACACCTTATTCTCAAGACGTTGGAATAAGCTATGTGCGCATCCCACGATGGTCGCGCAGCAATGCACACGTGCACGTTTAACAACTTAGGAACCAAGACATTTGATTCCTTAACGAGATATTTCCAGTACGCTGTGAACTATAACATACACGATTATGATTAAATACTTAGAATTATTTTCCAAGTATGCTTAGGATCTTTATACATGATTATGCATTTCCTACATTCGCATTGGCTTAGACGTTTGTTTCTTTGGCAACAAATACATCTTTCACGCAAAGATACACGATCGTTTATATTACACGATCTACAACAAAAAGAAACTTATTCATAACTACGAGTTATTACAAAAGACATTGAACATGTCAACTACCAGCTGATACAGCGTTTAAGTACAGAAGAACCAGTGTGACTCGTTGCTTCTTTGGCTAAGCCAACGTCCTTCAACATGCCTGCATCCTTACGAGATACGGTGGCCACGCTTACGGGCACCCCATCGATCTTGGCAAGTGGGCGCACCAACCCCACACAAATGGCCCTGCGATCCCTTTTTCTTAGCAAGACGGGTGCATCGCCTCAAGACCTCCTTTAGAGGTACCTCTTTTTCCAATGCAAAGGGATTCTGACTATCCCGGGGACGCGCAAAGACAGGAACTTGGAGCTGCGACCCATGGGGCTTCAAATAAAAGTCCGGCTGTGCTTCGACATCCTCAGTACGATGACGCGCCAAAGTCAACCCTGTCATAATCACATTTATTGGGTAATCTTGATCGCGCTCAAGCTCCGATATCATTGGCAGCTCCAAGTCTTTCATTTTCTGCATGGCAGCGACCAAGTGATCGTATGACTCCGAATCATACTCAGGTACCTTATCCAGCGGTGCCTTCAACAGTTCTGCCTCGTGGAGCTTTTCAATTGCTTCTGATTTGCCACGCTCCAGAGCACACTGCACTACCTCCCCGAAGGCATTGACCACCTCTGGCGATTCCAGGGTACTCAGGGCAGCTAGGCGCAGACCATGGCCTATGAGCCACCTGCGCTCCGCTATCACAGACATCAGCTGCGGATACAATTCCTCGTCATACTCGATGCTTAGCTTACGCAGCTTTGCCTCTTGCACCTCTAAGGACCAGCTCACAGTCTCTCCAAGCTCCCCTAATTGCGCAAACATTTTGTCCTTACCCTGTTCCAGATGTTTCAGTGCCCAGCAGCACGCAGACTTATACTTGGCAGCATCAGCACGCTCTTGGTTTATTTGGCACATTAGCGCCATCTTGTCCTCAGCCTGTTTTTGAGCGTATGTGCTCAGGACCTTGGCCTCTGCATGGGCGCTATCTAGTTGTGCCCGGGTACTTGCCAGTTGCGCCTCCAGCAAAGAAATAGTTTGGTCCTTTTGGGAGTCTTGGTTTTCTCCATCAGATACTCGCTCTTTCAACTTCACAATCAGCGAAGCCTGGTGAGCAGAAACTTGAACCAATTCTTCAACTAATTGCCCCAGCGGCACATTTGCATCGGACTGGTCTTCCTTATCCTGGCTCTGCGGCTCAGAATGCGTTGAGCGTATCGGACTAGCCTTAGGAGGTGACTCATGACCGCTCCACCTGCGAATGATCACCAAGCAACATTAGCATCACAAATAGCACATTCACCAACTAACAAAAGGTTATACATAAATGGTTTTACTTACTTTGGCTCCGTGTCATCAGCAGATGGGTGCGGCGACGCTTCATCAGTGGAGGACAACTCCACAGTCTGAATCACGGACGTTTCTTCCTTGGCGGGCCCGCACCATGATCTTGTCGGGTCCTTTTGCGACTAAGCGCCGCTTCTTCTTCTTCCTCCTCGGGATGAGCTACGACTCGAGCGATGATTGCGCTACCACCGAGTCACCTCGAGATTGGGGCGGCTTTGCAAAGGCGTTGCCTCCACCGCAATGCAGGAACCGGTCCCCAGTATCCCTGCGGCCGGTTCCATGACACGTCCCGTAGTCGCGGCCAATATGGGCTCCTCGTCATCCTCAGCGGTCGTACTCCCATCCTCACGGCCATGAAGCCGCCAACTGCATAATCAGAACAGATCCATCTGCGCAAGACAAAAACACATATACACACCAGGTTATATTATGCGCAACATGTACGAAGATTGTTCTTACAATATTTACACATCCGGCACGGAGGAACAAGTACCCACCCCGGCGTTCGCGTCTAAGAAAATAGGGATCTCATCTTGAGGCCATAATAATTACGGCTGATTCCCATGTGCACCAAAAATCCCTCAGGATATGCACTGATGGGGATGCGGTTTGCATTTATCAGTTCCGCATCCTCGACGTTATACGACCCAGGCACTGGGTACTCATCCCTCTGTAGCGATCCCTTGGTATAAAAATCATAATTCCAAGGAAAACATGTATCATCTACCCAGAAGAAGTATTCCCTCCAATTCCTAAGCGCATCTAACTTATCTGTGTAGCACTGTAATCTACCCGCGCGTTTTGAAAAGGAAACCCACCCATGCGCCCATGTGGTGTGATAAAAAGCGCGGAAGAGGTGGATGGTGGGATTAATCCCCAGCAAACGGCAATTTACTTCGAAGTTAGTAATTTTGGCCGCGCCGATGCAGTGTAACTGCGATATGTGTAACGTATAATAGTTTAACACATCGCACGAAAGCGTGATAGGGCACGCGTTGATTCGCAAATCGAATAACCGTGTGTATCGCCTACTTTCCGCCGGAAATCGCAATCGTGGCTCGCGCATCCGGAACACCGGATGCACGTCCCGGGGTATAGAATAATCTGAGGAAAATTCCATCAGATCGACCAAATTAAGGTCGGAGGTAAAGTCAGACAATTGTTTAACCATGATGATATACTTTTTTGATCTGTCGCACGCGCGATTACCTCTGTGGTTGGTTACTTTTGGGATAACAACTCTTGGAATGCTTTAGTAATGGCGGATGGTGTTTTTACTGTGAGGAATTCGGTGAAAATGAATCGCCAAGTTATATACTTCTTCTCTCCCATACGATTGGCGACACGTGGATTCCACTAGTCTTCTTTGTGTGGTCGAGATGGCTTGATGTGACAACGGGGCAGTAACTTTCCCCCGATTAACGAGGCATTACCTATTCATTTGGATGTCTCGATACATTGCACCCATGGGTAGGTGTCTGGCTTCTTGGATACGTTTCGTCCGTTATTTGTTTTTTGAACTACGGTCATTAGTCTAGCATCCGCAGTTACGCACTACGCATACTAGACTGGGGGGACATGATGACGTATAGTCTGGTATCGGGTCATAAACCCGACCACAACCCAATACTAACAAGCCCGGTACGACCTGGGCCACTTTCAATAACGGTTTGGGCTCACGAAGGCCCAAGCCCAAATCTATTTATGGATTTGATACATGATATCTTCTAAAATACGAAGATAATCATTCCCAACCGACTTTGGCGGGATACGCCGAAGGTTGGGGAACACGGAACCAACAAGGATTCCGTGCATATATAAGGGGAATCATATCCCTCGTTTAAGGTACGATCTCATAACCCTAAAACTCCTTAAACCCTAAACCGATTACTCACTCACGCGGAGGATAATCGTGGAGACAATCCACGATAAGCCTAACGGTGTTTCTTGTCTCTTAGTGCGCAGGTCTCAAGTAGCAATTCTCAATTGGTACGAGAACCGAGCTCCAAATCGAGAACGTCCAACTTTTGTATCAACACTTCACATTCTCTTAAAAACTTTTGTAAGCTCCTCTGTTTGAAGATGTAGAACTTTGACCGCAACATAGCTATCATCATCATTATCAAGGATTCCTTTATAAACATAGCTAAACCCACCCTTTCCAATCAAATTGGCTTGGAAAATCCATCGGTAGCCATGAGAAGTTGATTGTAGGAAAGTTTCAAGAATCTGGTCCCTCCTTGATGATTGAGACGCTTGGCCATTGCTTTTCTTCAAGCGGCATACACATTGCGTAAAATTGTGAAAAGTGTGGATGCGATCAAAATGACAATTAAGAATGTAGGAAATCTTTTTTTATGTTTCTTTGTCTCCTTGCATTTGGGCAACCCAAGTTCAACCACACCTCCACGTAAGAGAACGTATTAAAAAGTATAAACACGGACTAAATCTGAATGTCAACAACCATAAGAACCATTACTGTAACTTTTTTAACTGAAAAAAAAAGTTAAGGGATGACCGGTGAAAGTCAAAGCAAGCCACATGGACCATTTTTGCCAATTTTCAAAATTTGTGACCTGGTAACATACTAGTTCCCGATCATATTACGTACATAGTTCCAAATTTGAAAGTATTTTGCGTACAATGGTAATTTTCAAAGTTCATTGCGTACATCGTCGGTTTTGAAAACTATGTTGCGTATCTTTAGCTTTCACCCACAAATTAAAGCCTATTGTTCCTCGAAGCGGAGAAGGCACTTGCATTGGTGAACACTCCTTTGACCGGTACATCTCCTCAAAATCATTAAAGGATAGTGTACGAAAGTATAAGCAACACAAGATGAACAATGAACTTTTATTCAAACCTAAGCCACAATAGTCACTTAGATTAAGTTTACAATAGTATCCAAGATGTTACAAGATTAGATTAATGTCAATGAGACAATAATCATGTAAGTATAAAGACAAGACAAGATCAATGAAATGATCAGAAAGAAAAGAAGAGTGTGATACAATGACTCCACACTCAAGTGTTTGTAACCTAGATTAAGGGACTTATTAAATAGGAGATTAAGTTACACTAAGACCCTCTAACGGCTATAAATGACTCATCGGTGAAATGAGAAAGCTTAGTGACGAGCTTCTTGGAACTTTAAACCTTTTATTCTTTGTTCATGATTAACCCACTCAGAATCTACGCAATGAACATAACTTGAAAGCCATTAGAATTGACGAATGATATGTTTCCCATGATTGATACTCCAAAATTTAACATTCCCCTTAATCGATGGGCAAACATATCAAACAATATCAATTTTCACACAAAATTTATCTTTGATAGACAGGAGATTTTAGTGAGTATGTCGTGCTTGGTTTGAAGAGCCAATCTTTTTGCACTAATAACACCTCTAGCAATTTTTCCCGATGAAGTGAACATCAATTTCAAAGTGTTTTGATCTTTCATGGAAAAGCAGGGGTGACGACAAGTTGTAAAAGCGATTTGTTATCACAAAAAGATTAACAGGAGATTAATATCAACTTTTAGATCCTTTAAGATTTTTGAATCCAAATGATTTCACGAGGAAGTAGTAGACATAGATCTATACTGCTTACGTGGAAGATTTTGAAAGAGTGTTTTGTTTTTTACTTTTCCATGAGATCAGACAATCATTAAAGATAATCCAAGATGAAGCACAAGAGAAGAAACAAGAATCAACAAATTTTGCGGAAGCTTTTCTATTATTCAAAACGAAATTCAAAGGTACAAACTAATTCAAATGATACAAAACAAATTCAAACGTTACAAAACAAATTCGAAGGGTGGTACCAATCTCTTCCACCCCTCATCTCCTTTTATAGGTGGAGGAGGGGAAGCAAGCAAATTCCAAATTGGATTTGAATACGGATCTTCAAATTCAATTTGGACTCGAAGACGCGTAGCATACGCGTACGCGAAGCTTAGGACTTAAGCAAAAACCAACCGACCCTTAAGGAGTTTTAATCATATTCATAACAAGAATGTTTATTCTTTGGAGAAGGTTCAATCTCGTTGTATTTGCATTTGGATGCAACCAGTCATGTAAACTTCCTTTGGGCATGAACTTATATACCAAAGCTTTGAAATCATTACCTTGAAAGTCAACACTTGAACATGAAGTTATTATCTTCAATAAATTCAGGTGTCAAATGTTGCACCATGCTTCACATTCTCTTAAAAAACTTTTGTAAGCTCCTCTGTTTGAAGATGTAGAACTTTGACCGCAACATAGCTATCATCATCATTATCAAGGATTCCTTTATAAACATAGCTAAACCCACCCTTTCCAATCAAATTGGCTTCGGAAAATCCATCAGTAGCCATGAGAAGTTGATTGTAGGAAAGTTTCAAGAACTGGTCCCTCCTTGATGATTGAGACACTTGGCCATTGCTTTTCTTCAAACGGCATACACATTGCGTAAAATTGTGAAAAGTGTGGATGCGATCAAAATGACAATTAAGAATGTAGGAAATCTTTTTTTATGTTTCTTTGTCTCCTTGCATTTGGGCAACCCAAGTTCAACCACACCTCCACGTGAAGAGCGTATTAAAAGTATAAAACGGACTAAATCGAATGTCAACAACCATAAGAACCATTCTCGTAACTTTTAACTAAAAAAGTTAAGGGATGACCGTGAAAGTCAACGCAAGCCACAGGGACCATTTTTTCCAATTTTCAAAATTTGTGACACTGTAACATACTAGTTCCCATCATATTACGTACATAGTTCCAAATTTGAAAGTATTTTGCGTACAATGGTAATTTTCAAAGTTCATTGCGTACATCGTCGGTTTTGAAAAACTATGTTGCGTATCTTTAGCTTTCACCCACAAATTAAAGCCTATTGTTCCACAAAGCGGAGAAGGCACTTGCATTGGTGAACACTCCTTTGACCGGTACATCTCCTCAAAATCATTAAAGGATAGTGTACGAAAGTATAAGCAACACAAGATGAACAACAGAACTTTTATTCAAACCTAAGCCACAATAGTCAGCTTAGATTAAGTTTACAATAGTATCCAAGATGTTACAAGATTAGATTAATGTCAATGAGACAATAATCATGTAAGTATAAAGACAAGACAAGATCAATGAAATGATCAGAAAGAAAAGAAGAGTGTGATACAATGACTCCACACTCAAGTGTTTGTAACCCTAGATTAAGGGACTTATTAAATAGGAGATTAAGTTACACTAAGACCCCTCTAACGGCTATAAATGACTCATCAGCAGAAATGAGAAAGCTTCAGCAGAAACGAGCTTCTTGGAACTTTAAACCTTTTATTCTTTGTTCATGATTAACCCCTGTAGAATCTCTGCAATGAACATAACTTGAAAGCCATTAGGAATTGACAGAATGATATGTTTCCCACAGATTGATACTCTAAAATTTAACATTCCCCTTAATCGATGGGCAAACATATCAAACAATATCAATTTTTCACACAAAATTTATCTTGATAGGCGGGGAGATTTTAGTGAGTATGTCGCAGCTTGGTTTGAAGAGCCAATCTTTTGCACTAATAACACCTCTAGCAATTTTTCCCGATGAAGTGAACATCAATTTCAAAGTGTTTTGATCTTTCATGGAAAAGCAGGGGTTGACAAAGAAGTTGTAAAGCGATTTGTTATCACAAAAGATTAACGAGGAGATTAATATCAACTTTTAGATCCTTTAAGATTTTTGAATCCAAATGATTTCACGAGAAGTAGTAGACATAGATCTATACTGCTTACATGGAAGATTTTGAAAGAGTGTTTTGTTTTTACTTTTCCATGAGATCGATACAATCATTAAAGAAAACACAATACCACATGATAGATTTTTGGTTTTCTTGCATTTGGCCCAATCAAAGATCACTATATCCTTCAAGATGATTTTCGAGTTCTTTGAAATTTTACCTTAGACCTTTTCCGGAGCTCCTTTTAGATATCTCGGGACATTGAGGCACATTCGGATGAGATTTCAAGGAGAATGCATATATTGTGCCGCACAATGAACCGAGTATGAGATGTCGTGTCTTGTATGGGTGAGATGGATAAGTTTCCCAAGTAACCCGATAACCAAGTGATGTTGACAAGTAATGGATCATCGGTGGGAATTTATGGAAGGACGAGTTGGGTTCCATAGGAGTGGACACAAGTTTGCACCCAAGAAGTCAAATTCTTTGAGGAGTTCAAGATGATTTTTCTTTGGGAGAGACAAATGCCATTCCAGTTTTTAGAACCTCAATGCCAAGAAAATATTTTAGATTTCCCAAGTCTTTAATATGAAATTTTGATTTTAGAAACTCTTTGGATAGGTTTATCTCATTAATGCGGTTTCAGAAGGACAATATCATCCACATAAACAAGCGAGAGCAATAAACTTGTTATTTTCTGCTTTGATGAACAAAGAGTGATCATTAATGATTGAACAAATTTATTTTTCTTTTAAAACATTGACAAGTTTTTCATTCCATTTCACGAGAGCTTGTTTTAGGCCATATAGAGACTTGACAAGTTTACAAACTTTATTCTTATTTTTCTCATTCTGAGAACCCTTGGGGATGGTCATATAGATATCCTCATCAAGATCTCCATACAAGATAGCATTGTTAACATCAAGTTGAAAAAGAGGCCATTTGTTTTTTACAGCTAAAGCAATAAGACATCTAACAATAGACATTTTTACAACAGGAGAAAAAGTTTTATCATAGTTTATTCCTTCCCTTTGGTTATAGACTTTAACAACTAATCTAGCCTTGTATCTATCAACCTCACCATTGGCTTTATATTTGATTTTAAAGATCCATTTGTAGCCAATAGGAGTTCTATTAGAAGGTAGATCAGTTTTATCCCAAGCATGGTTTTCATTTAAGGCCTCAATTTCAGAGTTCATAGCATCAACCCAATTACTATCAAGGATAGCTTCTTCATAACATGTAGGTTCAATACTTTTATTAAGACTAGATGCAAAGCAGTAATTATCTTTGTTAAGATTAGAGTAATTAACAACCTTTTCAACACCATATTTGACTTTTCTTTCTACAATAAAGTCATTAAGATTCTTGGGCAACTTAGAGACTACGGTTGACCTTCTAGCGATAGTGGTGGCAAGCCTCTTTCTTGTTCAAGAGAATCGGTGTTGTATCGAGAGAATCGGAAGGTGCATTAGCGGGATGTGATTCATGTGATATGGTGCCCTCGTGGTGTGTATTATCATCTATAGATGTTGCAACCGGTTCGTCAATCCTAGTAGGATGACTTACTCTTTATGCCATCATTATAGGATGTCACTCTCCTTCATCATTGGGACTTATTTGTGAGTCAAAGAAATTTTGTGATTTAAATCTTTTGGTACAAAAGTTTCAACAAAAGGTTTTGACAAGGTAATTTTCATTTCAAGGAAAAGCAGTTTCATAAAATTTGACATCTCGGAGTAAAGATATTTTTTTCTAGGATCAAGAGTTTATAGCCTTTTTCTCATTTGAGTAACCAATAAGGACACTTTTTCGGACCTACTCTCAAATTTATCGGAGATGTTGAGAATGGTGGCATAGCATAAGCGCCAAAGACTCTAAGGAGAGAGGATGAAGGTCATGCCCATACACAAGGAAGAAGGGGACTTGCGGATAGAGCGAAGAGGGTAACCTATTTATGACATAGGCGTGATTAGAACACATTTAGGCCAAAGATATAGGGTAGTTCCCAAAACATGAGGATCTAGCTACATTAAGGAGATGCCTATGTTTCCTTTTAGCAATACCATTTTGTTGTGGTGTATAAACACAAGAGGTTTGATGTAAAATTCCTTTTCATGGAAAAAGTGTTGAAGTTTATTATTGACAAATTACGTCCCATTATCACTTCTAAAATCTTAACATTGTGTTCAAATTGATTTGATAGCATATGAGTAAAGTTAACAATGGAAACATAAACATCATCCTTCCCTTAAGCATATAAACCCACACTACCCTGGAATAGTCATCGACAATCTGTTAAAAATATTTGTAACCATCTCGCTGGTGACTTTATATGGTCCCCATACATCAAGATGGACAAGTTGACCAATTTTAGTTGATTTATGTTCACTTAGAGGTAATGGTTCTCGGTTTGTTTAGCTTTATTACAAGTATCACGAGATGATCAGTTTGGATGTACTATCAAATTTAAGAGTGGGTTTAAGAATGTGTAGGACTTGGTCGGAGGGATGACCAAGTCTTTGATGCCGAGATTTCTAGAAACATGACAAGCAGAGATATGCGGTTATTAGAAATAATCTTACATGTAGAATCAATATCAAACATATATAACCCATTGTATTGTTTACTAATCCCCACAATCCTTTTTGATGTAAATCTCATATATAGCAATTAGATTCATTAAACCCAACAAACATCTTATTGTCTCTAGCAATTTTATGAACAGACGGTTGACTAACATTGTACTCGGGAACAACAAGTACATCAAAAGAGTTAGGTCATTATTGACCTTTAAATCACCAATTTTAGTAATTAAGGCTGAGTACCGTTGGGATGTCCAACAGCTTAAGCCAAGATTTGAAATGTTAACAACATTGATTAAAAGTTTTCGAACACGGTCATGTCTTGATTTGCACCGTAGTCAACAATCCAACCAAGGCCGATGTTTCGGATAAGTATTACGTGTTGTTGTTAAAAATTTGTTAAAGTTTACATTAAACTTGATCGCCATTAAAGAAGGTTCACGAAAATTTTTACCCGCTAAGTTGGCATTAGCGGATGACACATTGTTGTCATTGAGAAGACTCATAAGTGCGGAGAGTCGCTCATTAGACAAGGAAGCAGGAGAGTTGCTAGCACTATTATCGGTGATATGATTAGTTTATTGAAACATTGTTACTTCTTGAAAGGTTTACCATTAAAATTCCTTTTAACATATCCAGTAGGATAACCAACAAGATCATAACATCTATCAACGGTGTGACCGGGTTTTTGCAATTAGTACATTTGAGATTCATGTTTGGTCCTCTGCTATTTGAGTTGTTACCATTATTAAAACCAGAACCTTTGTTGTTAAAACCTTTTTGTTATCAAAATTTCCCACCATCGAGGCGTTTTTTACGAAAGGCTATAGCATTGGGTTTAGCGAGCTATTCCCGGATGAAACATTTCTCGAGATTCTTCTCGAGAGAAAGCGGTTTGACATTAGGTAAAGGATCTCGGTTAAAATATGTGAGGACATAGGAGTCATCAAGACCCATAAGAAATTGCATTAACTTGATTAGGCGATTATGTTTTTCAAAATGTTTTGCATACCTCACAAGTGCGGGAGGCAAGCTAATCATACAATCAAATTGTTTCCATAAAGAGTTAAGATTGTTATAGTAATCAGAAGAGAGACCCACTTTGACTAAGAGAGTTTATATTTTATGTAAATTAAAAATAGTTGAACCATCAACCTTATCATAAGTATCTTTAAGGTCATTCCACATTTCATAGCGGTTTAGCATAGATAGCCCAAAAATAGTTCGGTGAGAGAGTTAAGAATCCAAGTAACCACAACATAGTTACAAGTATCCCATTGATTAGCAAGACTAGGGTTGAATCATTTCTTATGCAAGTACCATCAATGAACCCTAACTTATTATGGTTCCTTAAAGCAAAATTCATGGCCATATTCCATATTTTATAATTTTCGGTTCAATGAGTTTAATAGAAACAATGGGAGTACCATTGGTATTGTTAGGGTGTAAATACAAAGCATCACCAAAGGATAAGATTTTCTCGTGGAAGATCCACCAATATTATCATCACCAATAGCCATAATAATAAGACAGACAGAGAATCAAAGACAGAGATAATAATAAGACCAAATAGACAAATAAATAAGACCTTGTATTTAAGAGACAACAAGCACCAAGCCTGTGGACTAGGGTAAACCAGAGCAGGTATTCGTACCACTCAAGGGTGGCAGATCAAGATGTTAGTCTACCCGTTTGCACCCACAAAGACTTAAGTACTGTATGTTTGAAGAAGAGATAAGACTTAGACTTACAGAGAAATATGCAGCGGAAGAACAAATCACAATTACCCTAGATTCACTTAGTCTAGGGCTAATTGTAAATAGAAGATAACCGAAGATTACGCGGAGTAACAACCCCAAACCACCAATTAGTTGCGAAGAGAATCAATGAGCACGAATCTACGATACCATGTACGAAAGTATAAGCAACACAAGATGAACAATGTAACCTTTATTCAAACCTAAGCCACAATAGTCATCTTAGATTAACTTTACAATAGTATCCAAGATGTTACAAGATTAGATTAATGTCAATGAGACAATAATCATGTAAGTATAAAGACAAGACAAGATCAATGAAATGATCAGAAAGAAAAGAAGAGTGTGATACAATGACTACACACTCAAGTGTTTGTAACCCTAGATTAAGGGACTTATTAAATAGGAGATTAAGTTACACTAAGACCCCTCTAACGGCAATAAATGACTCATCGGCATAAATGAGAAAGCTTGGGGAGAAACGAGCTTCTTGGAACTTTAAACCTTTTATTCTTTGTTCATGATTAACTTGTGTAGAATCTCTCGCAATGAACATAACTTGAAAGCCATTAGGAATTGATGAAATGATATGTTTCCCAGTTGATACTCCAAAATTTATGAGATAGGTTCATAAATTCTAATGAAAACTTGTTCCTAGAATGGAGGAATTTGGCGGATAACTTGTTATGTGAAAGATTGAGTTTAGCCAATCCTTTCAAGGAACTTAATGATGGTGGTATTACACCTCTAAATAAGTTTCCTTGGAGGGATAATGATGAAAGACTAGTGCAACCACCGGTACTAGGAATCTCACTTGAGAAGTTATTATTTGAGAAAAATAAGATTAGTCAACATCTTGTGGACTCCAACCTCGGTAGGAAGCGCACCAGACAGTTGGTTTTGAGAAAGATATAATGTCATGGTTAGAGATGGAAGTAGGAGAAGTTGTTTTGTTATTTTGCCACATAGTTTATTGTCATAAAGGGATAACGCCAATAGGTTATGACAATCCCCCAAGCTTGATGGAATATGTCCTTCTAATATGTTGGAATATAACCAAAGGGTGTTCAACAATGATAAGCTTCCAATGGAATATAGGATAGGCCCTGAAAACTGATTGTGATATAAACCAAAACTTTGTAGATTTTGAAGCATGCCGATGGTCACAGGGATTTTACCTTTGAATTGATTAAGTCCTAAATCTAAAGTTGTCAAGCCAACTAGACTACCTCTACTTGAAGGAACGTTTCCATGTAAATAATTTCCTTTTAAATTTAGATAGAGGACTTCATTGGAATGATTTCAGATTGAACTAGGGAGCGATCCTTGAAAACTACATTTATAAAGATTCAATATCCTTAATCTGCTGTAGTTTTTCAAAGAATCAACAAAATTCATGTCATCAGCTTGTCCGACTCCATGGAGGTTGTTGTCCTGTAAAGAAATATTAGAAATATCACTTAGTTTTGAAAAATCGATTGTCAACTTTCCTCTAAAATTTTTCTTACCTAATTCAAGAAGCCCTAATTTAGAACAATTAGAAATAGATGGTGGAATAACTCCATTCAGTTGGATACTATATAATTGAAGGTACTCAAGATTTGGGAGCATTGCACCAATTTCGAGAGGAAGACTACCAGTAAGCTGATTATAAGGTAAGGAAAAAATAGTAATTAGGGAGGGAGAGGTTATAAATGGAATGAGGGATTGTGCCACTTAAGTTGCACGCACTAGAGCCAAATTAACTCAAACTTTTCCAACGACCTAAGGTGACTGGAATGCTCCCACCAAACGGATTTTCCTTAGCAGATAAGGTTACCATTGATGTAATGTTTGCCAAGAAAGGTGGGATTCCACCTGTTAACTTGTTATCATCAACTGCCAAATAAGTAAGTTTGGAGAGGAAACTGATCTCCTTGGGTATGCTTCCAACTAGTTCGTTATAATCAAGTCGAAGCACTCGAAGCTCGAACATTAGCGAGATGATTATGGGCTTGGCCCTATTGGTTATTTAGTTTGGCTTGTGTAGCCCATTAGCATATTATATATACATAATCTGTAATCAATTTGAGAGATATACACTATACGGTTTACATGGTATATTTCTTACAGTTCTTATAGTTCTTAGTCGGCTATTTCTTGACACCGGCTTGTTCACCGACTTGATGTCACGAATGCGTTTTTGCATGGATATTTATCAGAGACTGTTTATATGCATCGCCCACCGGATTTGGGATCCTCGAAACCCCAATCATGTGTGTCTTTTACAGAGATCGTTATATGGCCTCAGACAGGCTCCTCGAGCACGGTGTCGGCGATTTCTTTGCTTATGCAGCTCGTATTGGGTTCCTTCATAGTCGGTGTGATTCTTCCCTTTTTATCCTCAGACGAGGGACGGATACTGCATACTTATTATTATATGTTGATGACATAGTTTTGACTGCATCTTCTTCTTCTCTACTACAGTAGGTTATTGCCTCACTTCATGTAGAGTTTTCTATGACTGACCTTGGGCCTCTTAAATATTTTTTGGGCATTTATGTGACGCGTAATACTTCAGGGATGTTTTTGTCTCAATCGAAGTATGCTACTGAGGTTCTTGAGCGTGCAAACATGCTCACGTGTAGCCCGTGTCAGACTCTTGTTGACACGATACCAAACTTGCGGCGGATGGTGATGTTGTCTCGACTCGACCTTGTATCGTAGTCTTGCGGTGCTCTTGATGACCTTACTTTCACTAGGCGAAGATCTCTTATCTGATTCGGCGGGTTTGTCTTTTTATACATGACCACAGAGCCACATTTCTTGCTCTTAAGCGGATACTACGTTATGTTCGTGGTACATTGGACTTTGGTTTGCACTTTATTCGTCACGACATCTTCCACAGTTGCCTACTACGATGCCGATTACGTTTGGTTTTCCGACTCCACGTCGGTCTACCTCGTGTTATTGTGTTTTCTTGGCAACAATCTTCTGTAGTGGTCCTCTGAGCGTCAGTTTACGCTTTCTCGGTGAAGCCGAGTATCAAGGTGTTGCCAATGTTGTTGCTGAGATTTGCTGGTTACGTAACTTATTACATGAGTTCTATACACCACTTTCGACTGCTACCATTGTTTACTGTGATAATGTAAGTGATGTTTATCTCTCCTCCAATCCCGTGCAACATCAACGCACGAAGCATATAGAGATTGATATTCACTTTGTTCGTGATTTGGTGGCTCTTGGACATGTCCATGTTCTTCATGTTCCATCCTGTTATCGGTGTCGCGATATCTTCGCAAAATGCTTACCACCGTATTGTTTGATGAGTTTCGCTCCGACTGAGTGTTTGTTCCTCTCGCTCAAACTACGGGGTCATAGCAAATTATTATGGGTTTGGCCCTATTGGTTATTTAGTTTGGCTTGTGTAGCCCATTAGCATATTATATATACATCGCATTGTAATCACTTTGAGATATACACTATACGGTTTACAAGAACAACCGACAGATTAGTTGGAATGAATCCGTTGAATTTGTTTGAGTTAGAAAATTAAACGTACTGGATAGACAACCAAATTCTTGCGGGATGATTCCTTGAAAGTTGTTGTTAAAGTGAGAAAACTCATAGAGGAAGCTCAGGTTCCCTATATGAGGAGACAACGAGCCTTCTAAACCTTGTGACTCCAGATATAAAGCCATCACTCTTTTGCGCCGCTTTCCACACGTAACACCACTCCAGTCACAAAAATGAAAGGAATCATTCCATGAGCTAAGAGCTCCATTATGATCGATGACAATTGACTTGAATGACAACAAAGCCTCGTGATCAGAATCATTTCCACCATAGGAAGAAGAGATGGTGGCGATAATCACAAATAAAACAACATTACAAGGGAAAGCAGTGTGTGGGGAACATTATAAGCAAATTATTGGTTGGTTGAACTTCATTACGGAAAATAAGCTTTACACTGTGTTCTTAAGTTTTGTTATCGAAGAAAAGTAAACTAATAAAAGTAAACATTTTTAGCCACACTTTACTTTAAAAATCAACCAAATAACACTATTTTTCATTCCTTTTCCTTTTCTTTTCATCCTTAATTGCTACTAAAGGAGATAACTTTTATGTTTCTTTTTATTTTCTTTATTTTCTTCCTTAAGTGATACTCGAGAACACAATGCTAAACTCATATGAAAGAAGTGTTTTCTTGTTATCTTCATATTTTGTGTGAAAACAACGAACCAAATGCCATTTACATATTGAGTTGTTGGCCAACATACATAAATTAATTGATTCCACTTACCAAGTCATTTATATCAATATAATTATTGCTTTAAAATATTTGAAACGGTTTTTTAGATTGAGGATTTTTGGAACCAAATAGCTTGAATTAACTACGGTTCTTCTGAAAATAAATTCGAAATTACAGTCCACTTTCAGGAGCTTCAAATCATGAATGCTGATGGATTAATCACAAAGTGATTTCACTTGTTTTGAAAAAACAAAAACAAAAAGTTAAACTTTTATAACGGATTACAATAAGATGGCGACGAAACGCAAGCGTAATTTATCGCAACCCCTTTTGAATGGCAAAACTAATTCTACTAAAAATGAAATTTTGTGACTTGGGGGTCGCAAAATTCCTTTCCACAACCCGTTAAACTATTAATACACCCTAGCTAACACAACGCATGCATTCTGGTTAAGTCTGTCATTTTTCTTTTTCCATATCCATGGACTTTTTGTTTATAGCATTCAATGACAAAACTGTTAATATAAAGTTGACCTGAAAAGGCCAAGTTGACAAGGTTATATCATTTGGTTTTAATATACTCCGTATTATTTATGAGTTGTCATATGAATTATTGAAATACTTCAATAACATGAATAATTTAGTTACCAATCTGACCGTACGTCTTTACTACTACAACTAGCAAAATCAATACCACCTTATTTTCAAATCTCTTTAATTAGGTCTTGACTTTATAAATTCGAAGCAAAATGTATTTTTCTTACACAACCAGAGTTATTTGAGAATTTAATCTCTATTGGTTAAGTTAAAGGCATGTATGCATGTGTGTATACATACGAACTACGTATTGTTTTTTATTTTTTCAAAATGTTAAAAATTTGATGATTAATTAGTGAAACCTTAATCATTACGTGTTAATTTGCGAACTTTCTGCAATAAGTTAACAGTACACTTGACACATGCATAGGTAATTCATATCAGCCGATAGATATGGCTCAAGCCTCTGTGTGGGCTTAGGTCCATTATGGTTTTTCTTTTGTGTTTTAACTTTGAAAGGGACATCACAATATCTATAAACATGCATTTTCATTTTCAAAAATAATAGAAGGCGCATCAACTTGACCCGGCCTGTTGGTCCTTTTTTGATAAACCCGTTTTACCTCGACATATTTTGACGCATTAGTCGTTATGCAACCCGGACTTTCCGCTTTAGCACCTCTGAATTAAAATTGGAGTGTTTGGTGAAGCAACCAAAATACAGCAGTGTAATGGCATTTTCCATTCTTGCTTGAAGTCCAGTGAACCTTTTATATCAGAATTTTTCTATAGCTACAATGGAAGTAAACTGCAACCGAGCTCATTTGTACTTTTTTACACCTATACCACCTATTTTTGTTGATTGCTTGATGTTTCTGTACTTTGTTTGAAGTAGTTATTCAATTACAGTAATTCAAGACTCAGAGAGCTCAGAGGAAAAAGTTTTGTTAAACACTTTTATTTTCATTATCTATTAATAAAATACAAATCAAGTGTAACTTTTCATTTATGCATCCATAACACAAAAGTAAACAATGAACAGCCCATGCTCTGATTTTAAGCCACATTTTTCCACAAAAATCTTAGCAATTAGCACACGTTATGTAATTTGAGAAAATTTTAGCAAAATTCAATTTGCAAGATTTTAGATATAGCATGGATCATTAGCTTTGGCAGACCAAATAATTACTCAAGTACAGATTTGACGGACAGCTTGATAACATAGCAATTACAGTAAATCAAATACTAATTAGTGCACTTACAGTTACAACTTTTTAATTAAGTCAAGAAATAATAAAAGAGTTATAATAAGAAGTGCCAGACTTTACCATAAAACTGAATTTCCGGGAAAAGGAACAAGAGAAACAGCCCTCAGCCATTGTATTATTGGCATAAGAGAACTCAGTATATGAGAAAAAAATGGAAAAGTTCAGATAATCCGTTACTTTTGCTTAGTTTAATTTGCTTCCATTTCCGCACAAAAGTTCATGTAGGATGTACAACAGGTCCCAAATTTGGGACAAGAATCATGACATTCTGTAGTGTCTCGTTGCAAAGAAAACAATCCCGACTCAAATAGCCTAATCGAATACCCTCATTTTTCAATTTTGGGCCCAAAACAAGAAACGCCAACTTTCTATGAAATTGAATCATACACTACTCACCCTTATTGCTTCCAATCAAAAGAGGGGAAAATCCCTAAGCCTTCTCATTTAAAGATTCTAACAGAAGTTAAATTTACGAAATTAAAGGTCAAAGAGCAGGAATAACGTTTGGGTATTAATTAAGAAATCGAACAGTATGATTGACACAAATTTGAGGCAAGTAAAACTTATACTTAAGTAGAATTCCATCACCACAAATTGGCTTGAGGGAAATTAAACCACACTTATTTATAAACATTTTTGACACTTACAATACGTCACCAGAAACTTAAACTGTTACACTTATGTTACAAGAAAATCAAACCACACTTACAAACATGTTTGCCAAAGTAACATTTATTTAACTATATATAGCACACGCCACTACTTGTTAGAGTTTCTTTCAACTGCACCATGCAAGCTTTGTAACAGGCCTGAAAGACTGTGTTCAAACCAAACCATGTTAGCGATGATTTATTAAAATAACATGTAAAATCACATTCTAGCAAACCGGTCATACAAATAATCAACAAATATGAACAATTTCTAATATGGTATGAAAAAAGGAAAGAAGAGACTACCTCAGATCTTATGAAGCGCATCCCGAATATGTTGCAACTCATGAACAACTTTTTGTATATTCATTCGTTGTGTTGGGGAATCCACAGAGCATGATACTCCAATCTTCAAAATTGCAGTCAACCATTCTTCCATTTTCCGTGCATTTTCTACCGAACTTTGCAACACAATTGCATCACCATCAATAACATCGATAACATGATCTGGGAATGCCATGTGAGCAAATTTATGAAGGCTAAGGCCTTCATTAAATATTTCTTCAGTTGGATTTTTCCCGGTCATCACCTCCTGTAATAATATTCCATAACTGTATATATCCCCACTACTTGTCATCCCACTCCCGAGACCATACTCTGCAAATGTCAAAAGCAATTACTTTAGAAATGTAATATTGCAAGTAAATATAAGCATCTTGGAGTACAAATATATTATCTGGAGGTGCATAACCAATTGTTCCTTTAATACCGGTTGAGCTACTTTGGTTTGCATCTGTTCCAATAAATCGAGCTAATCCAAAGTCTCCAACATGAGCCACCATATCATCATCAAGTAGAGTGTTGCTAGGCTTCAAGTCCCCGTGAACAATGGCTGTTTGGCAGCGATTGTGAAGTTAATCAAGTGCACTTGCAACGTCCATGAGAATGTTTATTCTTTGGAGAAGGTTCAGCCTCGTTGTATTTGCATTTGAATGCAACCAATCATGTAAACTTCCTTTGGGCATGAACTCGTATACCAAAGCTTTAAAATCATTTCTTTGAAAGTCTACACCTGAACACGCTGTTATTATCTTCAGTAAATTCCGGTGTCGGATGTTGCACCATGCTTCACACTCTCTTAAAAAACTTTTGTAAACCCACCCTTTCCAATCAAATTTGCTTCGGAAAAGCCATCAGTAGCCTTGAGAAGTTGATTGTATGAAAGTTTCAAGAACCGTTAAGCTCCTTGATGATTGAGACAGTTGGCCATTGCTTTTCTTCATACAAAATGCATACACAATGCATAAAATTGTGAAAAGTGTGAATGTAATCAAAATGACAATTAAGAATGTAGGAAATCTTTTTTGTTTCTTTGTCCCCTTGCATTTTGGCAACACAAGTTCGACCACGCCTCCTCAGAGCCTGCTATTCCCTAAAACTGAGTAGGAACTTGCATTATCGAACACTCCTCTGACAGGTACTTCACCCTCAAAATCATTGAAGGATAGGTTCATGTATTCTACTTGGAAATGTTCCAAGAATGGAAGAATTTTACCTGATAAATTATTATTTGAAAGATCAAGTTGCACCAATCCTTTCAAGGAACTTAATGATTGTGGTATCATGCCTGTGAATAAGTTTCGTTTGATGGATAATGATGTAAGGCTAGTGCAACCACCAAGGGTACTAGGAATCTCACCTGATAGGTTATTATATGAGAAATCCATATCAGTCAACATCTTGAGGTCTCCAACCTCCATAGGAAGGGAACCAGATAGTTGGTTTTGAGAAAGATCTAATCCTATGGCGAGAGATGGAAGTTGAAGAAGTTGTTTTGGAATTATGCCAGTGAGTTTATTGTCATTAAGGTATAACTCCAATAGGTTATCACAATCCCCTAAGCTTATTATAATTTGTCCTTCGAGTCTATTGGAAGATAAATAAAGGGAGTTCAACAATGATAAGTTCCCGATGGCATCTGGAATTGGTCCTGAAAGCTGGTTGTCATTTAGACCAACAAATTGTAGCTTTTGGAGCATACCAATGGTCATCGGGATTTTACCTTTCAGTTGATTTTTTCCAAAGTTTAAAATTGTCAAGCCAACTAGAATACCAATACTTGAAGGAATGTTTCCATATAATTGATTTCTACCTAAATCAAGATAATTGAGTTGATTGGAAAGATTTCCTATTGATATCGGAGAACTGCTTGAAAACGACAATTTGTAAGCTCCAAAACCTCCAATTTGCTGCAGTTTTCAAAGAATCAATAAACTTCATGTCATCAGCTTTCCCATCTTCATGTAGGTTGTTATCATTTAGGTGAATTCTACTGAAAATCACTCAGTTTTGAAAAATCGATTGTAAACTTCCCACTAAAATTGTTGCCATACAGTTCAAGATACCTTAATTTAGAACAATTAGATATAGATGGTGGAATAAGTCCACTCAGTTGGTTATCTCTTAACTGAAGGAATTCAAGATTTGGGAGCATTGCACCAAATTCTAGAGGAATACTACCAGTAAGCTCATTCTCTGACAATGAAAAATTAGTTAAGAAGGTGAGGTTATAAATGGAATGAGGGATTGTACCAGATAAGCTGCAAGCACCAGAGTAAAATAATCTTAAGCTTTTCCAACGACCTATGGTGTTTGGAATGCTCCCACCCAAAGGATTTTGGGTAGCAGCAAATTTTTCCATTGATGTAAGATTCCCCAAGAAAGATGGGATGCCACCTGTTATGTTATTGTCACTAATTACAAGATGAGTAAGTTTGGAGAGGAAACTGATCTCCATCGGTATGCTTCCAACAAGTTTGTTATGCCCAAGCAAGAGTTCTTTAAGGTTAGAGATACCAGATAGGTTAGTCGGAAATGATCCGTCAAATTCGTTTTGTTCAAGGTAAAGTAAACGTAGCCTGGAAAGACGACCGAGTTCATGACGAATGGTTCCTTGAAAACTGTTGTTTAGGAGAAAGATCACGTAGGAAGCTGAGGTTCCCTACGCGAGGAGACAACAAACCTATAAGGTCTTGGGACTCTAATTGTAAAGCGGTCATTGTTGGAAAATTTAGTGCACTTGTGGGATTAGTTCACACACGGCAATGGGTTAAGAGGTACGGAGGTACACCCATAAGGTCCATGAACCCCGACTCTAATAGTGGTTTGTATTGATAGTGCTAGTGGAAAGTCTTGATTGTGGTTTCCATTTGAGCGATGTTCCAATCGAATCGGTGTATCCATTGCTAGTGCTATGAAAGTCTTGATGAAAGTACTTCTTGTAACGGACTTTGACATATTCAAGTGGCGGTATAATTGCATAATGACGACATTTAATTGGTCATGTAACCACTAACGGCTATAATGGGTATAATTATAAGGCTATTAATTGGCGATTAATACTCATAATTCCATTTGACTAGTTAAGAGCAATCTCCTATAAATAGAGATCCGATTATGCATGATGGGCACATAGAAAGCGATTAACACTTATAAGCAAAAGGGTTGTAGAATTGTGCCTTATTCCATAATTGCATTTGGTCTTATCCCAAGTAGATATTCGTGTAACCCAGGCATTAGGGTCAAATAGTTTACTTTGGAAAGTGATTACACGATTCCAAGTGATATCCGGTAACCACCTAGCGGTACTTGTTTCTGTTGACTTGTTGCTTGTTTCTGCTGAATTGATTATCTAATCCTGTTCTAGGAGCTAACCGCCAACAATCAAAGTATACTATTTTGTGATAATCAATGGCACTGCTGCAATGAAACACATGGCTTAAAACTTTCCCAAGCTTGATGAGTTTGAAGGGGTGGACTTTAGGAGATGGCAGAAGAAGATGCACTTCTTGCTGTCAAGCATGAGTGTGGTGTATGTGCTAACCACACCTATTCCTGATGATGGGGATGATGCTACAGTGGAGCAGATTAGGAGAAGGAGCAAATGGGAGAATGATGACTACATTTGGAGAGGTTTAATTCTCAATGGTATGTCTGATATCAAATATCTATCAGAACATTGAATCCTCCAAAGAACTGTGGGATTCCTTGGATGCCAAATATATGGTTGAGGATGCATCAAGTAAGAAGTTCCTTGTTAGTAATTTCACAAATTACAAAATGACTGATTCAAGACCAGTTATAGAACAATACAATGAACTTTTTGGAATACTTGGAAGGTTTACACAACACAATATGAACATGGATGAGGCCATTAAAGTCTCTTGTGTCATTGACAAACTCCCCCCTTCTTGGAAAGATTTCAAGCATACCTTGAAACATAAGAAAGAGGAGTTAACTCTGGTTGAGTTGGGCAGTCATCTGCGCATTGATAAATCTCTAAAGGTGCAGGATAATGACAAGCCAAAGAGTAGCAATGCTACTGGTGCATCTATTGTCAATATGGTAGAGCATAACAACTCCACCAGGTACAATGACAACAAAGGCAAACGCAAATATCATGATAACACAAGGGCAGATCTAAACAAGAAGGCAACACCTACTTGTTGGAAATGTGGCAAACAGTCACATTAAAAGGGACCGCAAGGGTGTTAAAGTTGGTGGTAAAGCCAATGGATCGAGCACTAATGGTTCGTGGAGGTGGTTCTTCCAACTCACCGAAAGGTCGAATATGGTTAATAATTCTTTTCGATTTATTATGTTACATATGTATCTGAATCTAATTATGTGCGAGGATGATGATGTTGCGTGGTGGGTTGACTCTGGTGCAATAGTTCATGTGTGCAAAGATAGAAGTTGGTTCAAGACTTATGAGTCACCGAATGATGGTTCTATTCTTCACATGAGAAATAAGTCAACTGACCTTGGTGCATGGTCATGGTTGTGTAGATCTTAAGCTTAGTTCTAGAAAGATTGTAACTTTGTTTAATGTTATTCATGTTCACGATATAAGGAAAAACATGGTTTCAAATAGTGTTTTGAATAATCATGGATATAAACAAGGTATTAAATCGATAAATTTGTCTTGTCTAAATGTGGTGTTTTTATTGGTTTTGGTTATTTATGTAATCAAATGTTCGAGCTTAATGTTTCCATCGATAGTGTATATTTTGCCACTTGCTAATATAAATTCAGCCAGTTGTGACAACCATCGACCGTGACCGACTACCCTTGGCATGCTAGACTTGTCCATGTACACTATAAGAGAATGCAAGATATGTCTAAGGATGGGTTAATCCCAACATTTGACATGGACACCGAAAAGTGTAAAACTTGCATGTTGACCAAGATAACCAAGAAACCTTTTCAGGGTGTTAGTCATGAGACTAAGCTCTTAGAGCTTATACACAGTGACATGTGTGATTTGAATGCCACTCCATCTTTAGGGAATAAGAAGTACTTTGTGACATCTATTGATGATGCTTCTAGGTTTTCTTATGTCTATCTGTTACATACTAAGGATGAAGTATTAGATAAATTCAAAGAATTTAAAACTGAAGTTGAATTACAACTTGGGTCTTTGATCAAAAGATTAAGGACTGATAGGGGATGTGAGTACATGGATACTCTGTATTTTTAGTCTGTTGGTATAATCCATGAAACGACTGCGAGCAAAATGGTATTTCTGAAAGGAAAAATAAGGTCTTTGAAGGAAATGGTTAATTCCATGTTGTCCTATTCGGGATGAGTCAAGGGTTCAGGGTGAAGCTATGTTACGATTTTCTATTTATTAAATAGGGTTCCCAACAAAGGAACAAGGTTACCCTTATGAACTCGGACTAAAAGGAAACCCAAACCGAACTATCTCAAGGTTTGGGGTTGTAGAAATGTTGTAAGACTCCAGATCCAATGCTTAAAACTTTGGGTGAAAGAGGCATTGATTGCATCTTTGTTAGATATCTTGAGCATTCCGAGGCTTTTAGGTTGTATGTTATTGAACCTAATGAATATGTTTCGATTAACTCAATAATTGAATCAAGGATGCAAATTATGATGAGAATAGATTCTCATCGGTCCCTAGACCAAGTATGAGGATTCCTAATGGAACTAATGACACTGGTGTATCGAGGTCCTCGATGAACCATCGGTGGTCCCCGATGAGGTTGTGGTTCAACAACTCGAACACAATGCTAGAAAGAGCAAAAGGGTCGGGACTCCAAAGTCATTTGGACTCGAGTTTCAACTATATTTAGTTGAAGGAACAAGGGATGAGGTCTCGGACCAATACTCCTATTGCTTCATTGTTGAGGATGATCCCAAGACATTTGAAGAAGCAATGAAGTCCCGAGATATTGCTTTGTGGAAAGAAGCAATCAATGATGAGATGGATTCCATCATGGGCAACAACACTTGGGTGTTGGTTGATCTACCACCGGTTGCAAACCTTTGGGTTGCAAATGGATTTTCAAAAATAAAATGAAGGTAGATGGAACTATTGAAAAGTTCAAGGCTAGACTAGTCATTCGGGTCTTTAAAGAAAATTGAGGATAGAAAATTTTGATACTTATGCCCCGTGGCTCGTATCGATACCATAAGATTTCTAATTGCTTTGGCATCAATTCAAAATCTAATTATTCATCGGATGGATGTGAATACCGCTTTTTGAATGGTGAATTGGATGATTAGGTTTATATGAACCAACCTCGTGGCTTCATCATGTCTCGGTAATGAAAACAAGGTGTAAACCGATTAAGTCTCTTTATGGACTTAATCGGGCACCTAACAATGGCATCAAAATTTGATGAAGTGGTTTTGTCTAGTGGTTATGTTCTTAACCAAGTCGACAAATGTGTATATAGCAAATTTGATGAATTTGGTAAAGGAGTCATCATTTGTCTATATTTTGATGACATGTTGATCTTTGGCACCGACCAAAATCAGTTGACTTGACAAAGGAATTTTGTGATCAAGGTTCTCCATGAAGGATATGGGAGAGGCGATGTTATCCTTGGTATAAGGATTAAACATGAAAGTAATAGAATATATATCTCTGCTCTCATTATATTGAGAAGGTGTTGAGGAAATTCAATCACTTTGATGTACTCTGTGAGTACACCTATGGATACTGTGAGAAGGCGATGCCTAATAATGGCAAAGTGTATCTCAACTTGAGTATTCTAGGGTAATTGGTTGCTTGATGTATGCCATGACTTGTACAAGACCGATATTGGTTTTGCAGTAGGAAAATTGAGCGGTATACTAGTAATCCTAGTGCTCATCAACGGCAAGCGATTCGGAGGGCTTGAAGTATTTGAAGAGAACTATGGATTATAGTCTCTCATATCTGGTTACCCATCGATGTTGGAAGGATATCTTGATGCAAGTTGGATCAAGAATGTTCTTGAAGACAATTCTTCTACCGATGGTTGGGTATTCCGACTTGGTGGAGGTGCAATTTCTTGGGCTTCCGAAGCAAACTTGCATCACCAGTTCAACAATGGAATCAATTTGTGGCCTTAGCATTTCTTTGGTAAAGAAGTCGAATGGTTGAAAACTTGCTTCTTGAGATTCCATTGTGGCCTAAACCAATAGCACCTATTTCTATTCGTTGTGATAGTGCACCTACATTGGCTAAGGCCTATAGCCAAATGTACAATGGTAATTCTACACACTTAGGTGTCGAGACATAGCATGATTAAGTGAGCTTATCTTGAATGGGGTGGTATCTATAGAGTTTGTTAGATCTCAACAAAATTTAGCCGATCACTTGACGAAGGGTTTGGCTAGAGACTTGGTTATAAAGTCTGCTAAAGGGATGGGTTTAAGTCCAACTTAGTCATCGAATGCTAGGACACCCAACTCCTGCTAAGGAAACTTGGGGCTGAGTTCAATGTGGAAAGTCGAACATTCGATGGATGGAGCACATGTTTTATCTACATCCCAAGGTTGTGCTCGGAACTGCTGAAAGGAGGATGAAGTCTTTACTTAATGGTTATTTTCTTTGAAAAAGTGCTTGGCAGGAGCATAAATAAAGAGGAACCACCTATATAAATGTTGAAGTTATGCCGCTTCAGGAAGCTTTTGGACTTTTAGCTTTTACAACATTTATAAATTTGGATATGGACACATGGCTTGTATAGTGTCATGAGCTGATAAGTGTTTGAAAACTTGTGTGTATTTTATCTTCAGGTATTCAAATGGGTTGAAGGGTTCAATTCTTAGAACACATTGATTCTCGAATATTTGAACGTGTAATTTACTAAGATGCAAATTCAATCCTCAGGACATTTTCGTTTATGCACATGTTTTGCTTGATGTTTGTTTTTCATGCAGAGTAAGTGAACTAAATTTGGGGAGGATTGTTGGAAAATTTAGTGCACTTGTGGGATTAGTTCACACCTGGCAATGGGTTAGGAGGTACGAAGTGACATGTACACCCATAAGGTCCATGAACACCCTGACTCTAATAGTGGTTTGTATTGATAGTGCTAGTGGAAAGTACTGATTGTGGTTTCCACTGAAGTTGTGGTTTCATCGTTTCACTTTGCTTGTGTTTCCATCGATCGGTGTTCCGAAACAGTGTTTCCGGAAGCGATGTTCCACGAATCGATGTTTCCACCGAATCGGTGTTTCCACCGATTCGGTGTTTCCATCGATTCGGTGTTTCCACCGATTCGATGTTTCCATCGAATCGATGTTTCCACTAATTCGGTGTTTCCTTTGAATCGGTGTTTCCACCGCTAGTGCTATAAAATCTTGATGAAAGTACCGCTTGTAGCGAGCTTTGACTTATTCAAGTGGCGCTTATAAGCGCATAATGACCACGTTTAATTGGTCATGTAACCACTAACGGCTATAATGGGGATAATTATGAGGCTATTAATGGGCCGATTAATACTCATAATTCCATTTGACTAGCTAAGAGTAATCTCCTATAAATAGGAGATCTGATTATGCATGATGGACACACAGAAACCGATTAACACTTATAAGAAAAAGGGTTATAGAATTGTGCCTAAGTCCATAACTGCATTTGGCCTTATCCCAAGTAGATATTCGTGTAAACCAGGCATTATGGTCGAATAGTTTACTTTGGAAAGTGATTACACGATTACAAGTGATATCCGGTAACCACCTAGCGGTACTTGTTTCTGCTGACTTGTTGCTTGTTTCTGCTGAATTGATTATCTAACCCTGTTCTGTGAGCTAATCGCCAACAGTCACTCTCCTGTGGCGCTTTCCACATGAGACACCACTCAGTCACAGAAATGAAAGGAATCGTTCCATGAGGTGAGAACTCCATATGGATCATGGGTGATCATTGACTTGAACTACAATAAAGCCTGGAAATCAGTCTCATTTCCGACATTGGAAGCAGATATGGTGGTGATAGTTTGAAATATAAAAATACTACAAAAGAGGAAACTAGGAATACCATAGAAAACGATGAGCACATCATGCGTTGTTTTGAATTTATTTTTGAAATAAACTTCCAAATTTGTCGTGACACTTGTTGGCTTCTTACATAGGCTCTCTAAATAAGTAAATATCAATAACATGGTCTCAAATCTCACCGAAAATTCCATTTTTATGTAAAAATCACTCATTTATTGAAATAAACTTATATGTCGTTCAACTACTTGTTTGTTTTCGCTCTCACCAATTTTGGCCGATTTTATGCCCCGAAACAATAAAGCATATATAAGAAATTAACCAACCTCAAACATATCAAAGTAATATGAATCACAAGTTTGATGTGAAATACTTTTGTTTTAGGTGCACCTTTATATGATTAAAATTATATTTGAAGGATAGAAATGAATTTTCGTGACTAGCTTTTTATTTGTATAATTTTAATATGTTTGTGTTAGTTTCAATAATCTTTCCATTTATGAACTATTTGAAATAAATTTGATCGTATACTAATAAGTTTCGATGTATCTCTATTATCGATTCAAAAAACCACCCACAACCATGAGCAAATTGGTTAGATTCGATCTATGACTATGCAAGTGAATTCTATGTTGTCCACACCGAACAATTGGTAAGCGTCTAATTCCAATTTTTTAGGGTTTCGATTTAAATTACATATTACAACTATTTTCTTTCGATTTAATTTGTAATATATTTTTCTTTGATTATGTTAATTTGATTTGTGGTGTAACAAAACCCTACAAAAAAGTTGATGAAATCCCCATTCATGAATTAGTTTATATTAAATCATTATTGTTTAAAAACCTTTTTTTTTTTGGCAAAAACTGTTTTTATTGAATTGGGGGAAAACTATTCTATGAATTAGTTTTTCATAAAGTATGATTTGGTATTTTAATCATTTTTGTAGGCGCTATAATATCAATTTCAGTTTTAGGTTGATTCTACTATTTTAACCATTGATGTTAATTTGTAAATTTCAGGTTCAAGACAATTTTATGATGATGATTAATTGAAAAAAATACTTACAAATTATATAATTTGCAACTGATAAAGGTAATGTATCATAATAATATGTTATTAATGTATAGTAAAATGATAGCATGTTTAGATAATGGCGAGGTGATTATGATTATCTTATTGTTTAATGAAATAATGAACTACTCTTGCAAGTGAGATATACGTTTTGAGTGTTTGGATAATGGCAAAGCCTTTTATGTTCAGTCTCAATGAATTGCGGTCGTTGGTCTGTGATGGAGCATTTCCAGAAGAATGCTGAATTTTTCAGGTAAATCAGTAGTATTTAGTTTTGATATTTGGATTATGAGAATAAATAAAGCTTTTAATAACAGGGCAAAAAAATAAAGTGTATGTCAACATTAATAAACTTGAAGCCTTGATTTATATTCATTAAACAAGGATTAAAGAAGGTACTTACACGGACAAGTGCGATTTGGAAGTTGCTTTAACCAGTGTGCAAAATGACATGGGCACGGTATGTCATTCACCATTAGTATTAACATAACACATATACGATTGTGTTAAATCTTAATTACGTGTCTTTGTCACATGTGTGTCCAATGAACCAGTGCGTGTTTGAAACTGTTAGTCTCCACACTGAATCGAGTAAGGTGGCCAACAGAGGTATGTGGATTTATTTATATGCATGTTCCATTTGGTGCATAGTATATGTAAAAAAAAATTTAATTATATTCGAGAACGAGAACCTGCTGCTGGAGAAAACTTTATATATGTATTCACTTTAATTTGTAAAATTGTTTGTTGTACTTTTGGGCAGGTATTAGTAACAACCAACAGGCGAGCCATTGCACTTCTTCTGAAAAATTCAACGTGTTACTTGTACGACAAGAGGTAAACTCGAATGTTGTTACAGTACGCTCACCGTTAGGTAAGTTCGTATACTAAGGATTACATTAGGTAATTAAAATTTTAATAATTTTGTACAATTTTCCATTGTGTTTTGCAAGACTGATTTAAATGATAGATAAAACTCACAAATGCGACTAATGCTATATAATTCTGTTTTGCTGGATTGATTTAAAAAAAGAGTTTCTAAAAAACTAAAACGCAAAAGATGAAGAACTATGATTTCAAGAAAAATCTGTTATGTGATCCTTTTGCGTAAGGACATGAAACATAGTATTATAATACTTGAGACCTAATATTATTTCAATTGTATAGTATCATTTATACATGTTACCCAGCTGTAAAAATGTGTCATGTTTTACCCCTATGCACATACATGTGTATATGCTTCTGAGGTACTACTTCGACAAACAGCCGTCAATACCAGTACCACTATAATTTGATTTTTTTTTTAATGTTTTTGCTTACTGTGAGTCTAAAGCCGCCATAAGTATCTCAAATAACCTTTGAAAGTTATTATAGGTTGATGTTGCTATTGTTAGGGCCTTGATGACCTGATCACATACTTTTAATAGCCAGACAATCAAGCAAGCAGTTAAGGTTATTTTTGACTTTCCAGAATCAAATTTTGAAATTGGTTTGTTTGAGTTAAATCTTTTGATTGATTAAATATGTAAGCTTATGGTTTTTGTCTAAAATAAAAATGGGTCCAAACCGATTACATTGGTCAAAATTTGACCAAAGGTTTCTTTTATGAAAATTATAAAACCTTAAAAGCCACTCCAAAAAAATTAGATTAAATAAAATGAGAGATGAGGTTGATGTTTAACATGCTACTCATGATGTTTAGAGTGGTAGGTTTACATTTTGCATTGAAAACTTAGGATAGAATCATACCTAATTTAGATAATGTATGTTACCATATCCAACCTCTTGTGTGCTCAAGTCGTGTGCGGGCCAAATGTGAGGCTAGCTTCAGCTGGTGACTTGTGTAGAATGATTGTACTCCAGATGAAAGAACTTTGAAGATCTTGTGTCGACTAAAGTAGACAATGTAACTGAAAATATCATATTTTTTACCTTAAATATATATTGTTATTAATCGAGAATGTATGTTCTGAAAAATGAAGGTTCAAGGATAAGCGTTTGTTACGGTCGCGAAAACGGGCTTTTGTAAAAGTTATTAAAGCTATTGCATCCGGTATCTTTAATGCTTCCATTTGGAATGTATAAACCATTATTTACTTGGTTGAGGCCTATTACAAGCATGCCAACTTTTTATAAAGGTCATACTTATTCTTGGTGTCAAGCAATATGTCATGTTAATGGTTATGATGATGTAACTTAAAGGTTTTGATCTCAAACGTGACAAATTTTTCAAACCCACTTTTATCATATATATGCAGACACACTGTACGAAAATTGTAATGTAGCTTGATTATTGCTAACAAGATCTTTTGTTAGGAATTGGAAATTCTATTGTGAAGAGTCGGTCACCCCAAATATAATCTAGCATAAGTTAGCTCGTAGACTTGTCGTTATTTACGTTATTTTGTAGTTAATTAGTTAGTTATTAGCGAGAGTAGTTTAGTGTAACACCGTGAGGAAGGACGGTCTCTCCCCCATTGTATGCACGATCCACGGCCCGTCGGGAGGCGTTTAGTTTGTAACTAAAATACCCTTCCCACTAAGGGAAGGGTGTTGCTTCTTGGAATCTAACCTTGCATTTGTTGTTTTACAACTCTCTTTCAAGAAACACCCTCTCCTCTCTTCATCTCTCTAAAATGGCATTCTTGTTTAATCATCTACCTAGACCACCCGAATCATCAAACAACATAAATATACGATCCTAACAATTGGTATCAAGAGCCATGGTTATTGTGTTGTGTTGATTTATTGTGGTATTTTGAATCTTGTGTTACATCATTTTTTTTGTACTTTTTGGTCGGAAAATTCCTATTTTCCTTTTATTGAGATAAACAGTTTTAACATCAGATTTTATGTATCCTTTTTAGTTTCAAAAAGTCTCATGGTATGTCATAGTCTCAATCATCTTGTGTCATTCTTTTATAAGATTTTTGGTATCAATCCGTGATGGTCAATATGGTCTTTTAGTCAAAAAGCGTAAAAGAAGAGTCTTAATGGGTCATTTTTGAAGCATATTTCCGATATTTTCCGGGTTTAAATATGAAGATAGTCCGAAAACATGGTCGAAATAAATCGCCTAAGCAAAAAGTCAAAAAGTCGTAAGCAAATTGTCATAAGTTAATGCGATTTGGTAGTTAACCGATGCATTTTGACGCAAAGGTTCGCAAGCGACTTGTGTGAACAAATAAGATGCGAGTTGTGCTACAAAAAAATGAAGCGAGTTGTCTAAATTATTTTTTTAAAAGTGATTTGTGTGTAAAAGTAGATGCTACTTGACTCCTATTGATGAGTCTTGACTCATGACCCATGACTGAAGCGACTTGTTGACCAGAAATAAGCAAAGCGATTTGTTGACTTTCAAAAGGACCACCATACCAAGTACCCAAGACTCAATCATGACCTAGTAAATATACATCATCATCAGTCGTTGATTTGTTCTCATGTTAACGAAATCAAAATGAAAAGATTCGATCGATAACCAAACACAACCACCTCCTACACAACCTCAAATTTATCCTAACTCACTCTCCATCTCATATCCAAGACTCAAGATAAAAACAAAGACATTCAAGATCTCATAATGGACTATAATAATTTGTGATTTGGGTTGCCAAAATGGACAATTTTAAATCTAGGATGATGGATCGCTTATATGATCTGATTAGATGGGTCATGGGCGGTATAACAGAATGAATAATGATATCCGGATTTTTTACGTTAATGTTATATTTAACAAAAATTAGGATAACATTTAATATGGAGTATGGTGTGTTGGTTCTACAAATATTTTCACAGAGGATACATAATTCACGGCCTGAGCTAACTTTCTCGGTTGGTTGGATTACACTTTCTCGGGGACACACATTCGATTGAACTTGAATATTGAATCCGCCTGAACTGTAATAGGACCATGCTTGAAGTTTCATGGTCTTGAGCTGAACTGAAAAATGTTGAATTTTGTTTCGTGAATCCAAAATATTACTGGTGGGCCGGAGTTGAATTGGATTTGGATTGGAATGGGCTTAATGGATTATTGGATCGGATGCTTATTTTTGATGATGAGAGTAGATAATGAGTGTTAATGATGTGATATGTTAATGAGATTTGATGATGAGATTTGGCGTGGTGATGAGATTCGTTGTTGTGTCATGCGATCTGACTCTTTGATTTACACATTTAGTTACGTTTGTGATTCTTTCTCGCTTAACCCACAACGTAACTATCACTTCGGTGTCTCACGCAGTTGAGGATACGTCAAGAGGTTTTGTACATTGGGTACACCGTCTCTTTTCACAAGTATTAGTACAAGCTTAAGTAACAAATCTGGGAATTCTACTTGAGTTTAAGTTTGGTATATCGGTTTACTTGCCAAGTGGTCACAAAGAATAGCCGATGAATATGTGATGATGTGCTTACCAAAGTATTTTATGGATGAGATGTGTTCAACAATTTGACACCACAGAATGTCAATGATACTTCACAGTCTAAGCAAAATCTTTCAAGAATGTTCAGCGTCAGTCATAATTTTCCAAGATGTTTGCTTATGATAAGAACTTCTTGTCCTAATGGTCGTACACTATATGATGCTTCCGAAAGTTTGAAACCATCATGGGGGAGAAACGTGTACTTTGGCTTACGGACAACCTCCAGGGGAAGTAGTGTATACTACTCGTCTTTGTATGGTTTGTGAAGTTGTCTACATGTGGGGAAAGAATTGTTGATGATGTAGTTGATGTTGGATAATGAACCGTCGATGAACCACTGCATGTTCCTCTAAAACTGATATTCACCGAAACCAAAGTTGTCATAATACGTTTAAACTAACATTATTTACGGTTTAGTCTTGATTTTGTAAAATCCATGAATGAATCTATTTCTCGGTTTAAATCATAGACTTGTAAAATCCGTGACAATGGAAACATCCTCGTAATAGTAAAGTGCATTTCGGATCTATCTTACGATTTATTCTTGGTCTTGTAAAATCTGCGAAAGAAACTATTTCTCGGTTTAAACCATAGAATTGTAAAATCCGTGATGATGGAACCATCCCGGAGAAAGGAAAGTGTATTTCGAGGTCTTATCGATCTTTGGTGCTACGGTTTCTACTTGGAGAAGGGATAAAGGGTGTACTTCATGAATTGGATGTGTGTTTGGATATTCGCCATGGCAGTTTGGTTATTACATGATTTTACAGGGTTATGTGCTTCTAACCATGGTCGATATGAAAACCATCATCATAGTTCACTTAAAACGTCAAAGGAGGCTAGATGTGAGCTTTTAACCAGAATATGTGACAACGGGGTTAATTCACTATTATTTATTTGAGGTTGAAGTGAAATATCACAGGGCGAATGTACTTAGTATCTAAAGGTATCGGGGATGGTTGGATGAAGATTCTTCAAGATCCTTGTTCGAGCTTATTATCAAAAACGAAGACTTAGAACTCTAGTTATTATTGGGTGACTTTTTCCTTTTCTTTTAACACTTGGGGAATTGGGCTCTTACCACCACAAAATAACTATCACTTTAAGGAGTTACGTTGTAGTCTTTCGATGTCACATTCAATTACGGATTTTCAAGAGGTAATGTACATCTTATACTTGACGGTTGGTTGGTTGAAGAGTATAGAGTACTTAGAGATTCTAATGGAAATCAAGACCGCTCTTTGTTACATATGTGCAAGTCTCAGTCCACGAGTTCGGGTTAGTTTACTTCATGGTCAAATTCATTATATTGGGTTTTCTCAATCACCGTCATGACAAAGAGCCTCTTGAATGATAATGGGGTGATTACAAGTTTGCCAAGAGAGATTGAAAAGAGAGATTATTGCTTTAAAATATTTGAACCGGTTTTTAGATCGAGGATTTTGGAACCAAATAGTTTGAATTAACTACGGTTCTTCTTAAATAAATTGTAAATTACACTCCACTTTCACGAGCTTCAAATCATGAATGTTGATGGATTAATCACAAAATAATTTCACTTGTTTTGAAAAAACAAAAACAAAAAGTTAAACTATTTTTTTTTCTTTTTTTTTATTGAATTTTTTGCCATTAAAAATTAAACTTTTATAACGGACATAATAATATAAGATGACAGGCGAACAAAGTTGTCAATGGCCCTTTGAATAAGAAACCAATTCTAATAAAAATGAAATTTTGAGACTTAGGGGTCAAAAATTACTTTCCACAACCCGTTAAACTATTAATACACCCTAGCTAACACAACGCATGCATTCTGGTTAAGTCTGTCATTTTTCTTTTTCCATATCCATCGACTTTTTGTTTATAGCATTCAATGACAAAACTGTTAGTATAAAGTTGACCTGAAAAGGCCAAGTTGACAAGGTTATATCATTTGGTTTTAATATATTATTTATGAGTTGTCATATGAATTATTGAAATACTTCAATAACATGAATAATTTAGTTACCAATCTAACCGTACGTCTTTACTACTACAACTAGCAAAATCAATACCGCTTTATTTTCAAATCTCTTTAATTAGGTCTTGACTTTATAAATTCGAAGCAAAATGTATTTTTCTTCACAACCAGAGTTATTTGAGAATTTAATCTCTATGGGTTAAGTTAAAGCCATGTATGCATGTGTGTATACATACGAACTACGTATTGTTTTTTATTTTTTCAAAATGTTAAAAATTTGATGATTAATTAGTGAAACCTTAATCATTTCGTGTTAATTTGCGAACTTTCTGCAATAAGTTAACAGTACACTTGACACATGCATAGGTAATTCATATCAGTCAATAGATATGGCTCAAGCCTCTGTGTGGGCTTAGGTCCATTATGGTTTTTCTTTTGTCTTTTAACTTTGAAAGGGACATCATCACAATATCTATAAACATGCATTTTCATTTTCAAAAATAATAGCAGGCGCATCAACTTGACCCGGTCGGCCTGTTGGACCTTTTTTGATAAACCCGTTTTACCTCGACATATTTTGACGCATTAGTCGTTATGCAACCCGGACTTTCCGCTTTAGCACCTCTGAATTAAAATTGGAGTGTTTGGTGAAGCAACCTAAATACAGCACTAGTGTAATGGCATTTTCCATTCTTGCTTGAAGTCCAGTGAACCTTTTATATCAGAATTTTTCTATACCTACAATGGAAGTAAACTGCAACCGAGCTCATTTGTACTTTTTTACACCTATACCACCTATTTTTGTTGATTGCCTGATGTTTCTGTACTTTGTTTGAAATAGTTATTCGAATTACAGTAATTCAAGACTCAGAGAGCTCAGAGGGAAAAAGTTTTGTTAAACACTTTTTATTTTTCATTATCTATTAATAAATTACAAATCAAGTGTAACTTTTCATTTATGCATCCATAACACAAAAGTAAACAATGAACAGCCCATGCTCTGATTTTAAGCCACATTTTTTCCACAAAAATCTTAGCAATTAGCACACGTTATGTAATTTGAGTAAAATTTTAGCAAAATTCAATTTGCAAGATTTTAGATATAGCATGGATCATTAGCTTTGGCAGACCAAATAATTACTCAAGTACAGATTTGACGGACAGCTTGATAACATAGCAATTACAGTAAATCAAATACTAATTAGTGCACTTACAGTTACAACTTTATAAGTCAAGAAATAATAAAAGAGTTATAATAAGTCGCGCCAGACTTTACCATAAAACTGAATTTCCGGGAAAGGGAACAAGAGAAACAGCCCTCAGCCATTGTATTATTGGCATAAGAGAACTCAGTATATGAGAAAAAAATGGAAAAGTTCAGATAATCCGTTACTTTTGCTTAGTTTAATTTGCTTCCATTTCATAAAAAGTTCATGTAGGATGTACAAAAGGTCCCAAATTTGGGACAAGAATCATGACATTCTGTAGTGTCTCGTTGCAAAGAAAACAATCCCGACTTAAATAGCCTAATCGAATACCCTCATTTTTCAATTTTGGGCCCAAAACAAGAAAACGCCAACTTTCTATGAAATTGAATCATACACTGCTCACCTTTATTGCTTCCAATCAAAAGAGGGAAAATCCCTAAGCCTTCTCATTTAAAGATTCTAACGAAAGTGAAATTTACGAAATTAAAGGTCAAAGAACAGGAATAACGTTAGGGTATTAATTAAGAAATCGAACAGTATGATCGACACAAATTTGTGCCAAGTAAAACTAATACTTAAGTAGAATTCCATCACCACAAATTGGCTTGAGGGAAATTAAACCACACTTATTTATAAACATTTTTGACACTTACAATACGTCACCAGAAACTTAAACTGTTACACTTATGTTACAAGAAAATCAAACCACACTTACAAACATGTTTGCCAAAGTAACATTTATATAACTATAGCACACGCCACTACTTGTTAGAGTTTCTTTTAACTGCACCATGCAAGCTTTGTAACAGGCCTGAAAGAGTGTGTTCAAACCATCACATGTAAAATCACATTCTAGCAAACCGGTCATACAAATAATCAACAAACATGAACAATTTCTAATATGGTATGAAAAAAGGAAAGAAGAGACTACCTCAGATCTTATGAAGCGCGTCCCGAATATGTTGCAACTCATGAACAACATTTTCTATATTCATTCGTTGTGTTGGGGAATCCACAGAGCATGATACTCCAATCTTCACAATTGCAGTCAAACATTCCTCCATTTTCCGTGCATTTTCTTCCGAACTTTGCAACACAATTGCATCACCATCAATAACATCGATAACATGATCTGGGAATGCTATGTAAGCAAATTTATGAAGGCTAAGGCCTTCATTAAATATTTCGTCAGTTGGATTTTCGGTCATCACCTCCAGTAATAATATT
Source organism: Chrysanthemum lavandulifolium (assembly GCA_022545495.1). Taxonomy (NCBI): domain Eukaryota; kingdom Viridiplantae; phylum Streptophyta; class Magnoliopsida; order Asterales; family Asteraceae; genus Chrysanthemum; species Chrysanthemum lavandulifolium. The sequence goes on along the minus strand of CM040245.1, from coordinate 30,704,246 downwards.
CCATAACTGTATATATCCCCACTACTTGTCATCCCACTGCCGAGACCATACTCTGCAAATTATATAATCAATTACTTTAGAAATGTAATGTTGTAAGTAAATTTAAACATTTTGGAGTATAGATATAATACCAGGTGGTGCATAACCAAATGCTCCTTTAATGTCGGTTGAGATGTTTTGGTTTGCATCTGTTCCAAGAAATCGAGCTAACCCAAAGTCTCCAACATGAGCCACCATATCATCATCAAGTAGAATGTTGCTAGGCTTCAAGTCACCATGAACAATGGTTATTTGGCAGCGATTGTGTAGATAATCAAGTGCACATGCAACATCCATGAGAATGTTTATTCTTTGGAGAAGGTTCAGCCTCGTTATATTTGCATTTGAATGCAACCAATCATGTAAACTTCCTTTGGGCATGAACTCGTATACCAAAGCTTTGAAATCATTACCTTGAAAGTCAACACTTGAACACGAAGTTATTATCTTCAATAAATTCCGGTGTCGAATGTTGCGCCATGCTTCACATTCTCTTAAAAAACTTTTGTAAGCTCCTCTGTTTTGAAGATGTAGAACTTTGACTGCAACATAGCTATCATCATCATTATCAAGGATTCCTTTATAAACAGAGCTAAACCCACCCTTTCCAATCAAATTGGCTTCGGAAAATCCATCAGTAGCCTTGAGAAGTTGATTGTAGGAAAGTTTCAAGAACTGTTCCCTCCTTGATGATTGAGACGCTTGGCCATTGCTTTTCTTCTTACAAACGGCATACACACTGCCTAAAATTGTGAAAAGTGTGGATGCAATCAAAATGACAATTAAGAATGTAGGAAATCTTTTGTTATGTTTCTTTGTCTCCTTGCATTTGGGCAACCCAAGTTCAACCACACCTCCACAAAGCCTATTATTCCCTGAAACTGAGAAGGCACTTGCATTGGTGAACACTCCTTTGACTGGTACTTTACCCTCAAAATTATTGAAGGATAGGTTCAAAAATCTAATGAAAATTCTTCCAAGAATGGTGGAATTTGGCCGGATAACTTATTATGTGAAAGATCGAGTTTCACCAATCCTTTCAAGGAACTTAATGATGGTGGTATTACGCCTGTGAATAAGTTTCCTTGGAGGGATAAAAATGAAAGGCTAGTGCAACCACCAAGGGTACTCGGAATCTCACCTGATAAGTTATTATTTGAGAAATCAAGATTAGTCAACATCTTGAGGACTCCAATCTCGATAGGAAGCGAACCAAACAGTTGGTTTTGAGAAAGATTTAATGTTATGGTTAGAGATGGAAGTAGAAGAAGTTGTTCTAGTATTTTGCCACGTAGTTTATTGTCATAAAGGGATAACGCCAATAGGTTATGACAATCCCCCATGCTTGATGGAATATGTCCTTCTAATCTGTTGGAATATAACCAAAGGGTGTTCAACAATGATAAGTTTCCGATGGAATCTGGGATAGGCCCTGTAAACTGATTGTGATATAAACCCAAAGTTTGTAGATTTTGAAGCTTGCCGATGGTCACAGGGATTTTACCTTTGAATTGATTAAGTCCTAAATCTAAAGTTGTCAAGCCAACTAGACTACCTATACTTGAAGGAACGTTTCCATATAAACGATTTCCTTTTAAATCTAGATAGAGTAGTTGATTGGAAAGATTTCCGATTGAACTAGGGAGCGATCCGTGAAAACTGCAATTATAGAGATTCAAAACCCTTAATCTGCTGCAGTTTTTCAAAGAATCAATAAAATTCATGTCATCAGCTTGTCCGACTCCATGGAGGTTGTTATCGTGTAAGGAAATATTAGTAATATCACTTAGTTTTGAAAAATCGATTTTCAACTTTCCTCTAAAATTGTTATTACCTATTTCGAGAAGCCCTAATTTAGAACAATTAGATATAGATGGTGGAATAACTCCATTCAGTTGGTTACTATATAGTTGAAGGTACTCAAGATTTGGAAGCATTGCACCAATTTGGAGAGGAAGACTACCAGTAAGCTGATTATCAGGTAAGGAAAAAACAGTAAGGAGGGAGAGGTTATAAATGGGATGAGGGATTGTGCCACTTAGGTTGCACGCACCAGAGCCAAATTGACTTAAACTTTTCCAACGACCTAAGGTGTCTGGAATGCTCCCACCAAACGGATTTTCCTTAGCAGAGAAGGTTACCATTGATGTAATATTTCCCAAGAAAGGTGGGATTCCACCTGTTAACTTGTTATCATCAACTGCCAAATAAGTAAGTTTGGAGAGGAAACTGATCTCCATGGGTATGCTTCCAATTAGCTCATTATAACCAAGTCGAAGCACCCGAAGCTCAGAACAGCCAGACATATTAGCTGGAATGAATCCATTGAATTTGTTTCGAGTTAGAAGAATTAAACGTAGCCTGGATAGACGACCAAATTCTTGAGGGATGGTTCCTTGAAAGCTGTTGTTAAAGAGAGAAAACTCATGGAGGAAGCTGAGGTTCCCTATATGAGGAGACAACGAGCCTTCTAAACCTTTTGACTCCAGATATAAAGCTGTCACTCTTCTGTGTCGCTTTCCACACGTAACACCACTCCAGTCACAAAAATGAAAGGAATCATTCCATGAGCTAAGAGCTCCATTACGATCAATGACAAATGACTTGAACGACAACAAAGCCTCGTGATCAGAATCATTTCCACCACAGGAAGAAGAAATGGTGGCGATAATCACAAATATAACAACATTACAAGAGAAAGCAGTGCGTGGGGAACATGATAAGCAAATTATTGGTTGGTTGAACTTCATTATTGAAAATAAGCTTAAACTCATATGAATAAGTGTTTGCTTGTTATCTTCGTATTTTGTGTGAAAATAACGAACCAAATGCCATTTATATATAATCCTTTTCATATTGAGTTGTTGGCCAACATACATCAATTAATAGATTGAAGATTTTAGGAATCAAATAGCTTGAATTAACTACGATTCTTCTGAAATAAATTGCAAATTACAGTCCACTTTCACGAGCTTCATACCATGAATGCTGATAGGTTAATAACAAAATTATTTCATTTGTCTTGAAAAAACAAAAAACAAAAAGTTAAACTATTAATACACCCAAGCTAACACAACGCATGCATTTTTTTTTTTTTTTTTTTTTTTTTTGAAAGGTGAATTTCATTAGAAAACCGCCAACCCACAAAATGGGGCGGCACACACAACAGCCAAAACAATTACATTATTACAAATTTACACCAACTGTCCCAAGACAAGGACGATAACTTAGCTCTATTTTTTGCCCAAAGAAATCCCAACACTTTGATTTCTCCAATAATGTCTTCCATCCTAGCCTTCTTACTTTGAAACTTAAGACGATTCCTCGCCTTCCAAATACACCAACACCCTAAAATTATAATGCCGTAAAAAATGTCTTTGGCTCTCCCAACAACCCAACGAAATTATGGATTTCCAAAAGATCCTTGAGTGAAAATGCAAAAATATTTTGGACCTTACACCATGAAGTAATATGCTGCCAAAGCCTTGTGGCAAAGATACAGCCCGTGAATAAATGATCCACCGACTCATCCGCGCCACCACAAAGCACACAAGAGATGTCCGCAATCGGAATATTTCTATGCCTCAACGTTTTCGCCGTCGGAATCCTTCCCATCTCAGCCCGCCACCGTTGCATTTCTTCGGAATCCATTTACACCACTCGAAGACTGTGATGTTGCTGAAATCCATGTCGTGATACAACAATTTCCTAACTCTCATCGAAAACACCATCACCACCCCAATCCAAACCCGGCTATCCATCGAGTGCGAAGCACAAGAGCATCCAACAACGAGTTAAACACATCCCATTCGGACCATTCCTTAACCGCCATAACCGACCTTTTCCAATTCCGGACCAAATATACCAAAGATCCAAATCTTGACTGTCACTAATTGCATCTTTTGTCCGAATCTAACGAAACAAATTAGGACGAGACAACCATCGAGGCAAATTCAAGAACCACGGATCGATCCGAATGAAATTTCTAGTTAAGTCATCAATTTTCTTTTCCAACTCCATGGACTTTTGTTTATAGCATTCAATGACAAAACAGTTATAAAGTTGACCTGAAAAGGTCAAGTTGACAAGGTTTTAGATATCATCTGGTTTAAATATAGACTAAAATACACTGTTGGTCCCTAAAGTTGTCCCGAAACATCACGCTGAGACAAAACTTGCCTTTTTCATCGTCGGGAGTCCTAAACAAGCTTTTTATAGGCTAAATGAGTCCCTTGACCATTAATGCCTAGGTCAAAGTTTTGTTGTTGAGGACAAAACCGTCTTTCACTGTAGCTTACTTTATACAAACCTTTGTACAATGTTTGTAGTTGCTATATGTCTGTGTAACACATATTGGTCTTCAGTTGTCATCCCTAAACTATCCTACAAAAAGTGTCTTCTACAAAACGATAATCCTTTCAACATGGTACGTTGTTGTTGTGGTAAGCAAGCTATAATTTGCACTTCGTGGACCTCTGCTAACCCAGGGCGTCGATTCTTTGGTTGTCCTGTTGAAGTAAGTATCTTTTAATATGTATCATATCATTTTTTTCGCAAGTAGCAAACTACATTGTAACAATGGGTTTTGTTTAATCACTTGCCATAATCATGAATATGGGTCTTCTTGTCGGTGGATACGATGGTATGATCCTGAAATTTGTGCTCGTTCAAGAATGATCATACCAGGCCTTTTGAGAGGGAGAAATGAGCTTGAGGCAAGATTAGAAGCTGCTCAAGGTGATGTGTGGAAGTGGAAGATTTACTTGGTGCTTAGTTGGATATTGTTTTTGATTGTTTATGCATTGGAATAACGTACTGTTTAGCTATTATGTAATGAGGGCAGATGGTTAATGTTCATTATCTTGAATTGTAGTAACGTTGTATCCAGAAGGTTATGAATCTTGTTATTATGCTCAATTTACCGTATGTTTATGCACATGGTTAAGATTAAAGTTGACTTTTAATTTTCAACATTCTTATGAAGTATTCAGTTTGGTTTGTTTTTGACTTTCAATGCCTTATGGTTATGCAGATGGTTAGCAATTTTTTTAGGTTTGACTTTTAATTGTCAACATTCTTATGAGGTTTTGGCTTTGGTTACTTTTGATGCAAATTATTCACACATCAAGCTTAGTCAATCTATAAAAATACACAAACATGACATGGTTACATAGTTAATGCAAATGGATATAATTCCAAATGCATAAAGTTGCATACTTTTCAAGCATGAGAATTACGATAGACACACACATATGTTTTTAGAGTACATAACTTGTCCATAGGAAATAAACTAGATGAAACATTGTCTAGATAATTAGCATAATGTAATTAACCTATGGTGAGGCCATCATTATTTCTAGTGCGACCGCCGCCTAGTCATTCTTCGTGTAGTAGGCTAGGTTGAAGCAGAAACTGCTTGCATATCACTTGATTGCAGCTGAAAATCAAACTGTGATTGATCATGTTGTTGGGATTGAAATTGAGATTGCTCATGTATGCTAGGATCGGCAATTGCTTCATCTTGATGTTGTTGGGATTGAGAGAGGGATTCATCTTGTATCATGGGATCTTCTGTTGCTTCATCTTGATGTTGCTGGGATTGTGTAACACCCTAAAACAGGCTCAGGAGACTTAACTAACTTTGGGGTGCTACGAAATTGGTACATAACACAAGTATAGCGAAACAGAATAAACTCATCCATAGATTAAGGGTCGTTTGTTTGGGGTATATGGGTATGAGGATATGACTTTGAAAGTCATTAAATGTGTTTGTTTTGTATATATGGGTATGGGAAAACCCACCAAAGGAAGGTAGTCTCAATCCTAAGTTATATGGGTGGTATATGAAACCCATTACTTACTTGTCTTTAAGTTTGTGAACTAAAAAGATTTGCATTAATGATGGTGGGACCAATGGAAGAAACCCATATGCAACCAAACTAATGAATTGGAATCCTCAAATCCATATCCATTGTATCCCATATCAAATCCGATACCCATTGTGATTCATAGCAACAAACCAAACGTCCCCTAAAAACATAGTCAACGATAGTAATTAAGTTTTACATTTATTGAAAAGTACGAAAGTAAGCCCATTAAAAATAGTTCATAAAAGCGGTCCCAAATAACATCAAAGTGAAGTGAATCAAAGACCATGCCATCGCTGCCAAGTGCCTCCCAAATCAATTACCAAAGTCATACATATCCATTACACGAGAAAACATGCTAAAAAGTCGAGAAAAGTGGTGAGTTCATAGGTTTAAATAAATAACGAAGCATTTGGACCAAACAAGAAATCCACTTATTACGCAAATTAAGCCATAACATATAAGCAACCATCACACTCCAATCACATACCAAAACCAAGATGTTATACGTCATGGCAAACTTTGCAACCACAAATCCAGTGCCACCGGCAAGTTGGGCAAACAAGTCCCGACGGGGTGGTCAACCACGATAGATCTATTTATAACATAACATAATGACTTAATAGTGGCAAGTTAAAGAGAGGCTAAACCTTAGCCTTGACTACGTAATAAGCGCAATAAAACAATATTTCATAATTGGTCCAATCAAAACATTTGCATGTTTTCTCACCCCAAGATTTAATAAAGCAAAGTATGAATAAAAGTGGGGCTATGAAACTCACCTTAATCCAGCAAATGCACAAGAATCAACAAGAACAAGAAGAGTATTGATTATCAGAAAACAACAACTACTGACTCATAACTACCTAATAACATAGACTTGGCTTAGATTTTATCTCCATTCAATAGTTCCCAATCCCGACTATATTCCAGTTTTATTTCCAAAATTCTTTCTCTTATCGGTTTCTAGTGTTTGGTATCCATGCGTGCATTTTGTCGACTCAACAAGGTTTATGTGAACACACGCTTCTCAAGAGCTCAACAAAGTAAAATCACAACCATCTATGTGTCAAGTTTGTGTTGGGAATTATGTAATAATGGGTTTATGCTGATACGGTTCCTACCGATAGTAGTATAGTTTCTGCGGATAGTGCCTTTTCCTCTGATAGTTATTTTGTTTCTGCAGATATGTAGTTTCCGCTTTATTAGTTTATTAGTTACGATATGCATGAGTTAAAATAGGAATAGATTGTGCATATCTTTTGAGTGTTCAGCAAGCTGCAAAGTTAGGGTTTCTTGTTCTATAAAAGAAACTAGCGGCTAGGGTTTAATGTACGTTTTTCAATAACAATTATAGTGAAGGAATATAGATCCATAGAGGATCAATTTTATTGTGTTTATTGTCTTCTTAAGTCTTGTGTTTATTTTCCGCGTTAGTACAATTCTTGCAAAGGTTCTCCTTAGTTGTTGTGTGATTACACAGACATCTATATTCTTTCTAGGCTCATAAGATCTATCCGGACCCGAATCCAACAAGTGGTATCGAGCCTCGTGAGAATCTTTCTAAGAAGATGTCTTTTTCTTCTCAAAATCATAACAATATCATCACCAAAACATTCGATCTTTGAGAGTAATGAACAGCCTGAGTCAACAAACACCCGGTCTACTATTCAACAAGTGGTCACCATGTCCAACACCAATGATAAATTCCCTTACCTTAAGAAGGACGAATATGAGATATGGGCCATGAAGATGGAAAACTATATCTCCAATATGGATGTCAATCTCTGGCAAATCATCCTTAAAGGCAACAGTAAGAAGGCTACTGGAAGAGATATAGAAGGGAACATAATAATACTTCCACCCACAACAACTGCTGAACAGGTTGCCATCCAAAGGGAAACTAAGGCGAGGACTACTCGCTACAAGCTCTTCTAGATGAGCACATGAGCGATTTCTATCATCCGGATGATGCAAGAGATATTTGGAGAGGAATAAAAGCAAGGTTTGGTGGAAACGATGAGTCCAAGAAAATGAGAAGTCTATGCTCAAACAAAGCTTTCAAATTCTCAATCTCAAAGAAGAAGGCATCCATAAGGGCTATGACAGTTCCGAAGGTCCTCACCAACTTAATCGGTTGAAGTATAAACGATAATGAGGAGTGTAATCTCAAGTTCCTTCGTGCTCTACCTCATTCTTGGAGACAGGTTTCCCTTACTCTCAAGGCAAAAGGAGGCCTTGACTACATAACTTTGACGATCTATACAACAAGCTCAAATCTGTTGAACTTGACATCAAGGGTCACTCTACATATTCTTCAGCTCCATCACATTCAGCCTTTGTTGGTACTACCAGTAGCAATACAATGGTACCTTATGCTGAGAGTCCTACTTCTTCATCAGCAACATCCAGAACACACAGTTCCTCTACAAGAAGATCAAAGTCTAACTCTGTGGTGGAAGATGTGATCTACTCTCTTGTTGCTGAATCTGAAGACCAACAGCAGTTGGCTTATGAAGACTCTGAACAAGTGGATAAATGGGATATGGAGGAGATGGATCTTAAATGGCAGATGGCCATGCTTGCTGTGAAAGTCAAGAGGTTTTAAGAGGGCTCTGGAAGGAAGTTTGGCTACAAAGGAAGGGAATCAGCTAGGTTTGACAGAGCTAAGGTCAAATGCTTTGAATGCAACCAACTTTGTCACTTTGCCAGAGAATGTCCTAACAAGAAGGGAGGTGACAAAAGAAGGTATAATGCATACAAGCTCAAGGAAGCTGAGGAGGTGAAGCCTACAGCCATGCTGTCACTAGAGAACAGAGTTGACTGGGATGATCATGTGAATCATGGTGAGGATGAAGAGCCTCAAGTTGCACTAGTTGCTGACACTGCTAGAGAGTTTGCTATGATGGGCATCACTTCTTAGGTACAAAGTTGTATATTTGGTTGCAATGCTAAATATGATGCTCTTAAATGTGAATTTGATGATGTTAATGATAAATATAAAGAGTATTTTATTCAAGTCCAGGCCTATAAGAAAACTGTTAAAGCTTTAGAAAAACAAAAGGCCAGGTATGAACAAAATCAATTGGCTCTTGAGGAGAAAATTAATGTTTTGCGAGAGGACTTAGAAAACAACACAAATAAATTAAAATTTAATATGAAAAAATATGTAAAGGTAGTTCTTTGAAAAGGAGGGTCTTCAAGCTAGTTTAGATTCGGAGGTGGCTAGACATAATCGATGGCAAGAACAGGCTAAAAACTCAAATAAACTGTGGAATAGCTCAATGTCTGTTAAAACTAAGATGGGGTTAGTCTTCAAGGACTATATTGGTGCAGATGAGGTGTATGACCCCAATGATTACAGTGTTTTAAATTGTGTCACTGATGAAGAAGAAGATAACTATAGAAAACCTGCTAAATATATTAAACAAGGTGAAATGCATTCATTTCCTTCTTCTATAAATGGTATTGTTAAACCACCCAATCCAGACTCTGACTCAGATGAATCACATATGTCTTATGGTCAAAAGTCCAATGACTTATCAGACAATGGCAGTGAATCTAACACATATGTCTCTTTTTCTTCCAGGACTTCAGAGACCCAATCTAAAGACTATGCCAGATGTGATTCAAATGAAGAGTCTTTAAAGTCTGCCTCTCCCAAGCCTTTACCTGGTCATCATGCCCCAAGTGTTGCTTTTAAAGAACCTTCTTCTAAGACAGCTTTTTCTAGAAACATTTCTTGTTCTGTTGATTTTGTTAAAAAACAATTCTGATTCTGTTTATGGTTTGAATAATTTTTTTTTGTGATAAGACTATTCCTGATTTGAACAAGCAATTTAAGAAGACATCATGTTTTGTTTGTGGAAGTGTTTTTCATCTTATAAAAGATTGTGATTATTATAAGAAACAGATGAATGTTTGCACTCATCAACAGAGATATAGAACTGTTTGGAATAATGTGACCAACATTCCTCCGTTTGTTCCCTCTGGAACACATGTGAGGACCAGCAGAATCAATTATCGTTGATAGACCGATTGTTCTTTGTTAACCCGATTCTTCGCGATAGGTCATCTTCATCTAGTTGGAGAAGAAATGTTAATAGGCCTCTATACAGACCTACTGGTGCTTATTTTCAAAATGGTTATAGGCCTGTTAATAATGACCTTTTGCATCAAAGGGGCAAGGTGGGATCTTCTTTGGTAAGCCCTCAATGATTACTCTTAGACACACAATCGACCATCTTTTATGAGGGTTCCAAGAACAATAGTGGATCTCATCCATCTGCACGTTTTTATAATGTGATCCATGGCGGGCCCAAGTCGGTGTGACTTGGGTCTCTATGTATACTAATGTTGTTGTATATTGTTATCTTGTAGGATGATCCTCTTTCCTATAAAGATTTAGGTATTGTAGATAGTGGTTGTTCTAAGAGTATGACAGGGAACAGGGACAATCTTCATGATTTTGTGGATATACAAGGAGGTACTGTTACTTTTGGAGGAGGAGATGGTAAAATTACAGGGAAGGGAACTATTAGAACTGCTCAGTTGGACTTTGAGAATGTGTACTATGTGGAAGCATTGAGGAATTTCAATCTATTTTCTGTGTCCCAAATTTGTGACAAGAAAAATTATGTGATGTTCACTGATACTGAATGTCTTGTTCTCTCCAAAGATTTCCAAATACCTGATGACAGTCAAGTTGTTCTGAAGGTACCAAGGAAACACAACCTTTATACATTCAATCTCAATGAAGTTCAGCTCTGGTGACTTAGCTTGTTTAGTAGCAAAAGCATCCTTGGATGAATCTAATAAATGGCATAGGAGGATGGCTCATGTGAATTTCAAGACAATAAACAAGCTAGCTAAACTTGGGTTAGTTCATGGACCGCCTTCCAAGGTCTTTACCAATGAGCACAACTGTGGCTTGTAACAAGGAAAGCAACACAAGGCTTCCTATAAGTCTATTCTTGTTGTCGACTATCTCGAGCCCTTGCGACTTCTTCATATGGATCTTTTGGTCCTACATCTATTAGAAGCATTGATCACAAGTACTATTGTTTGGTGGTTCTTGATGGTTATAGTAGGTATAGTGGGCATTCTTTTTGGGGACTAAAGATGAAACATTCCAGATTCTTCAAGATTTTATTGCCCTGGTTGAGAATCAATTGAACAAGAAGGTCAAAGCCATTAGGTGTGATAATGGGACAGAGTTCAAGAATGCCAATTTGATAGAGCTATGTGCTAATTAGCATAACAAAATTAACCTATGGTGAGGCTATAATTCTTTCCAGTGCAGCCTGTTGTCTAGTCATTCTTTGCCTAGTAGGCTGGGTTGAAGCAGAAACTGCTTGCACATCACTTGACTACGGCTGAGAATCAAACTGTGATTGATCATGTTGCTAGGATTGACACTGGGATTGATCATGTATGTTGGGATCGAAAATTGCTTCATCTTGATGTTGCTGGGATTGAGAGAGAGATTCATCTTGTATCCTGGGATCTTCTGTTGCTGGGATTGAGACAGAGATGCATCATGTATGATGGGATCTTCAGTTGCTTGATCTTGATTTTTAGATTGAACACCACTTCCTTGAACTGCACTAACTTGACTTTCTACAACATCTATACCTTCAGCTTCTTTATCTGGTGCTACATTGTTACATTTAGGATGTGTCTTATTTGCTATAGCTTTTTCAGGCAATTGTTTAACATTTCCTTTAGGGCCAATTTGACTACTTTGAGCTCCACCATGCCCTAGACATGTTTTTTGGTTGTGTCCAGCAATGCCACAAATACTAAACTTAACACTCTTCCAATCCCTTGACAGCTTACCATTCTTCACAATCTCTTCACTTTCAGGAGCTATCCTAACCCTTTTTCTACCTCTTGACCTAGCCGGAGTTGTTTCGGATTTTGGTGGAAAAATTGTTGTTGGAACAGTTGATTTTTCCCAATGTTCATTGCTAGTTATAGGTATGACATAGTGTGTGTAGGGTGCCTCCCAAGTGATAAGATAGTAATAAGGATGAGCCCATGTTTCTACAGCTCCTACTTGTTTCCCATTTAAAGCCATATTCCAATTGGTAGCAACAACATGTTTACATGATAAACCTGTTATCTCCCATCTTCTGCAAGTACAAGACTTTTCTATAACATTAACTACACATCGGTCGCCCCATGGTCCACTAACCTGAAACTTACTTCCCCCATTCCATAAAACATTATACTTAACAGCCTCTTTCTTAATACCCTCTAGCATGTGTTGTGCATTTGGTGTTAGTGGCCCATCAATCTTCTTAATCACCATCACAACATGCATTATCCTCTTCATATAGTATTCCCTGATGTATTCTAAGGCTGTAATAATTGATTTGTTTAAACCTTCAATTATTTTGTCATGAAACACATGACACATGTTATTAAGTAACACATCAGAATGAGCTCTCCCTAAAGATTACAAATAAACATGTATTAATTATAACCGTTTATACTGCATTAAGAAATACAAATTAACTGAAACAGATAGATGACTTACATGAAAAATGTGAACTTGACCAATGGATCGGTGCTATCTTACTTAACCAATCATGGGCTCGTTGATTAAATTTCTTGAAATCAACCATAGCTTTCTCAAACTGTACAACAGTTGAGGCTGTTACACATTTCACATATGGTCTTTGAAGGCCCTACCTTTCCATTGAAGTTTTATTTTCTCATGAATGCTTCTAATACGAAATCTGTGTTTTGCGGCAGAAAAACATCTCTTAAAGCGCCACCGATACCCTATACAAAATCATATATGTTTCTTGTCGCAAAAGCAGATAGACTTTAATTCATGAACAAAGTTAAAGAGTAACTTTTGCATGTCGAGAATAAAAGTGATGATTGAGGTTGGCTCAAGTGCTATATCATCGGATAAACAATGAAGAAACCAAGTCCATGATCCTATATTTTCTGATTCAGCAAAAGCATAAGCTAAAGCATAACCGATCTATTTATTGAATTTCCTCTTCTTTTTTCTTTGTTAGATCAGTTTTTAACATAAGCACTCTATATTAAGTGATCTATTTAACCTTTTGTGTAGTAGTGAAAGGAAACAACCCATGGGTCGTTTAGTGTAATCGGGTATCATGCAAAATAAACGGGCCGAGTAATATATTCAAGTAGTAAACTTTCATCACGTTCTCTCGTGTTTAACATGTGTGCCCCCATAGGCTCACACACTTCTAGTCGTTTCGCGTGTTTTAACTCCCACAAACCAACACTTTTAATTTGTTGGAATATAACCAAAGGGTGTTCAACAATGATAAGCTTCTAATGGAATATGGGATAGGCCCTGAAAAACTGATTGTGATATAAACCCAAAGTTTGTAGATTTTGAAGCTTGCCGATGGTCACAGGGATTTTACCTTTGAATTGATTAAGTCCTAAATCTAAAGTTGTCAAGCCAACTAGACTACCTATACTTGAAGGAATATTTCCATGTAAATGATTTCCTTTTAAATTTAGATAGAGGAGTTGATTCGAATGATTTCAGATTGAACTGGGGAGCGATCCTTGAAAACTGCAGTTATAAAGATTCAAAATCCTTAAAATCCTTAAAGAATCCATAAAATTCATGTCATCGGCTTGTCCAACTCCATGGAGGTTGTCATCCTGTAAGGAAATATTAGAAATATCACTTAGTTTTGAAAAATCGATTGAAAACTTTCCTCAAAAATTGTTGTTACCTAATTCAAGAAGCCCTAATGTAGAACAATTAGAAATAGATGGTGGAATAACTCCATTCAATTGGTTACTATAAAATTGAAGCTACTCAAGATTTGGGAGCATTACACCAATTTCGAGATGAAGACTACCGATGGCTGATTGTTAGGTAAGGAAAAATAGTAATTAAGGAGGAGAGGTTATAAATGGAATGAGGATTGTGCTACTTAAGTTGCACGCACGAGCCAAATTGACTCAAACTTTTCCAACGACCTAAGGTGTCTGGAATGCTCCCACCAAACTGATTTTCCTTAGAAGAGAAGGTTACCATTGATGTAATATTTGCCAAGAAAGGTGGAATTCCACCTGTTAACTTGTTATCATCAACTGCAAAATAAGTAAGTTTGGAGAGGAAACTGATCTCCATGGGTGCTTCCAACTAGTTCGTTATAATCAAGTCGAAGCACTCATAGCTCAGAACAACCAGACAGATTAGCTAGAATGAATCTGTTGAATTTCTTTCGAGTTAGAAGAATTAAACGTACCCTGGATAGACGACCAAATTCTTGAGGGATGGTTCCTTGAAAGTTGTTGTGAAAAAGAGAAAACTCATGGAGGAAGCTGTGGTTCCCTATATGAGGAGACAACGAGCCTTCTAAACCTTTTGACTCCATATATAAAGTTGTCACTCTTTTGTGTCGCTTTCCACACGTAACACCACTCCGGTCACAAAAATGAAAGGACTCATTCCATGAGCTAAGAGCTCCATTACAATCGATGACAACTGACTTAAACGACAATAAAGCCTCGTGATCAGAATCATTTCCACCATAGGAAGAAGAGATGGTGGCGATAATCACAAATAAAACAAAATTACACGAGAAAGAAGTGTGTGGGGAACATGATAAGCAAATTATTGGTTAGTTGAACTTCATTATTGAAAATTATCTTTAAACTCATATGAAGAAGTGTTTGCTTTGTTGGAATGTAATTGTAAAAGTCTTGTTGGACAAGGTTCAAAGTACAGCAAACAAAAGTCAAGGGACTGAACTTGTTAGTTTGGTACTTAATAACCGAATAGCGTTTATAGTTAGTTATGGATTCGGTTAGGACTAAACCGAACAGACATGATGGTTCGCTGTGAAGCCTATATAAGCGCAGCATATGTAATGTTTTAAAGTGTGTCAAATATACAATGTAACCATGTTATGTTGTTAGTAATATAATCAAATTCTTGTCAATCTTGTGCATATTTCGATCCTGTGAAAACATGTGAAAACCTGTGCAAAAAGAGTAGAAAAGCATCGAGGTTCTTTTGTGGTTCACTGGTAACGCGACACAGGAAAGGAACAACACATCGTTTATGAAGGAAAACGAGTGGGTTAAGAACTTTATGATACCGGGTTAAACAAGACACAAAGGAAGGAAGCACGCGGGGTTAAAACGCGAGCAGTGAAAGTTGTTGTGGAAAAGGTTTGTGATATAACCGGGAAAGAAAAGAGTACTCAAGGAATATTTGTGGAAAACGCATCAAGGCGACACAAGGATAAAACAACAATGAAGAGGAAGCAAAAACAAACATATAGTTTGTTTTGGTGAAGGATACCGTGAGGGGTATCAAGTTTGTGTGAGGAAAGGAATTGGATTTCGAAGTAAAAGAGAAAACAACGACACAACAAAGATCACTTGGAAGGATACCGTGAACAAGGAAGGATCTAGGAGACGTTGGAGACGAAATCAAGACACACAAAGGAATACGCGTTACAAACGCAAGAGGAAGAGTTGCTTGGGGATTAATTGAAAGATACCGAGAAGAGACAAACAATCTAGGTTTTTTTGTGAAGAAAGAAGCGTTAGCAATACCAACAACAACAATATCGAAAGAAAAAACAAGCTGATCACTTGTTTGAGAAAATACCGACGGGTATTTGGAATTTGTTGTGAGACAGGGTGTGGAACAAAAGGAGGACAAAGAAGAGTATTGTGGAACAACGTTTTGGAGAAGGACAAGCAACAACAACGACAAACAAAACAACCAACGAAGTGTTTTTGTCGTGGAGGAAATACTACCGAGTAGTATTAGTGAAAAAAACAAATGAACCGTTTGTTTTGGGAAATACCGAAAGGTATTTGATAACTTTTGTGTCTAGGGCACGGTTTGAGAAAAGAAGAATTCAAGTCGACACACAAAAGGAAACACCAACGTAAGAAACAAGTTAGTAACATGAAAGAAAAAGAAGGAACTCATTTGGTTTGTGAACAGAATCGAAGTCGACAAGATAGGAAGAGAACGCGTAGAAAGGCGTGAAGATTCGAAGAACAAGACTTAAACAATTAGAGGGAATTGTTGGACCGTAATTGTAAAAGTCTTGTTGGACAAGGTTCAAAGTACAGCAAACAAAAGTCAAAGGGCTGAACTTGTTAGTTTGGTAGTTAATAACCGAATAGCGGTTATAGTTAGTTATGGATTCGGTTAGGACTAAACCGAACAGACATGATGGTTCGCTGTGAAGCCTATAAAACGCAGCATATGTAATGTTTTAAAGTGTGTCAAATATACAATGTAACCATGTTATGTTGTTAGTAATATAATCAAATTCTTGTCAGTCTTGTGCATATTTTGATCCTGTGAAAACATGTGAAAACCTGTGCAAAACGCTTGTTATCTTCATATTTTGTGTGAGAATATATAAGAAACCAAATGCCATTTACATATTGAGTTGTTGTCCAACATACATAAAGCAATTGATTCCACTTACCAAGTCATTTATAGCAATTATTGTTTTAAAAGATTTGAAACGGTTTTTTAGATTGAAGATTTTTGGAACCAAATAGCTTGAATTAACTACGGTTCTTCCGAAATAAATTGCAAATTACAACCACTTTCACGAGCTTCAAACCATGAATGCTTGATGGATTAATCACAGTAATTTCATTTGTTTTGAAAAACAAAACAAAAGTTAAACTATTAATACACCCGAGCTAACACAACGCATGCATTCTGGTTTAGTTTGTCATTTTTCTTTTTCCAACTCCATGGACTTTTTGTTTATGGGGGTTGATACTCACACCATTGGTTTTGATACGTACACCACATTTGTGCATTACAATGTTGTATAGTGTGCATTACAGTGTTGTACAGTTTGGTGTATGTATAAAAAAAATTGTGTAATATCAACACCCTTTGTTTCTAGCATATTCAATGACAAAACTGTTATAAAGTTGACCTAAAAAGGCCAAGTTGACAAAGTTATATCATTTGGATATTATTTATGAGTTGTCATATGAATTATTGAAATACTTCAATACATGAATAATTTAGTTATCAATCTAAACCATACGTCTTTACTACTACAACTAACAAAATCAATACCACGTTATTTTCAAATCTCTTTAACTAGCTTATAAGACCCGTGGAATCCATGGGTTTTTAGAAGAGATATTGCAAAAAAGGGAAATTAGTGTGTAAACAAAATAAGAAAAAAAAAAAACGAAAGTAAATAGGGTGAATTAGTTATTTGAATTAATATAAAGTAATAAGTCAATTACAATATAAAGTACAATTCTTGTGAGTAATAATGTAATAAACGGCCATTCATGTGAGCTCCAATCTTGACAGCCTTTAAAAAGAAAGTGTATGTAGTGGGAAGTTGATGAAGTGGTAAGCCAATAAAAATTTGTCTAGAACCTAATAAAGCATAAAAAGAATGTGTAAGTAAAATATTTGTGTGAATGATAAAACATGTTAAAAAACAAAGGCATATTGCATTATATGAATATTTGTACATACCTCTTGATAATTGATCAAAGACCGTGAAGAACCTCTTTGTAGACTACATTTGTAGTAGTCTTTGATAAATTACCATCGGCATCAGAAATAACAACCTTAAAACCCTTTTTGCTTTTGACGCGTGAAAGAGCACATATAATTGTCCATGTGTGAAAACAGGACGTGGTAGGTATAAACCAACTTTCGAAAGTGATTGGCCTTGGCTCTTGTTTAGCGACATGGGAAATGAAAATGACACACGAAATTGTATGCGCACGATCTTGAGTGGTAAACGTTTATCCGATGGAATAATTTTCAACCTTGGAACCATGACTTAATTGAACTCCTCTAAACCATTTACTACTCCTAAGCTGTGACAATCTAAGTTGTGGCAAACATTTAGCTACTGTTATCAAAATCCATAACTATATATGAGAAGTTAGTGCAAATTCTCCATCAAGGCCTTCTAAGCTGTGCCAAACATTTAGGTACTGAGATTTACTGAATTGGTTCAACCTAATTAAAACATATAGTAACAATCCACATACATCCACAGCTGAAAGGTGGGACTACTCTAAAGACCCGTGAAATTCATGGTTAAAGAGACGCCATAGAAAATAGTTTATAACGTGTGAGTTACGAAGCATGAAATTACAAAGAATCACACTCATATAAGCAATTGTAAATATAAAGTTGGTGCTAATGAAGCATGTCTTCTATCGTCCTATTGGCTTGTTAGAAACACATATGGTATCTTCATGTTCACATGTAAGAAATATATTCGTACAAACTTTCACCTTTTATTTTGCTATGACAATTCTCGATCTTCAACCCCATCTACTAAATTGATTTATAATAGCCTCTTCACCAGCTTCCTACATTTCAAACAGGTTCATCTCATTCCTCAACAGTTACATTTAGTGCGCATACATTCAACGCAAACCATTTACTTTCATAACCTTTACATGACAAACCTCAACACGAATATGAACCATCGTTGATACCTCGCCACCAACATTTACTAAAGCTCATGACGTGGATTTTCAGTAGCACCCTACAACCAAAAGGTAAATATAAAAAACCTTATCAATTGGAGTCAATATGTACTCAAACTCAAAATTAACTCTTCACCTATATTTCATATACTTCGCAAATTTAACTGTAACCAAACATATTAGTTTGCAACATAAATGGTTCTACTTTAAGTAACTGATTTAGAGGCTAAAAACAACACATTTAATAATTTTTCTTATTGCCTTGAAAGTTGTATTAGGGAGGCTAAAGATTCCCAACAAAAGTGAATAACTAATAGTAGCATGTGAGGATTCATCGATGAACTCCAACCAAGATATGCGATCGTTGAAGATTTGATTAGAAGCCATTAGTGGTTGTTTATTCAATAAATGTCAATAATGTATTTATAATAAAGTGAAACTGCTCAAATTTAGAAGATCGTTTTGCATAACTCTTAGCATATAAGAATTCTGAATTAATGTAATGAAATAAGAGTTCATAGATACGACATACCCTCAACCTTTTTAGCATGGATAAGACTGGTTTGAACACCTTTGATATATGGGTCAAGTTTTAACCCATTAGACTTGAGCCTGAATGGCCAATTTTAAAATTCATGGATTCCAGATTATGGATAGAACCCATGATGAATTCCAGAATGCCAAATTAATATTGAAACAATGAACTCAACTTACCATGCAAGATTAGAGTTGCATTCCATCTATAGTCGCATACTTCCTCTTATTGCCTTTTTCATCCTGTACACAACATTACATATCAATAAATTTTAGAAATAAAAGAAACATAACTAATAACGGGCGGAGCAAATATGATTAAGAAAGTCGTGTGATACTTCTATAGCAAGAGCACCTATCATTGGACACAGTTTATATGCACAAGTATTTTCGATAATTTAGCTTCTTTAGGTTGATACTTATTTTTCCATCAAAACCAATACCTAAATCTATAGTTAACTGAAAATGCCAGTACCAATACTTAAATCTATAGTTCAGTTTCATTTTGCATGAAAAGAATCGCATTAAAATCTTTAGATAAGTGACTTGTTTGGAAATCTGAAATGTATCAGACCATGAATAATTATGACTCATCCTATAGTTCATTACACACATCTTTATAATTTATGGTGACTTAATGAATGATCCTATAACAAACGCTTATATATGAGAGTGTGATATTGATAATCAATAGTGACCGGAATATATCGTCCAATGAAGATATCGCCCGGTGAAAAACAGGTATTGTCGTAGATATAACCATACGTTGACCAAAATTGATGCATAAAATTTGGTTGACGAAGATAAATAGTATACAAACTGTGAAGCAACATCGTACGTGATCATCTTTTGGTGTTATAACTTTAGTAACATATCCCAATCCATAGCTTTATAATCGGAAGAAGCTTATATAAAGGCAATGTGTAATTTAATACTACACATGTTAAATACATCAAATTTGTTTATAATATTCAGTTAAAGACATATAATTTCATTTGTTTTGAAAAAACAAAAACAAAAAGTTAAACTATTAATACACCCGAGCTAACACGACAGATGCATTCTGGTTTAGTTTGTCATTTTTCTTTTTCCAACTTCATGGACTTTTTGTTTATGGGGTTGATACTCACACCATTTGTTTTGATACGTACACCACATTTATGCATTCTGATGTTGTATAGTGTGCATTCAGATGTTATACAGTTTGGTGTATGTATAAAAAAAATTGTGTAATATCAACACCCTTTGTTTCTAGCATATTCAATGACAAAACTGTTATAAAGTTGACCTGAAAAGGCCAAGTTGACAAAGTTATATCATTTGGATATTATTTATGAGTTGTCATATGAATTATTGAAATACTTCAATACATGAATAATTTAGTTATCAATCTAACCGTACGTCTTTACTACTACAACTAACAAAATCAATACCACGTTATTTTCAAATCTCTTTAATTGGGTCTTGACTTTATAAATTCGAAGCAAAATGTATTTTTCTTACACAACCAGAGTTATTTGAGAATTTAATCTCTATGCGTTAAGTTAAAGGCATGTATGCATGTGTGTATATATACGAACTACGTATTGTTTTTTATTTTTTCAAAATGTTAAAACTTTGATGATTAATTAGTGACACCTTAATCATTACGTGTTTGACCTTTTTTGATAAACCCGTTTTACCTAGACATATTTTGACGCATTAGCCGTTATGCAACCCTGACTGTCCGCTTTAGCACCTCTGAATTAAAATTGGAGTGTTTGGTGAAGCAACCAAAATACAGCAGCTAGTGTAATGGCATTTGCCATTCTTGCTTGAAGTCCAGTGAACCTTTTATATCAGAATTTTTCTATAGTTACAATGGAAGCAAACTGCAACTGAGCTCGTTTGTACTTTTTTACACCTATACCATCTATTTTTGCTGTTGATTGCCTGATGTTTCTGTACTTTGTTTGAAGTAGTTATTCGAATTACAGTAATTCAAGACTCAGAGAGCTCAGAGAGAAAAACTTTTGTTAAACACTTTTTATTTATCATCATCTATTAATAAAATATAAATCAAGTGTAACTTTTCATTTATGCATCCATGGCACAAAAGTAAATAATGAACAGCCCATGCTCTGATTTTAAGCCACATTTAGCAATTAGCACAAGTTATGTAATTTGAGTAAAATTTTAGCAAAATTCAATTTGCAAGATTTTAGATATACCATGGATCATTAGCTTTGTCAGACCAAATAGTTACTCAAGTACAGATTTGTCGGACGGCTTGATAACATAGCAATTACAGTAAATCAAATACTAATTCGTGCACTTACAGTTACAACTTTATAAGTCAAGAAACGATAAAAGAGTTATAATAAGTCGTGCCAGACTTTATCATAAAACTGATTTGCCGGGGAAGGAAACAAGAGAAACAGCCTTCATCCGCTGTAATATTTGGTATAAGAACTTAGTATATGAGAATAAATGGAAAAGTTCAGATAGCCCGTTACTTTTGCTTAATTAGTTTAATTTGCATCCAATTTAGCACAAAAGTTCATGTAAAATGTACAACAGGTCTCAAATTTAGGACAAGAATCATGACATTCTGCATTGTCTAGTTGCAAAGGAAACAATCCCCACTCAAATAGCCTAATCGAATACCCTCATTTTTCAATTTTGGGCCCAAAACAAGAAAACGTCAACTTTTTATGAAATTGAATCATTCACTGCTCGCGCTTATTGCTTCCAATCAAAAGAGGGGAAAATTCCTAAGCTTTCTCATTTAAAGATTCAAACAAAAGTCGAATTTATGAAATTAAAGCTCAATGAACAGGAATAACATTAGGGTATTAATAAAGCAATCAAATAGTATGACCGAGACAAAATTGTGGCAAGTAAAACTTATACTAAAGTAGAATTCATCACCACAAATTGGATTGAGGAAAAGTAAACCACAATTATTTATAAACATTTTTTACATTAAAAATATGTCAACAGAAACTTAACCTGTTACACTTATGTTACAAGAAAATCATGCCACACTTACAAATATGTTTGTCAAAGTAACATTTATTTAACTATAGCACACGCCACTCTTTGTTAGAGTTTATTTAAACAGTTTCTTTCAACTGCGCACCATGCAAGCTTTGTATTAGGCCTGAAAGAGTGTGTTCAAATCAAACCATGTTAGTGATGATCTATTTAAAAGCACATGAAAAATTACATTCTAGCAAACTGGTTATACAAATAATCAACAAACATGAACAATTTCTAATATGGTATGTAAAAGGAAAGAAGAGACTACCTCGGATCTTATGAAGCGCGTCCAGAATATGTTGCAACTCATGAACAACATTTTCTATATTCATTCTTTGTGTTGGGGAATCCACAGAGCATGATACTCCAATCTTCACAATTGCAGTCAAACATTCCTCCATTTTCCGTGCATTTTCATCCGTGCTTTGCAAGACAATTGCATCACCATCAATAACATCGATAACATGATCTGGCAATGACATATAAGCAAATTTATGAAGACAAAGGCCTTCATTAAATATTTCGTCTGTTGGATTTTTCCCGGTCATCACCTCCAGTAATAATATTCCATAACTGTATACATCCCCACTACTTGTCATCTCATTGCCAAGACCATACTCTGCAAAATAAAATACACAATTACTTTAATGTAATAGCATTAGTAAATATAAGCATCCTGGAATATAAGAATCATTTTTTACCTGGAGGTGCATAACCAACTGTTCCTTTAACCCCAGTTGAACTGTTTTGGTTTGAATCCGTTCCGAGAAATCGAGCTAAACCAAAGTCTCCAACATGAGCCACCATATCACCGTCGAGTAGAATGTTGCTGGGCTTCACGTCACCATGAACAATCATTGTTTGGCAACGATTGTGAAGATAATCAAGTGCACATGCAACATCCATGAGAATGTTTATTCTTTGGAGAAGGTTCAGCCGCGTTGTATTTGCATTTGAATGCAACCAGTCATGTAAACTTCCTTTGGGCATGAACTCGTATACCAAAGCTTTAAAATCATTACCTTGAAAGTCTACACTTGAACACGAAGTTATGATCTTCAGCAAATTCCGGTGTCGAATGTTGCACCATGCTTCACACTCTCTTAAAAAACTTTTATGAGCTCCTCTGTTTTGAAGATGTATAACTTTGACCGCAACATAGCTATCAACATCATTATCAATGATTCCTCTATAAACAGAGCTAAACCCACCCTTTCCAATCAAATTGGCTTCGGAAAAGCCATCAGTAGCCTTGAGAAGCTGATTGTATGAAAGTTTCAAGAACTGTTCGCTCCTTGATGATTGAGACGGTTGACCATTGCTTTTTTCTTACAAAATGCATACACAATGCATAAAATTGTGAAAAGTGTGAATACAATCAAAATGACAATTACGAATGTAGGAAATCGTTTTTTATGCTTCTTTCTCCCCTTGCATTTTGGCAACCCAAGTTCGACCACACCTCCGCAGAGCCTGCTATTCTCTGAAACTGAGAAGGCACTTGCATTAGCGAACACGCCTCTGACTGGTACTTCGCCCTCAAAATCATTGAAGGATAGGTTCATATATTCTAATTGAAAATGTTCCAAGAATGGAGGAATTTTGCCTGATAAATTATTTTGTGAAAGATCAAGTTGCACCAATCCTTTCAAGGAACTTAATGATTGTGGTATCATGCCTGTGAATAAGTTTCCTTTGAGGGATAATGATGTAAGGCTAATGCAACCACCAAGAGTACTAGGAATCTCACCTGATAGGTTATTATATGAGTAATCCATATCAGTCAACATCTTGAGGTCTCCAACCTCCGTAGGAAGGGAACCGGATAGTTGGTTTTGAGAAAGATCTAATCCTATGGCGAGAGATGGAAGTTGAAGAAGTTGTTTTGGAATCATGCCAGTGAGTTTATTGTCATTAAGGTATAACTCCAATAGGTTATCACAATCCCCCAAGCTTATTATAATTTGTCCTTCGAGTCTATTGGAAGATAAATAAAGGGAGTTCAACAATGATAAGTTCCCGATGGCATCTGGAATTGGTCCTGAAAGCTGGTTGTCATATAGACCAACAAATTGTAGCTTTTGGAGCATACCAATGGTCATCGGGATTTTACCTTTCAGTTGATTTTTTCCAAAGTTTAAAATTGTCAAGCCAACTAGACTACCAATACTTGAAGGAATGTTTCCATATAATTGATTTCTACGTAAATCTAGATAGTTGAGTTGATTGGAAAGATTTCCTATTGATATCGGGAGAACTCCTTGAAAACGACAATTTGTAAGCTCCAAAACCTCCAATTTGCTGCAGTTTTTCAAAGAATCAATAAACTTCATGTCATCAGCTTCCCCATCTCCATTTAGGTTGTTATCATTTAGGTGAACTCTACGAAAATCACTCAGTTTTGAAAAGTCGATTGTAAACTTCCCACTAAAAGTGTTGCCAGACAGTTCAAGATACCTTAATTTAGAACAATTAGATATAGATGGTGGAATAAGTCCACTCAGTTGGTTATCTCTTAACTGAAGGAATTCAAGATTTGGGAGCATTGCACCAAATTCTAGAGGAATACTACCAGTAAGCTCATTCTCTGACAATGAAAAATTAGTTAAGAAGGTGAGGTTATAAATGGAATGAGGGATTGTACCAGTTAAGCTGCAAGCACCAGAGTAAAATAATCTTAAGCTTTTCCAACGACCTAAGGTGTTTGGAATGCTCCCACCCAAAGGATTTTGGGTCGCAGCGAATTTTTCCATCGATGTAAGATTCCCCAAGAAAGGTGGGATGCCACCTGTTAAGTTATTGTCACGAATTACAAGATGAGTAAGTTTGGAGAGGAAACTGATCTCCACCGGTATGCTTCCAACAAGTTTGTTGTGCCCAAGCAAGAGTTCTTTAAGGTTAGAGATACCAGATAGGTTTGTCGGAAATGATCCATCGAATTCGTTTTGTTCAAGGTAAAGTAAACGTAGCCTGGAAAGACGACCGAGTTCATGAGGAATGGTTCCTTGAAAACTGTTGTTTAGGAGTGAAAGATCACGGAGGAAGCTGAGGTTCCCAACGTGAGGAGACAACAAACCTATAAGGCCTTGGGACTCTAGTTGTAAAGCGGTGACTCTCCTGTGGCGCTTTCCACATGAGACACCACTCCAGTCACAGAAATGAAAGGAATCGTTCCACGAGGTGAGAACTCCATATGGATCATGGGTGATCATTGACTTGAACGACAATAGAGCCTGGAAATCAGTCTCATTTCCGACATTGGAAGCAGATATGGTGGCGATAGTTTGAAATATAAAAATACCACAAAAGAGGAGACTAGGAATACTATAGAAAAACGATAAGCACATCATGCGTTGTTTTGAATTCAGTCTTTGAAATAAACTTCTAAGTTCTAACATTGCCAGGACAATTGTTGGCTTCTTATATAGGCTGTCTGAATAAGTAAATATCTATAACATGGTCTCAACTCCCACCCAAATTTTCATCTTTTTTTTTCTTTAATGTATAAACCACTCATTTATTGAAATACACTTATGTTGCCTATAATTCTGTTAAGATCATATACAATATAGTCTTAGTATAAGTTATCTATTTTACTTAAAGACATTATAGTTTGTATTGTATTTGTGCATGGGTCAAACAATCTGTATGGGTCATACCATTACCCAAACGACCCATTTGCCTTTTAAGACAGTTACAATAGTTAGTTATTATGGTTGGCAGTTATCCTTAAACGACACAATGGTTAAACAAACAAGTACCATTTAGTTTGTGTCGTTTGGAAAACTATAAATAGGCCAATCTCTGTATTCAAATATATCAATTCAATAACAGTGATGCGTGCAAAACCGTCAAGGTTTCTCACACAAGCCTGCCACTTGTGAATGGCGGACCGTAAGAACCTTAAAACAGTTTGAACACGAACTCAATGAAGATCTGGGGAGTATAGTGTTTCCCCGGGTCGTTATGTCCCAGCGAGCTATGCAATGGATTATCAAACGTATAGTGATCGGGAGATTTGGACGGAAAAGAGGGTTGTGAATTATGATAACTACAGAAAAAGCCTATAATTTACAAAGGCTTAAATGCAAATTAAAGAGAATTAAAAAGATAAAAAATATTAAATAAACGCTATCACTATTTTTAAAATGATGTTTTTCTATGAATTTATAAAATGAAATAACTTAAATAAACTATTTTAACTAAAACGTAAACTTAAATTATCTAAAACGTAACTTAAAATGAAAACGTCGTTATGTACAAAAATTACTTTGGGCGCAAGATAAACGTAAAATTTGTGAAATAAAGTCCTCTGAATGTAAAAACAATTTTCCTCGTCCTACATGACTAAAAAGAATTTTAGGAAAAAGTCGGGTATTTTTTCGACTTTTATTTTATTTATTACGAATTAAAAACTAATTTAATCTAATTTAATTATAAAAAATACTAAACTATTTTGAAAAAATCTGAAAATTTTATAATAAATACCTTAAATGACATAGAATTAAAGAAAAATAAAAAAGGTGAGCATTGCTTGTGGAAATAAGCAATTAATAAGGTGAAAAAGCAATTAAGCTAAAACTGTACTAAGGCCTTAAGTATTAATTAAACCAAATACAACCAACAAACATCCCTAGCACAGATGGTAGAGGTGGAGTTCTTTGGTGCGTGGTCTTTTAAGCGAAAGGTCGTGGTTCGATTCCCAATTCCTTCACTTTTTTTTTGGTTTTATTTTTTCTTTACCAAACTAACTAAGGATGAAATATAAGACTTTTGATAAAACCAAAACTTTTACAAACTGAAAATTAGCACATTCTACTGCTTATACAACAGCAGACTTGGAGGAAAAAAAAGTATGAACATAAGGGACTGTTTGGTAATGAGGCTATCTAAAGGAAAAAGCTATCATAAGCTACTAAACGGGTACAAGCTAACTAAAAGCTAAAACTAAATCTAAGAGCTACCTAAGGCATCAAGGATAAGCAATAAGAAAAGCAAATAAGTTAAAACCAAAGCGAAAAAAAGCGAAGTCAGTAATGCAATGACCTCCAACGGTCCCTACGGGGTCATTTCACGCCAATCCTACATGAGCTATAGTGGAAATTTGCTTTTGAGCTTAAGGGTTCTTGAAGACAATTTGGGGGCAAGCTTTTGCCCCAAAAATCTCAAGTTAAAAGCTTTTAACAAGCTATAAAAAGGGTGCTAAGGGGCTCTTTGAAGCAGTGGGCGGAGGGTTTTCTAGCTAAAAATAAGGCCTAAATGAACTTAAAAGTGAAAAGCAAACTATCATATCTAAGGTTGGGACTAGTGAGTTCCTAAACTACTAATTGAAACGAGAAGAGCTTAAATAAGCTTCAACATTGGTCACAAAAGGGCTTATGGGACACTTGCGGTGTAAGAAGAAAAAAAAAAAAAAAAACATTAAGGGGTCATTTCTAGCTTATAAATAAGCATGACAATGATCTCTAAAACTCTCGACAAGCGGCCCGATGAAATAAATACTAAAGGCTACCTAAAAACTAAAATTTGCAACTAATGTGGAACTCAAAGTGGGTCAAAACATGGTTTTGACCCAAAAACTCTTGATCAAACGGTCTTTTAAGGACGTAAATTGGTTTTAAAGCAGGAAAGATTGTGAAAGTTCTAAAAGCAGACTTTGTGAGCTTAAACACAAGCTCACATGAGCTTAAAACTAACTTGTCCCAACATAAATGATCCTTTAAGACGAGAATGAAAATTTTAAAACATAAAAGCGCATAATAAAAAACTGAAATGTAAATTGTAAGCTGAAACTTTAAGTAGACTTGAAATTAAAGTGCATTGAAATTTAAAATACATGAAATGTAAATGATGAGAAAATTAAAATGGAACTAGAACATGAGATTCTAGACTAAAAACTGGAAACTAAATTGAAACTAAAATTTTAACTAACTAAAAAAAACTAACTGCTACTCAAAACTACATTCGAGCTATTTATGCTACTCCGGTTCTTGTCTCTTTTCTTCTCTGCTTCTCTGTCCTCTCGGTGAGATAATCCAGCCAAAATAAACACGCGTGCCTCTCCCTCTGACTCATTGGTACCTCAAGTTTCTTGCTTTTTCTCTTTATTATTTTTTTTCTTTTCTTCTTTGGAAAAGCTGGTAGCAGGGTGTGGGAGTGATAAGGTTTGTCAGGGTAAGCGTGTGAGGGTTGATGTGGATGAGAGATTTGTCAGGGGAGGCGTGGCTTTGGGAGTTGGGTTTTGTTTGGGCGGAAATAAGGGAAAGGAGAAGAGAGATGGGGTAGGGTTAATTATTGTTGAGGGTATAGAAAGGGTTGACTGGGTAAAGGTTATTAGGTGTTGGGCTTGGACTTAAGTATTAAGGTTTGGACTTGGATAATCACTTGGACCAAGGATATATTATTAAGCCAAAGAGTAGCTTAGGGACCAAACTTGCCAATACTGAAAATCCAGGGACCATGCGTGTAGATTCTGAAAAGTAATCCAAGGGCTTGTTTTGCCAACCTCCAATATTCCAACGGACCAAATCTGCCAATTGTGAAATTCCAAGGACTAAACATGAACATTTTTAAAAATCCAAGGATCAAAACTGTAATTTCTCAAAACTTTTGGACTTTTCACCAAAGGACTAATTGTGACAAGTCATGATTTAAAAAGGACCTTTGGTGACTTGTCTTTTAAAATAAGTGCCTAGGACCGATTTTGCCATTTTCAAAGTTGGGGGTGAAACGCCAATTTGCAAACTTTGCTCATTTTCATCTGTTTTTGAACATTTTGCATCGAAACATATAAAATGCAACTTTGAAATATTTTCGATATTATGATGCATTTCGAGCATTTTTAAGCGTTTCTGATTGATTGACTAAAATGATGAGTATTACACACTCATCAATCCCACACTAAACTATTGCTAGTCCTAGCAATCTTTTGAGAAAAACTAATGGTTCAATCTCTTTACCAAAAGCCATTACTTACGGGTAGCCAAATGTTTCAGTTCAAGTAAGAACCATGGCACTGCTGATAACCATGTGATTTTGAGCAAACCACCGACTTTCAACGGTTTGATTATGTCTTTACGAAGCGTTTGCTCGGACTAGCCAACTCTTAGATAAATTATCGATATTATCTTTGGTGAGTGATTACCAATTATGGTTTTTCCACGCCTTTACCACAAGCCATAAACTTGCGGGCTGTGACTCTTCACTTTTTAGGATATGGTGGTGAATACCATACAATTTTGGGCAAATTGCAAGCCGTCAACGGTTTGAGATATCTTTACCAAGAGCCGTTTGCTCTGGATTAGCCAATCCTTTTGTTTATTAGACAAGGTGGATGATAACCAATAGATGAGTCGATGTAAAACACTTACTCCAAAAAAATTGGCCAAAAGCGGAATTAGGCGGTATAATTACATGATAAAATTCGTGAGAATTCCCCCCCACTAGAAATGAATATTGCCTCAATATTCAAAATACAAGCGGTTATCTTAGAAACAAAGAACGTAAAGGGAAATACTACTACCATTATTTAGAATTTTTTTTTTTTTTTTTTTTTTAGAAAACTTATATATATAACATGTGGGTAACTCCCCACACTAGGATGGTACACACGGGTGAAAACCCATGTTTAGCTCTTGTTTTTTGTTACCGAGTCGCTAGCTTGACTCGACCCGAATTCATTGGTTCATGGGAAGCAAAGTGGAAGAAACAATCTCCATCTGACTTTCATTCAAGATGTTTGGGCAGACATTTGAAGCACGTGAAAGTTCCACACCGATGAGATATCTGAGAGAAAGACCCGCTCACAAATGATAAATGAAAATGCGGGGTCAAGATAGTGTCTTCATTCCCGAAGGAGTGAAGACATGGAGAAATCACACCGTATGTGAAGAAAGAAGGATAATCATGATGATGATCATGACTAACTCCTCGTTATCGGAAGGAGAATTCATGATTTTTGGATCATGAATCTCATCGATGAGGAGAGAATCATCATCACATGATGGAAGAGATAAGATAGAATACGAGGTGGGACAAGTGGGTGCTCGAGAGCTAGCAATTTCCACCACTTCCGTGATGGTCTGCGTGATCGACCTCAGGACATTTCATCGAAAGAGGATTTACTTTCTCAAAAGTGTAGTCATTATGAAATTCAAAAGAGGATTTGAGAAAATCCGGAAGTAACCTCGAAATGTCGAGAGAATCACAAAGGCAAATCACAATCACTATCGGATATATCCTCGGACTCACTGGGATTGGGACAAGATCCTCAACACTAGATGATTCCGTTTCGAAATAGTCTTGAGAGGATCATCCTCCATTATGAGAGAGTCTTTGGAAGCAATAATAGGTAAGATAGGTGTGATAGCAATAGGCGAGGAGTTGAGAAATAAGATCGTTCAATTGAATAACACTCTCCTCGTCGTTCTCATAATATTCCTTCATCTGAATACTATCCTCATCATCATCGTCATCATATCGATTCTTATATTCATCTGCTTTGAAGCTTACACACCATTCTTTTCATTTGCGGTTTCTTTCGAATGCGTATTTCTTGAACTTTGAGGAAGATTACACTCCTCGTAATCATTGAAATGATGTGAAGGCTCGGAAGTCGATGGCCGATGGAATCTTGTGGGGATGGAAATTGTCAAAGCAGGAGAATTGGAATTTTGAAAATTTTGATTCATCGGTTGACATTCAAAAGTCTCATGAGGACCCCGCAATTCTCACAACAGAGATAATTGGAAAATAACTTTCACCAAAGTTCGATTGTAACACGATTCGGCTCATAGACAAGCGGGACCCGTGGTGGACAATCAAAACCGTAATGAAATCATTCCCACAAACTTCGCATGAGTAGGATTCGTCTTGGGTTGTGGAGGTAGGTAGGAAAAATCGGTGTTTCTTTGTTTGAGCTGGGATCGGGATTACCGACAAACTTGTCTCCGAAACTCACATTGGCACATCGACGACAATTTCCACCGTTAAATGGACCTCCACACTGAGGAACATGTCAAATACCATGACATAAAGAATTAAGCAGATAAGAGGATAAGAGATGAAGAATTAAGCGGTTATAGAGGATAAGGAATGGAGAATTAAGCAGGTTTGAGGATAAAGAAATGTAGAATTAAGCAGTTGGAGGATAAAGGATGGATATTTTGGATTTTGAAAACATTTGCAAAAACAAAGAATGAAAATCTTTTGGGTTTTTGATTTTAAAAGAAAATATAAACACATACGGATGGTATAGACAAAGTGAATATTCAAATCACTAATCGCTGGGCGTAAGATTATCGGCCTGACTCCGGCAGTGGCGTAAAAATTTGATGCGTGCAAAACCGTCAAGGTTTCTCACACAAGCTTGCCACTTGTGAATGGCGGACCGTAAGAACCTTAAAAAGCAGTTTGAACACGAACTCAATGAAGATCAGGGAGTATAGTGTTTCCCGGGTCGTTATGTCCCAGTGAGCTATGCAATGGATTATCAAGCGATATAGTGATCGGGAGATTTGGACGGAAAAGAGGGTTGTGAATTATGATAACTACTGAAAAAAGCCTATAATTTACAAAGGCTTAAATGCAAATTAAAGAGAATTAAAAGATAAAAATATTAAATAAACGCTATCACTATTTTTAAAATGATGTTTTCTATGAATTTATAAAATAAAATAACTTAAATAAACTATTTTAACTAAAACGTAAACTTAAATTATCTAAAAGCGTAACTTAAAATGAAAAGCGTCGTTATGTACAAAAATTATTTGGGCGCAAGATAAAACGTAAAATTTGTGAAATAAAAGTCCTCTGAATGTAAAAACAATTTTCCTACGTCCTACATGACTAAAAAGAATTTTAGGAAAAAGTCGGGTATTTTTAGACTTTTATTTTATTTATTACAATTAAAAACTAATTTAATCTAATTTAATTATAAAAAATACTAAACTATTTTGAAAAAAATCTGAAAATTTTATAATAAATACCTTAAATGACATAGAATTAAAGAAAAATAAAAAAGGTGAGCATTGCTTGTGGAAATAAGCAATTAATAAGGTGAAAAAGCAATTAAGCTAAAACTGTACTAAGGCCTTAAGTATTAATTAAACCAAATACAACCAACAAACATCCCTAGCACAGATGGTAGAGTGGGTTGCTGGTGCGTGGTCTTTTGGGGCAGAAGGTCGTGGGTTCGATTCCCAATTCCTTCACTTTTTTTTTTTGGTTTTATTTTTTTCTTTTACCAAACTAACTAAGGACTGAAATATAAGACTTTTGATAAAACCAAAACTTTTACAAACTGAAAATTAGCACATTCTACTGCTTATACAACAGCAGACTTGGAGGAAAAAAAAGTATGAACATAAGGGACTGTTTGGTAATGAGGCTATCTAAAGGAAAAAGCTATCATAAGCTACTAAACGGGTACAAGCTAACTAAAAGCTAAAACTAAATCTAAGAGCTACCTAAGGCATCAAGGATAAGCAATAAGAAAAGCAAATAAGTTAAAACCAAAGCGAAAAAAAAGCGAAACGTGCGACCTCAGCGGTCCCTACGAGGTCATTTCACGCCAATCCTACATGAGCTATAGTGAAATTTGCTTTTGAGCTTAAGGGTTCTTGAAGACAAGCTGGGGGGCAAGCTTTTGCCCCCACAAAATACCAAGTTAAAAGCTTTTAACAAGCTATAAAAAGGGTGCTAAGGGGCTGCTGAAACAGTGGACAGGAGGGGTTTTCTAGCTTAAAAATAAGGCCTAAATGAACTTAAAAGTGAAAAGCAAACTATCATATCTAAGGTTGGGACTAGTGAGTTCCTAAACTACTAATTGGAAACGAGAGAAGAGCTTAAATAAGCTTCTAACATTGGTCACAAAAAGGGCTTATGGGACACTTGCGGCTGTAAGACAGAAAAAAAAAAAACATTAAGGGGCTGTTTCTAGCTTATAAATAAGCATGACAATGATCTCTAAAACTCTCAACAAGCAGAAACTGATGAAATAAATACTAAAGGCTACCTAAAAACTAAAATTTGCAACTAATGTGGAACTCAAAGTGGGTCAAAACATGGTTTTGACCAAGAAACTCTTGATCAAACGGTCTTTTAAGGACGAAATTGGTTTTGAAAGCAGGAAAGATTGTGAAAGTTCTAAAAGCAGACTTTGTGAGCTTAAACACAAGCTCACATGAGCTTAAAAACTAACTTGTCCCAACATAAATGATCCTTTAAGACAGAATGAAAATTTTAAAACATAAAAACTGCATAATAAAAAAACTGAAATGTAAATTGTAAACTGGAAACTTTAAGTAGACTTGAAATTAAAGTGCATTGAAATTTAAAATACATGAAATGTAAATGACAGAAAATTAAAAATGGAACTAGAACATGAGATTCTAGACTAAAAACTGGAAACTAAATTGAAACTAAAATTTTAACTAACTAAAAAAACTAACTGCTACTCAAAACTACATTCGAGCTATTTATGCTACTCCGGTTCTTGTCTCTTTCTTCTCTGCTTCTCTGTCCTCTCGGTGAGATAATCCAGCCAAAATAAACACGCGTGCCTCTCCCTCTGACTCATTGGTACCTCAAGTTTCTTGCTTTTCTCTTTATTATTATTTTTCTTTTTCTTATTTGGAAAAGGCGGTAGCGGTGTGGGAGTGATAAGGTTTGTCGGGAGTAGCGTGTGAGGGTTGATGTGGATGAGAGATTTGTCGGGGGCGTGGCTTTGGGAGTTGGGTTTTGTTTGGGCGGGAAATAAGGAAAGGAGAAACGAGATGGGGTAGGGTTAATTATTGTTGACCGGGTATAGAAAGGGTTGATGGGTAAAGGTTATTAGGTGTTGGGCTTGGACTTAAGTATTAAGGTTTGGACTTGGATAATCACTTGGACCAAGGATATATTATTAAGCCAAAAGTAGCTTAGGGACCAAACTTGCCAATCTGCGAAAATCCGAGGACCATGCGTGTAGATTCGAAAAAGTAATCAAGGGCTTGTTTTGCCAACCTCCAATATTCCAACGGACCAAATCGCCAATTGTGAAATTCAAGGACTAAACATGAACATTTTAAAATCGAGGATCAAAGCGTAATTTCTCAAAACTTTTGGACTTTTCACCAAAGGACTAATTGTGACAAGTCATGATTTAAAAGGACCTTTGGTGACTTGTCTTTTAAAATAAGTGCCTAGGATGATTTTGCCATTTACGAAAGTCGGGACTGAAGCGCCAATTATGCAAACTTTGCTCATTTTCATCATTTTTGAACATTTTGCATCTGAAACATATAAAATGCAACTTTGAAATATTTTCGATATTATGATGCATTTACGAGCATTTTTAAACGTTTTGCGATTCAGATTGACTAAAATGATGAGTATTACACACTCATCAAACGGATATTAGTATTACTTTGTCTCTTAAATTACGTCCCGTTTCATTTATAATTCTTGTTACATTACATTTACATAACAACAACAATACAATGACCATATTCAATCATCTCTATCGATCGAAAGAGTGTTGCGGAAAGCACGGCCAACATTGGCATCGAGCGAGGAGAACACGATCATGGGAAGGCCAACACGAACATTGATCAAGGTATCTACTCGGTAGATACTTATTGAGAGAGACACCATCCGGGCTTGTTAAGTGGTGCAGGAGGAAGAGTATTAGTCCTAAGGAAAAGAAATGCTCGTTAAGAAAGTACTTGAAAACCAAGCATTCAATTCATCACAAGTGGCACAAAATCAAAAGGTGGCCAGAAATGAAAACAAAGAAAAGCAAGAAACCAAGGTGTTTCATTTGCGAGAAAGAGGCCATGCATATTGTTCTTGTGAACAAAGAAAGAAAATTGCGACCATTGAAGTGCAACAAGAAACATCTATTGATGAGACAAGTGCTTGATGAAGAAACAAAATTTCGAGAAAAAATAAACATGGAAGTAGACTACATGATCCAAGGATCAGATGACAAGACTTGGAATGATGTATGGTTTGTGAGCAGTACATACAAACATCACCTTTGTCCAAGTAGAATCCAATTCAAGCGAATTGATTACAAATTTAAAATGATCTTCAGAGAAGAAAAGGAGAAAAAATTCGTTTTCTCTTATGGCCTTGGTGATGCAGTGGTAAATACAAAAGATGGAGACATCTTAGTTCAAGATGTCCAGTATACTCCAGAGGTATCCATAAATGTTCTCAGTTATGATCTATTAGAAGAACAAGGGTACAAAGTAAAGATTGAAAACAACATGTGCATACTCAAGAGCATGTTTGATGAGAACAAAATGGAAACAGAAGAGAAACAAGAGACTGATAAAGAACAGAAGTAGAGTCCAATTAGAGAACATAACAGTTATTTGGACAATTACTTTGAGACCCTAGATCCAAAGGACGAATGCTCTTTGGTTAAAGGTATTGAGGAACTGAACTGGAACAAGGAGGACACCCAAGACTATGTGGACAATGACTACATCAGTTGGAATGGGATCCTATATGCCTTTAAGGTAAATTCATTTAACAGATTCCTATCCTTTATGAATTTGCTAAAGAAAAACAGCCTAGTATACAATAATTGGGAAGTGTTCAGTGGGAAGTTTGTGGAATTGATAAAATGGTTCTATCTAGTGCATCTTAACTATGATGAAATAGATATGATACCACCGGTTATAGAAGGAAAAGAGATAGACTTGCTAAGTCTACACAAGATTGTAGATGGATTTGGTGGATATGTGGCAGTCACCTTGAGTGACAAATGGAAAGGCATTGCATGCATACTTGATCTACCCGTTGAAGATGGTGAGGCCATAAAGGCCTGTTATAGAAAGTTCATTGACCTAGTTAGTGTGTACCACGAAGCGCGAATGCCCGTTTTGATAAGTCAAGTGAAGTGGGAGAATGCGATAAGAATGCGGAAGAAAGAAGCCTACAGGATTTGGAAGAAAGGAGCGATTACATGATGGATCACAAGAGGAAGAAATGAACAACCATGGTGAAAGAGCGATATGGCAATGATGAAGAAGATACAAGCCACAAGCAAGCGACCAGGAAGCGTTGATTATGAAATCATTGTCTAAAGAAGTTGGAAGCAAGTCATACCAAGAAATCGATCTTAACAAATTAAGAGGGAGATGTTGCCTATAATTCTGTTAAGATCATATACAATATAGTCTTAGTATAAGTTATCTATTTTACTTAAAGACATTATAGTTTTTATTGTATTTGTGCATGGGTCAAACAATCTGTATGGGTCATACCATTACCCAAACGACCCATTTGCCTTTTAAGACAGTTACAATAGTTAGTTATTATGGTTGGCAGTTATCCTTAAACGACACAATGGTTAAACAAACAAGTACCATTTAGTTTTTGTCGTTTGGAAAACTATAAATAGGCCAATCTCTGTATTCAAATATATCAATTCAATAACAGATATTAGTATTACTTTGTCTCTTAAATTCTGTCCCAGTTTCATTTATAATTTACTGTTACATTACATTTACATAACAACAACAATACAATGACCATATTCAATCATCTCTATCGATCAAAGAGTGTTGCCAGAAAGCCTGGCCAACAACTTATATGTCATTCAACTACTTGTTTGTTTTTATTTGCACCAATCTTAACCGATTTTATGCCCAAAACAATAAAGTATAAGAAACCGACCTCTAACTTATCAAAGCAATATAAATCACAATTTGGATCTTAAATACTAATTAATCTTTGTTTTAGGTGCGACTTTATATGATTAAAATTATATTAGAAGGATAAGAATGAATTTTTGCGACTATTTTTTTATTTGTATAATTTTAATATGTTTGTGTTAGTTTCCTTTTTTACGTTTAGTAATTGTTTGAAATATATTTTATCGTATATGAAAAAAATATATAGCTGACATATAAGTTATTTTCTATACATGAATCATTTATATAAGAAAACCTTAAAAGTTTGTGCTCTCCTAGCATGTTCTCCCTTATCTATAAAGTGCATATAATGTAGGGATGATATTCTCTCTATTTAATGTGCTAAGACATCTCATAAATGTAATATTAAGCATTACAAGTAATAAAACTAAAACTACAATTCAATTTAACACAACAACAAAGCATATAAGTCATCCAAGACATTTAAGAAAATCATTAAACTTGAATACATATAATTAATATTTATACACTTTTATGAATATTTTGTTAAAAACTACATGTATAGTAAACACGGTTTGCTTTGGGTAACCTTGGATATTTGAAAATAAAAACCGACATCTAACAATGATAAGATGGTTTTTCAGGTTTTGAGTTTTTCGGTTTTTTTTGTTAGCGTTTTTTGCGGTTTCAAATTGAGCGGGTCAACTTGGTATGGCGGTTTCACAGCTTTTTGTTAAATTTTGGGGTATTAATCTGTAGCAAACATGTCATTCTATCAATTGCTAATAGCTTTCAAGTTACGTTCAGTGCAGGCTTATTACAGGGGTTGATCATGGTCAAAGCATAAATGGTTTAAAGTTCCAAGATGTTCATTTCTGTGAAGGCTTTCACATTCTGGCGATGAGTCATTTATAGCCGTTAGAGGGTCTGTGTATCTTTATCTCCTATTTAATAAGTCCCTTAATCTAGGGTTAAACACAACCGAGTGTGCGTCATTGTCTCACATTCTCTTCTTTCTGATCATTACATTGATCTTGTCTTCTCTTTGTTATCTAACCTTGTAACACTTTGGATACTATTGTTGATTTAATCTAAGCCGACTATTGAGGCTTAGGTTTGAATAAAGGTTATATTGTTCATCTTGTGTTCTTGATACTTTCGTACATGGTATCGAGCTTGTGCTCATAATCGTATTGATTCACCATCCAAGGGTTTCTTCGTAGAAACTTGGGGACATCTCTTGACAACAAATTGGTGGTTTGGGGTTATTGCTATTGGCATAATCATTGGTTATTTTCTATTCACAATTAGCCCTAGACTAAGTGAATCTAGGGTAATTGTGATTTGTTCTTTCCAACGCATATTGCTTTGTAAGTCTAAGTCTAATCTCTTCTTCAAACATACAGTTACTTAAGTCTTTGTGGGTGCAAACGGGTAGACTAACATCTTGATCGCCACCTTTGAGTGGTATGAATACCGCTCTGGTTTACCCAGGTCCACGAGACTTGGTGCTTGTTGTTTCTTAATTACAAAGTCTTATTTATTTCTTTATCCGTCTATCTGCTCTAGTTGTTATTCTCATGTCGTGTTATCATGTCATCTTATTGTTTGCATTATGGTCATTGGTGATGATAATCTTGGTGGTGGTGGTGGTTCTTCCACCGAGAAAAGCTTATCCTTTGGTGATGCTTTGTATTTACACCTAATAACACCAATGGTACTCCCATTATTTCTATCAAACTCACTCGAACCGAAAATTATAAAATATGGAATATGGTTTATTGATGGTACTTGCATAAGAGATGATTCGAACCCTAGTCTTGCTAATCAATGGGATACTTGTAACTCTGTTGTGGTTACTTGGATTCTTAACTCTCTCGATACGAACTATTTGATGGTGCTATCTATGCTAAAGCGCTTATTAAATGTGGAATGATCTTAAAGATACTTATGATAAGGTTGATGGTTCGACTCTTTTTAATTTGCATAAAAGTATAAACTCTCTTAGTCAAAGTGGGTCCTCTCTTGCTGATTATTATAACAACCTTAACTCTTTATGGAAATAATTTGATTGTATGATTAGCTTGCCTCCCTACACTTGTGAGGCTGCAAAACATTTTGAAAAACACAATCGACTAATCAAGTTAATGCAATTTCTTATGGGTCTTGATGACTCCTATGTTCCCATCGAAGCAATATTTTAACGAGATCCTTTGCCTAATATCAAAGCGCCTTCTCTATTGTCTACGGAGAAGAATCTCACGAAATGTTTCATCTGGGAATAGCTCGCTAAACCCGATACTACGACTTTTCTTTAAAACTTCGATGGTGGAAAATTTTTGATAACAAAAAGGATTTAACAACAACAATTTTAAAAGTTACGGTTTTAATCTTGGTAACAACTCAAACAACAGAGGACCAAACATGAATCTCAAATGTACTAAGCGCAAAAACACAGTCACACTGTTGATAGATGTTATGATCTTGTTGGTTATCCTGCTTGGATATGTCAAAAGGAATTTTAATGCTAAACCTTGTGGTGTGGTGCTAATCATATCACCGATAATAGAGCTAGCAACTCCCTGTCTCTTTGTCTAATGAGCGACTCTCCGGACTTATGAGTCTTCTTAATGACAACAATGTGTCTTCCGCTAATGCCAACATGGCGGTAAATTTTTTCGGGAACTTTCTTTAATGGCGTTGTCAAGTTTAACATAAACTTCAACAAATTTTTAACAACAACACGAAACCTTATCCGGAAACATCGGTCTTGGTTGGATTGTTGACTATGGTGCAAATCGGCACATGATTTGTTTCGCCAAATTTCTAATTAATGTTGTTGACATTTCTAATCTTGGTCTAACTGTTGGACATCCCAATGGTACTCGAGCCCTAATTACTAAAATTGGTGATTTAAAGGTCAATAATGACTTAACTCTCTTTGATGTTACGGTTGTTCACGAGTACAATGTCGGTCTGTTTGCATTCTTAAGATTGCTAGAGACAATAAGATGTTTGTTGGGTTTAATGAATCTAATTGCTATATACTGAGTTTACATCAAAAAGGATTGTGGGATTGGTAAACAATGCAATGGGTTATATATGTTTGATATTGATTCTACACGTAAGATTACTTCTAATAAGCGCATTGCTTTGTCATGTTTCTAGAAATCTCGGCATTAAAGACTTGGTCATCCTACGACCAAGTCCTAGATATACTTAAATCCACTCTTAAACTTGATAGTTCATCCGAATCGATCATCTTTGTGATACTTGCAACAAAGCTAAACAAACAGGGAACCATTCCTCTAAGTGAACATAAATCAACTAAAATTGGTCAACTTGTTCATCTAGATGTATGGGGACCATATAAAGTCACTAGCGAGATGGTTACAAATATTTTTAACCATAGTTGATGACTATTCGAGGCGGTGTGGGTTTATATGCTTAAGGGAAGGATGATCTTTATGTTTTCATTGTTAACTTTACTCATATGCTATCAAATCAATTTGAACACAATGTTAAGATTTTTAGAAGTGATAATGGGATGAATTTTCAATAATAAACTTCAACACTTCTTTCATGAAAAAGGAATTTTACATCAAACCTCTTGTGTTTATACACCACAACAAAATGGTATTAGAGAAAGGAAACATAGGCATCTCCTTAATGTGGCTAGATCCCTTATGTTTGTGGGAATTACCTCTATATCTTTGGCATGAATGTGTTCTAGCTGCCTATGACATAAAACAGGTTACCCTCTTGATTCTGTCTGCAAGTCCCCTTCTCCCTTGTGTATGGGCATGACCCTTCACTCTCTCTCCTTAGAGTCTTTGGTCTTATGTTATGCCACCATTCTCAACATCTCGATAAATTTGGTAGTAGGTGCGAGAAAAGTGTCTTTATTGGTTATTCAAATGAGAAAAAATGTTATAAACTTTTAAGTTTAGAAACAAAAATATCTTTTATTCGGAGATGTCAAATTTATGAAACTGTTTTCCTTCAAAATGAAAATACTTTGTCAAAACCTTTTATTGAAACTTATGTGCCTAAAGATTTAAATCACAAAAATTTCTTTAAGTCACAAATAAGTCCCAATGATGAAGGAGAGTGACATCCTATGATGATGGCACAAGATTGAGTCATCCTACTTGGGATGATGAACCCGTTGCAACATATATAGATGATAATACACACCACGAGGGCACCACATCACATGAATCACATCCTGGCGATGCATCTTCGATACATCTTGATTCAAATCGAACTACGAACAAGAAGGAGGCTTGCCGACCACTATCGCTAGAACGTCAACCGAGTTTCTAAGTTGCCCGAAGAATCTTAATGACTTTATTATAGAAGGAAAGTCAAATATGATGTTGAAAAGGTTGTTAATTACTCTAACCTTAACAAAGATAACTCTTGCTTTGCTTCTAGTCTTAATAAAAGTATTGAACCTACATTATGAAGAAGCTATCCTTGATAGTAATTGGGTTGATGCTATGAACTCGAAATTGAGGCCTTAAATGAAAATCATGCTTGGGATATAACCGATCTCCCACCTAATAGAACTCCCATTGGTTACAAATGGATCTTCAAAATCAAATATAAAGCTAATGGTGAAGTTGATAGATACAAGGCTAGATTAGTTGCTAAAGGTTACAACCAAAGGGAAG
Organism: Chrysanthemum lavandulifolium; assembly: GCA_022545495.1. Classification (NCBI taxonomy): domain Eukaryota; kingdom Viridiplantae; phylum Streptophyta; class Magnoliopsida; order Asterales; family Asteraceae; genus Chrysanthemum; species Chrysanthemum lavandulifolium. Next base: position 30,662,987 of record CM040245.1, on the reverse strand, counting down.
GAATAGACTATGATGAAACTTTTTCCCACGCCGTGAAAATGTCTCTTCGTTAGATGTCTTATTGCCTTAGTTGTGAAAAACAAATGGCCTCTTTTACAACTTGATGTTAACAATGTTTTTTGTATGGAGACCTTGACGAGGATGTCTATATGACCATCCCTAAGGGTTCTGTAATGAGAACAATAAGAATAAAGTTTGCAAACTTGTCAAGTCTCTATATGGGCTTAAACAAGCCCTCGTGAAATGGAATGAAAAACTTGTTAGTGTTTTAAAAGAAAACAACTTTGTTCAATCACAATGATCATTCTTTGTTCACCAAAACAGAATAACAAGTTTATTGCTCGCTTGTTTATGTGGATGACATTGTTCTTCTGAAACTGCATTGATGAGATAAACCTATTCAAAGAGTTTCTAAAATCAAAGTTTCATATCAAAGACTTGGGAAACTTAAAATATTTTCTTGGCATTGAAGTTTTAAAACCGGGGATGACATATGTCTCACCCAAAGAAAATATCTTGAACTCCTCAAAGATTTGGCCTTCTTGGGTGCAAACTCGTGTCCACTCCTATGGAACCCAACTCGTTCTTCCATACATTCCCATCGATGATCCCTTATTCATCAACATCACGGTTATCGGTTACTTGGGAAACTTATCTATCTCACCCATACAAGACCGACATCTCATACTCGGTTCATTGTCCGGCACAATATATGCATTCTCCTTGAAATCTCATCTAGAATGTGCCCTCAATGTTCGAGATATCTAAAAGAGCTTTAAAAGGTCTAAGGTACAATTTCAAGAACTCTAAAACCATCTTGAAGGATATAGTGATGCCGACTGGGCTAAATGCAAGAAAACCAAGAAATCATCACAGTTATTGTGTCTTCTTTAATGATTGTTTGATCTCATGGAAAAGTAAAAACAAAACACTCTTTCAAAATCTTCCGTGAAGCAAAGTATAGATCTATGTCTATCGTCTTTGCGTGAAATTATTTGGATTCAAAAATCTTAAAAGATCTAAAAGTTGATATCAATCTCCCGTTAATCTTTTTGTGATAATAAATCGCCTTTGCAACTTGTCATCAATCCTGCTTTTCCATGAAAGATCAAAACACTTTGAAATTGATGTTCACTTCATCGGGAAAAAATTGCAAGAGGTGTTATAAATGCAAAAGATTGGCTCTTCAAACCAAACTCGACATCCTCACTAAAACCTCCTGCTTATCAAAGATAAATTCTTGTGTGAAAATTGATATTGTTTGATATGTTTGCTCATCGATTAAGGGGAATGTTAAATTTTGGGGTATTAATCAGTAGAAACATGTCATTCTATCAATTGCTAATAGCTTTCAAGTTATGTTGGTGCGAGGCTTATTCTGAGGGTTGATCATGGTCAAAGCATAAATGGTTTAAAGTTCCAAAATGTTCATTTCTGTGAAGGCTTTCTCATTTCTAATCGATGAGTCATTTATAGCCGTTAGAGGGGTCTCTGTGTATCTTTATCTTCTATTTAATAAGTCCCTTAATCTAGGTGCAGTCCTTGTCTCACATTCTCTTCTTTCTGATCGTTACATTGATCTTGTCTTCTCTTTGTATTTGTATGATTATTGTCTCATTGACATTAATCTAACCTTATAACACTTTGGATACTATTGTTGATTTAATCTAAGCCGACTATTGAGGCTTAGGTTTGAATAAAGGTTATATTGTTCATCTTGTGTTGCTGATACTTTCGTACACTTTTTGAACACACATATCCTTAAAGCTTAACTTTTATATAAATCAAATAGTCATATTGAACAACGAAAAACAATGCTCAATAAAATATTTACCATCAGACAATTGTAAAATAAAAAACATTTTTATTGATTAAAGAATTGAAGTATATGACATGAAATACTTGGCATCCGTAAATTTTTTGTTACAAAAACATAATAAATTTAAAACATGATTCACCGTAAATTTTTATTTGAAGGTATCCGCCGCCACAACTCACGGGTACCTAATTATGCGAACTTTTTTTCATTTCCGTGTACTACATCTTTTTATGCTTCCGAATCAAAAATACCACCGTTCAGAAAGTACGCCAAAAGCTAACACAACGCATGCATCAATGCATCACGTTCAATTAATTATATGTCATTTATTTCTTTTCAATTTAGTCTACGTCATGGTTTAGTTGACCTTTTTATATGACTTTTTATTTACAGGACAAAACTAAGTCGACATGCAAGCTTTTAGTCATTATTGGCACGTGGCACAATGCACAAAATATCCTAAAAAATATCTGTTGTTCCATTCCATGACTTGTAGCACGTTGTTCCATTAGTTAGTGCCAACCAAAGAATGGTTCGACTACGTTGTGAGTTGTTTCTTGTGTTATTTTTTTTGTTGATTGCTTGATGTTGTTGTACTTTGTCTAAATTGTTATATAAATTACCGACTTAGCAAGTTTGCTGATGGGATGGATTTAAAGTACATCTTAGTTTCTGATTATGAGACACCCAATTTCCATCCTGATATAAATTAGGAGCTCATTTTTTTTTTGAACGAAATTAGGAGCTCAATTAACACTCGAAAATTGAAGCATATGAGTATACACATATAATCCCAATTAGATATGCGCTCCCGGTTTGGTTGAAGTATAACTTTTTAATGGGTTAAATCTAAAAATAGGTAACGGTACTTTCTCAAATTTCCACATCTAGATAACTTACTTTGTAAATTTTCATTACCACCTACATAACTTGTTGGAATCGCTAAATATAAGCAAGATGACCAATTAGGTTTCCACCTCAATAACTATTTTCCACCTGTCCCTTATTATTTTCCACCTAGATAATATTGACCTTATTTTAACCGATTGGGTCAGTTTTCTAACTTCTTTATCCCCTTTTAAGTTCGGGTTAGTCCAAAATCAAAACACAAACATCAAAATCCAAACACAAACTATCAAAATAAATACTAGTAGAATACGCAAACAGTAGCATAATGAGGTACCGGATTATTTTGGAAATCGCAGTTGTATTCGTCATCAGAGAATCGATCAAAAATAATACGTCTCTCGTTATAAATACGACTAACATCAGAGAAACACTGCTTTAGTGGTGTTGGGGAGTGATTGTGGTTATGTGTGAAGAGCGTATAAATAAGTGATTTACTTTTTCTGTTGTACTCCTTTCATTCTAAATTAATAGTCCACGTTTCTTTTTTGGGATGTCGCAATTTAATTGTCCACTACAAATAGATATGAAAGTTTGATCGAGTTTATCATATTACCCTTGGTCGAAGTTAATATTACAAACTTTAAAAAAGATATTAATTAGTTAAAGATAAAACTGTCAGCAAAAAGTAGGAGAGAGAAAGCGGCAATAATTATGTTTGTCTCAATCTATGTGTTTTATTATCGGGGGACAATTATTTTGGGACATAGGGAGTAATTGAGAAACCCTAATAATAGTCTCGAATAATTATGCATATTATGTTATGAATAACAGTGCATTATTATTCTTCTCCTTCTCAATCTCACTATGCGTGTTTTATTTCCGGTGGTGGTCGCGGGAGAGCAAGCATAAACCCACAAACACAACTGAGGTCTTGTGTAAAACAAAATACCATTTCTTATGTTGTTATTTTTGGTACCAATCAAATCAAATGTTCGTGTTTGATTTTGATTTTCGTGTTTAGATTTTGATGTTTTTGTTTTGATTTTGAGGTTTTGTGTAAAGCACATAATAACAGGGCATCACGTTTTTTTAAGAAAGAAGACAAAGGCATGTTCGTCAATTGATTTTAAGTAGACATTTAAAATAAACTAAAAAAAGGCGTAGCAGGTTTTTTACCTAATCAACAGGTAACCCACCAAGAAATGTGATGAAATTTGTAAGTTTGTAACAAATTCAAAAGTTATGATGGCGGTAATGGTATTTTACAAAGTTACCTGGATAAATATAAGAAAGTATATTGCATATTTTGGACTTAACCTTTTTTTTAATATCCCATTTGAACTAATTATGTGAATGTGAAGTTTTGCCTTTTCAAGAAAACTTTAGACTTTTTGCTTTGATATATTCAAGTTGATATTGACATATGACTTGTATAGTGTCATAATAGCTTTAAGATGTTTAAAAACTTCTGCGTGTATTATCTTTAGTTATTTAAATAAGTTAAAGGGTTCAATTCTTAAAACACTATGATTCTCGGATATTTGAATTGTGATATGTATAAAGATGAAATTCAATCTCCAAAATATTTTCATTTATTCTTTAGGGTTGTTTCGGTTGTTTAATCTCATGTAAAAGAATCGTATTAAATTGGAGAGGGTTGTTGGTGTTTTAGTGCAATTAAATGATTTGTTCATACATGAAAATGATTTTGAGTAACGGCTTGTACATTCATTAAATGGGTAATTTTAAAAATGGTCTAAAACTGAGCTATAAGCGATTTAAAATCAGATAAATGATAAGTGACTCAGCTCATTAGAGCGAGTGAGCTGATAAGTGACTTCGTTGGAGTTGTTTATACCGATTTGTATCTTCTTAGACCTATTAAATGGGTAATTTTAAAAATGGTTTAATGGCTCATAATGAATTGGTCTTGTAACCACTTTAATTATTGTGACGAAATATTATGTGTAGATTAGTTGGCCGATTAATGTTCATAATTACTATTGATTGAGTAGTAAACATGGGCGGAAATAAAAGGGGGAGGGGGAAGGAGGAGCGAAAAAAATTGTAGTGTAAAATTTTGAAAATATTTGGCTTTTTTTATAATTTGTCTCCTCTAAGCATCAATTTATAGTGTAGTTTCTAAAATTTATTAAAGTGTGTCCCTTCTACCAAAAATTTTTGGCTCCGCCCCTGGTAGTATGTATATAAGAGAAGCACATGCATGAGATGAGACGCATAAAAATTGAAGCACTTATTTGCAACAAGGGTTTTTGTTTGATCTTAAACCAAGAACCAAGAACAAAACTATAATTACTTATAGAGGCATTTGAATAACCTAGCCAAATAGAGCCAAATAATTTCATTTAAAAAGTGATAACACAAATGATTTAATTATCGGATCATTGATTTCTACAAGGATTTTCGTTGCCCGTATGTTGCGGCGTAATGATTCTCATTAGTACAGAAATGTATACGTGTAAATTTCTCTTTTTAAACACAAGACAAGTTAAATTGAACTCGCGGTTTATCTATAATGCTCTCAACTAACATACCAAGAATATGAAATAGAAAGTTGAAGAAGATGAATTTTAGAAAGTAAAAGTTTTTGTCATAATATTAGGTTAAAAATTATATTTACATATACAAAGTATAAGATTAGAGAAATTAAAGAGGTTAAATTATAAATATAAAATAATTAGTAAAAATTTTAAAAATTGATATTAAGGAAAGATACCTTGTTACACACAAAAAACCTTAAACATATTCCTTTTCAAATTGAGTTATCGAACAACGTCATGTTATAGCAATTATTTATGGAACAATTGTTGATTAATTGACTCCACTTGTCAAGTCGTTATTCTTTATTTTATTCCGGCCGGCTTTTTTATATAATTATTTTTTTTCTTCTATTTTTCCTTTTCAAATTGAAGAATCAAATAACCAAATAAATGCATGTTTTCTAATAATAGAAATTGATCATGCAATAGCTCGGTGATCGCAGGCCACAAACTTGCAAGAGTTATTTGTTCACATTCAAGCATTCGTTCCTCACGTTCTATGGTTTTTCTGAAATAAAGTGCTAATTACAGTCTATTTTCTTGTTCAGACAGATAACACGAGCTTCAAAACAACATTGTTGAGAGAGAGGAAAAAAGTGCATTTAATCACAAAATGAAATATAAATAACATAGGCGAATAACAAAAAATCGATCGAACTGATCTTTTGCGATCAGATATACTAACTATTTTTTTCTTATTGTGTGTCTTGAACTTTCAATTTTCGATCATTGTGTATTTTGTAACTTTTCAATCATGTAAAATTACCATTTTACCCTTTAAAATTTTAAAAGTGAAAGGTAAAATGGTCACAAATACACACAATGATCGAAATTGAAAGTTCAAGACACACAATAAGAAAAAATAGTTAATACACACAATCACAAGAAGTGTCAAGTTCGATGATTTTTTGTTATTCGCCCAATAACATATTAAAACTAGAGTTAATTACATAAATCGTCTTTGTGGTTTGGTAAAAGTTACGGATCTTGTCCTTGTGGTTTTTTTAGCGCGTTTACGTCGTCAGAGTTTACAAATCTTACGGATCTTGTCCCGATCCGACCGATCCCAAAAAGGACATCCCTGCAAATACTCTCTAACGTGAGGGCTAACGTCATATTTTGGTTTTAACGATCGGAGTTAATTACATAAATCGTCCTTGTGGTTTGGTAAAGTTACGGATCTTGTCCTCATGAGAGAGCATTGGAAAAAGTTCAAGATCGGTCCTCAAGTTTGATAATTTGCATATTTAGTCCTTGTTATTTAGCTAAACCAACGGACTCACTTTTAAATACCAAGCCCAACACATCAAGGCCCTAACCCCACCGGCCCAAATCCTCGACCGACCCTTTGATATCAACCGGTGGTCAACGTGTCAAACAAGAGGAATACCGCCTCCACGCTCACCTCCTCTCCCCTCAGAAACCCAAAACCGAGATGGTTTTCACCTTTTCAACACACCCTCCATACTATGTTCCCTCCACCTCCTCTAAAACCAAAATCTTTAATTGACTCAAACCAAACTCTCATTAAAGCTCAAACCGCTTTGAAGAAATTACGCCAAAAATCCAAGTGTGGGTTATGATGATTTAGAGTGATCCAAGGGCTCGTAGATGGTGGGAAACAATCGAAGCGTGAGAGAAGGTGCTTGGAGTATAAAGGAAGAAGAAAAAGAGAGAAGGCACTTTTGGACTAGCCATTAGTCACGTAGTGTAATCTTTTAAAGTTTTCTTTAAATTTCATGTCTTTTACAGCTTTTAAATGTTGTAACCTTCCTTAAAGTAGTGTAATGGAACTTAACCTTCAGTTTAATGTCAGTTTAATTTCAGTTTCAAATTTATGCTTGTTTCCTTTAATTTTCAAGTCATTTCAATTTCATGTTAAATAGTTGTTTAATGGGCTCTATAAGCCGTATAAGCTCGACAAAGCTTGTTAAGCTTTTAGAACCATTAATTCGGTTATAGTCTTTTAAAACCAAAATACTAAAAATAGAAAATAGTTGAAAATCAAAATAGTGAGATCATGAAGAAGATGATGAAGCGATGGTAAATGTGGATTGCTAAGGGTATTAGGAGCTTGATGGGAAGCTATTGGGTGTAACCTTGTCCTTGGTTCCATGTTTCTCGCTTTATGCATCTTGTAAGCATCTTTCTCATTATTTGCAATTTATCGCTCTTGTGTATTATCCGCTAGATCTTGTTATTTTATGCTTATTTGTTGTTATTAAGTGTTTTAAACTTTAATATTATATGTTTATGTTTGGTATTTCAAAGTTGCTAAGATTTCATTTTTCACTATATAAATGGATCATGAGTGATCTTTGTTGGATTGTTATTATAAGTGTTGTTTTTCTATTCAATTGTTCTTGTTATATGTTAATATGATGTTTGGATTCGTGCTCATGCTCATTTTCATTGAAAACCTTAAGAATCATGTGACAAGTGATCATTAAGGACGTTTGGATCGGGAATGACTTAGGGATTGAGATGACTTGTGATGATTATTCCTGCACTGTATGATCATTAGGTTATTGGATGGTTTGACAACCATTTAGGCTTGATGATTATGTCTTTGCATGCATTTTCATTTACAATTTACCTCGCCACCTTTGCATGGTTGTTGTACATTTCGTATTAGAAGTTGTTAGTGATATTGTACTTGTGTGATTGTGTGTCATCGATAACCATATAACTCAGTCTATTAATCTCATCTAGTTTCTATTTGTGTTTTACTCAATTTTCCTTTTAAATATGTCTAGTCTCTTGTCTGTTTTAATTCATATGTCCAAATTCCATTTATGTGTTTAAATGTTGTTAACCTTTGTTAATTTCTTGTTATTATAACTTTATATAACATATTTGTTTGATAGATTCAGATCAAAGTTGAGCTAAGTCAACTTTGATCATAAACTTAAAAAAGTCAAAATGTTGTTTTTCAGGTTTTTAAATGAATAGATAACCTTGTTATAGCTTTGTTATTTAGTTTCATGCTTAATCATTTTAGGGTTTTATAGTTTTGTTGCTAGTATTGTTAAATGTATTCTTGTTAATTTTTGTATACCATGTTTAAGTGCTTAATTCTTAGCTTATTTATACTGCTTTTGCCTCATCGTTCATAAGTCCATCTTCAAAGCTTATAGCTTGTTGAATATTGAGTTGTACTGTGTTTGTTGTTATTAAGTGTTGCCACGGTAGCCATTTGTTTGCGCGTCTGCTTATTTTTCTTTATTAGCTTATTTAGTTAGCTTATTCAACCCAATCTTTTGTCCCATTTACTCCTTCCACCGTTGCAAGCGGTGGAGGTGAGTTGTTTTCCCACCATGGAAAGTTCCCACCGAGCTTGAGCTTGTGAGTTTTAGCTTCTTGTTAGGCTATCCAACATACTCAATGTCTCGGTCTTTGGTTGAGCTCTCATGAGCTTATGTGATTAGTATTTAGAAGCTTGTATGTTTGCTCATTCGCAACAATGGACCGCTTATGCGATCCATTTATACCATTTCTTCAAGCTCTAACAAGCTCATTAGTGATCATCGGCCCGTGTGGCTTGGCTTTTGTGAAGCCTAGCAAGCCAACTTTTGATCATGTGCTTAAACCAAGCTTGTAGCTCATTCAATGGGTCGCAACATGTTTTAGTTTTGTCCCATTACTCAAGATCAACCGGCTCACTGAAATGAAGTTGGTTGGTAGCTTTTAAGCCTCTCAAAAGCTAATCTGCGATTCTCACAGTTGATCTTTGGCTTTTTGAAGAGTCAACCAGCCCATCTTGCTACTCAATTGTTAGTTTAGCTTTTCGACATTCCTTAAGCTTAAATTGTCTTTCTAAATAGCAGTGGTCGTTTGGATCTGTGGTTATATGGATTTGCTTATTAGCTTATTTTAAGCTTTTAGGTGAATGCCAGCATAAGCTTGTTCATATATGTATATTATACTTGTACAAATATATTTTATACTTTGCTTTTTAAGTATGGAGCTTATTACGTGTTCTTTGAAGCCTCATTCCATCCAAGTCGCCTTCGCTTGACCGTCAAACCATGTTCATGCTTATAAGCACTTCTCGCTTATTGTTGTATATTCTCACCTATAATACTTGTACATATATACTTTTACCTTTTATTTCCATTTATAGCTTTTCGCTTATTGTGAGCTTATGAGTCCACCCATGAGCCCATAAGCTCAATCAATGACCATAAGCTATGATCGACTTATTTCTTAGATTGCTGGCAGCCCATTTTCTTCACACATGTATAATATTAGTAGTAAATAAGTCCGAGGAAAGCGTAAAAGCTAAAAGAACCACTTTAATGGTAAATAATTAATAATATGTTTCTCCCATGCATGAATCACCGGTTTAGCGACAATTATGCAATGAAATAATGTCACTAACAGATTTGGGAGGAAGGAGCAACCTGTTTAGTAACGTTTAGTGACAGATTATGTGTCGCTAATCACCATGGGAGGAAGGCATCAAATTTGCAACCGATTAGCCACAGTTTAGTGACAGAAAAAGTGTTGCTAATTGATATGGGAGGAAGGAGAATGCAAGGTTAGAATAATTGTGTAAAAAATACATTTTCAGTTTTAAAAATTATTTTATAATATTTTAGATTTTTCAAATTCTTTATTTCATTTATTTAAGTTAATTTTAGATTTTCTTATTATTTAATTCATTATTAAATACATTTAATTTATTTTCAATTTATATTAATTAATCTAATAGTGTAAAAATTTATTTTAATTTTCTAATAATTTTCTTATCTTTTAGAATTCTAAAATATAATTTTCACATTTATGGGAGTTGTATTGGATTGAATTCACGCTTTATTTTGTACGCCACGTAATTTTATTTAAACGTCACGTTTTAAGTTTTAAATGTTCATCAATTGTAAAAAATAGTGATAGCGCTTATTTAATATATTTTAACTTTTTAATTTCTTTTAATTTGCATTTAAGTCGCTAAGACATGCAAATCCTCTCAGTAGTTATAATCGAATTGTTTTTATGCGTTTACGTTTAATCTAAGTTAAACGACGCTTGTATATCTTTTAGATTTTTAGGTTTCGATTATGCGTTTTTATTGGCGAATGCTGTGTGAGCTATTACTATTCACATTCCTAATGTTAGTCAATCGATTCTGTTTTCCTATACTAATATTATTTTTCAATAATTCACAAGTCATTGTACTGAACGCCACGCCACCAGACATAAACGATCCAAGGAAATTTTAATCCTTGGTAAACTTGTATTCTCTCCCGTCGCCCTTTTATCATCTGTTACGGTTGACCGCTCACAAGCGGTTGATAAGTGTGACGAGAAATAAAGAAGGTAGTTGGGAGCGAATCAAAATTTTGGCGTGCACGGGAAGTCAGTCTTACGTATAACGTACTTGTGTTTTATATCTATCCTTGTATAATATATATATATATAATATCATATTTTCATCCTAAAAACAATATAAAATACAAAAACATTTTCCTTTGCACACAACTTGCCCAGTTTGATAAGTCCTCGCCATACAACATTTGGTTGTTGGTCGCTTACTGATTCTTGAGCTCTGTCGGACCTGATTCCCTTTCGGGCGGTTGTAAGGAATTTTCTTTCTTTTGTACATATATATATAAAATTAAAAATACAAAAACATTATAAAATCAAAAATCAAAAAGATTCTCCCTACCTTATCATTCATAATTCTGTGAGTGGCAATCCCACTCCAATTTCTCACCCAATCTTTGAGTGGCAATCCCACTCCACTTCCCCATGAACCAATTAATTCGGGGTCAAGTCAAGCTAGTGACTTGGTTATCAAAAACAAGCCATACAATATGGGTTTTCACCCATATTTCTGTCTTTTTCCCCTTTCTACCACCTTAGTGTGGGGGTAATACCCCATCTGTTGTATATATATATAAAAACTTTGAAAATTGTAAATATTAAAAAAGAGAATAATTGTTGTGTTTCTACACTTAGCTAGCAATATTATCTTTTCGTTCTAAGTTTCGCAGATAACAGCCGGTACTTTGAATATTGAGGACAATATTCATTTCTAAGTGGGGAAATTCGCGAATTTGATCAATAAATGTACCTTTTAGTCCCTTTTCCCCAAATGGCCAAATTTTAAAAAATTTTTTAGTGAAGTACTATGTACTAAACACAACAAATGGTAATCATCCACCATGTTTGATAAACAAAGGATTGGCTAATCCAGAGCACAACGGCTCTTGGTAAAGATTTCTCAAATCCGCTTATATGGCTTGCACTTGCCCAAAATTGTATGGTTCTCAACTCACCATATCCTAAAAAGTGAAGAGTTGGCTAGCCCGCAAGTTTATGGCTTGTGGTAAAGGCGATGGAAAATCCATAATTGGTATTCACTCACCAAAGATAATTCGATAATTTATCTAAGAGTTGGCTAGTCCGAGCAAACTACCACAGTAAAGACACATCAAATCCGTTATATGGTTTATGATTTGCCAATAAATCGATGGTTATCGGTGTACCAAGGTTCTTACTTGAACCGAAACAATTTGGCTACTCCGTATGATGGCTTTTGGTAAAGAGTTTTCAAATCCATTAAAATCTCAAATCATTGCTGGGACTAGCAATATCTCGATGTGGGATTTCAAAATTTTGATTCGCTCCCGAACTACCTTCTTTATTTCTCCGTCACACTTATCAACCGCTTGTGAACGGTCAACCGTAATGATGATAAAAGGCGACACGGGAGAGAAATGCAAGTTTACCAAGGATTAAAATTTCCTTGGATCGCTTATGTCCCAAAGTGAGGCGACGCTCGTACAATGACTTGTGAATTATTCAAAAATAATATTAGTATAGGAAAGCAGAATCGATTGACTAACATTAGGAATGTGAATAGTAATAGCTCATCACAACCTACGTCAATAAAACGCATAATCGAAACCTAAAATCTAAAAGATATACAAACGTACGTTTAACTTAGATTAAACGTAAACGCATAAAAACAATTCGATTATAACTACAGTAGGGATTTGCATGTCTTAGCGACTTAAATGCAAATTAAAAGAAATTAAAAAGTTAAAATATATTAAATAAACGCTATCACTATTTTTTACAATTGATGAACGTTTAAAAACTTAAAACGTACGTTTAAATAAAATTACGTAAACGTACAAAATAAAACGTGAATTCAATCCAATACAACTCCCACAAATGTGAAAATTATATTTTTAGAATTCTAAAAAGATAAGAAAATTATTAGAAAATTAAAATAAATTTTTACACTATTAGATTAATTAATATAAATTGAAAATAAATTAAATGTATTTAATAATGAATTAAATAATAAGAAAATCTAAAATTAACTTAAATAAATGAAATAAAGAATTTGAAAAATCTAAAATATTATAAAATAATTTTTAAAACTGAAAATGTATTTTTTACACAATTATTCTAACCTTGCATTCTCCTTCCTCCCATATCAATTAGCAACACTTTTTCTGTCACTAAACTGTGGCTAATCGGTTGCAAATTTGATGCCTCCTTCCTCCCATGGTGATTAGCGACACATAATCTGTCACTAAACTGTTACTAAACAGGTTGCTCCTTCCTCCCAAATCTGTTAGTGACATTATTTCTGTTGCATAATTGTCGCTAAACCAGCAGATTCATAGCAGTAGGAGAAACATATTATTAATTATTTACCATTAAAGTGGTTCTTTTTAGCTTTTCCGCTTTACGACTTATTTACTACTAATATTATACATGTGTGAAGAAAATGGAACGCGTAATCTAAGAAATAAGTCGATCATAAGCTTACGAGTCATTCGATTGAGCTTATGGGCTCACAAAGGACTCATAAGCTCACAATAAGCTTGAAAAAGCTATAAAATGGAAATAAAGGTAAAAGTATATATGTACAAGTATTATAGGTGAGAATATACAACAATAAGCACCGAGAAGTGCTTATAAGCATGAGCTTATGAGTTAGATAAGCCAAAGGCTTGACTTGGATGGAATGGAGGCTTCAAAGAACCCGTAATAAGCTCCATACTTAAAAAGCAAAGTATAAAATATATTTGTACAAGTATAATATACATATATGAACAAGCTTATGCATGCGGCATTCACCTAAAAGCTTAAAATAAGCTAATAAGCAAATCCATATAACCACGTATCCAAATGTACTTGCATTTATTTAGAAGACAATTTAAGCTTAAGGAATGTCAAAAGCTAAACCAACAATTGAGTAGCAAGATGGGTTGGTTGACTCTTCAAAAGCCAAAGATCAACCTCGAGAATCACAGATTAGCTTTTGAGAGGCTTATGAAAAGCTACTGAACCACCGCCACCAAGTCGAGCCATTGATGCCGAGTAATGGACAAAACTAAAACATGTTGCAGCCTATTGAATGAGCTACAAGCTTGGATTTAAGCACATGATAAAAGTTGGCTTGCTAGGCTTCCTAAAAAGCCAAGCCACACGTGCCGTGATCACTAATGAGCTTGTTGAGCTTGAAGGAATGGTAAATGGACCCATAAGGTCCCATTGTTGCGAATGAGCAAACATACAAGCTTCTAAATACTAATCACATAAGCTCATGAGAGCTCAACTCACATTGAGACATTGAGTATGATAGGATAGCCTAACAAGAAGCTAAACTCACAAGCTCAAGCTCGGTGGGAACTTTCCATGAGCTGGGAAATAACTCACCTCACCTGCTTGCAAAAGGGAAGGAGTAAATGGGACAAAAAGATTGGGTTGAATAAGCTAACTAAATAAGCTAATAAGAGAAAATAAATGCACACATAACCAAATGGCTACCGTGGCAACACTTAATAACAATGAACACAGGCACAACTAATATTCAACAAGCTATAAGCTTGTGAAGATGGACTTGTGAACTCGACATGTGGCAAAACAGTATAAATAAGCTAAGAATTAAGCACTTAAACATGGTATACAAAATTAACAAGAATACATTTAACAATACTAGCAACAAAACTATAAAACCCTAAAATGATTAAGCATGAAACTAAATAACAAAGCTATAACAAGGTTATCTATTCATTTAAAAACCGAAAACAACATTTTGACTTTTTGTTTATGATCAAAGTTGACTTAGCTCAACTTTGATCTGAATCTATCAAACAAATATGTTATATAAAGTTATAATAACAAGAAATTAACAAAGGTTAACAACATTTAAACACATAAATGGAATTTGGACATATGAATTAAAACAGACAAGAGACTAGACATATTTAAAAGGAAAATTGACTAAAACACAAATAGAAACTAGATGAGATTAATAGACTGAGTTATATGGTTATCAGTGACACACAATCACACAAGTACAATATCACTAACAACTTCTAATACAGAAATGTACAACAACCATGCAGTGAAAACTGAGGTAAATTTGTAAATGAAAATGCATGCAAAAGACATAATCATCAAGCCTAAATGGTTGTCAAACCATCCAATAACCTAATGATCATACAGGTGCAGGAATAATCATCACAAGTCATCTCAATCCCCTAAGTCATTCCCAATCCAAACAGTCCCTTAATGATCACTTGTCACATGATTCTTAAGGTTTTCAATGAAAATGAGCATGAGCACGAATCCAAACATCATATTAACATATAACAAGAACAATTGAATAGAAAACAACACTTATAACAACAATCCAACAAAGATCACTCATGATCCATTTATATAGTGAAAAATGAAATCTTAGCAACTTTGAAATACCAAACATAAACATATAATATTAAAGTTTAAAACACTTAATAACAACAAATAAGCATAAAATAACAAGATCTAAGCAGATAATACACAAGAACAAGAATTGCAAATAATGAGAAAGATGCTTACAAGATGCATAAAAGCGAGAAACATGGAACCAAGGACAAGGTTACACCCAATAGCTTCCCATCAAGCTCCTAATACCCTTAGCAATCCACATTTACCATCGCTTCATCATCTTCTTCATGATCTCACTATTTTTGATTTTTCAACTATTTTCTATTTTTAGTATTTTTGGTTTTAAAAGACTATAATCGAATTAATGGTTCTAAAAGCTAACAAGCTTTGTCGAGCTTATATGGCTTATAGAGCCCATTAAACAACTATTTAACATGAAATTGAAATGACTTGAAAATTAAAGGAAACAAGCATAAATTTGAAACCGAAATTAAACCGACATTAAACCAAGGTTAAGTTCCATTACACTACTTTAAGGAAGGTTACAACATTTAAAACTGTAAAAGACATGAAATTTAAAGAAAACTTTAAAAAGATTACACTACGTGACTAATGGCTAGTCCAAAAGTGCCTTCTCCTCTTTTTCTTCTTCCTTTTATACTCCAAGCACCTTCTCTCACTTCTCTGATTGTTTCCCACCATCTCTGAGCCCTTGGATCACTCTAAATCATCATAACCACACACTTGGATTTTTGGCGCCAATTTCTTCAAAGCAGGTTTGAGCTTTAATGAGAGTTTGGTTTGAGTCAATTAAAGATTTTGGTTTTAGAGGAGTGAGGAACATAGTATGGAGGGTGTGTTGAAAGGTGGAAACCATCTCGGTTTTGGGTTTACAGGGAGGAGAGGAGGAATGATGTGGAGGCGGTATTCCTCTTGTTTGACTTCGCTGACCACCGGGTTGATATCAAAGGGTCGGGTCAAGGATTTGGGCCACCGGGTTAGGGCCTTGGATGTGTTGGGCTTGGTATTTAAAAGTGAGTCCGTTTGGTTTAGCTAAATAACAAGGACTAAATATGCAAATTATCCAAACTTGAGGATGATCTTGAACTTTTTCCAATGCTCTCTCAAGGACCATACTTGACAAATATTGATAAAACAATGACCATAGTTGACAATTATTTCATTTTAAACTTAAAAGGACCTTAATTGTCATTTTGGATTTTGAGGACTAAAAGTGTAATTTCCCAAAAGTTTATCAAAATGTTCCAAATTTTCAATCATGCATAGTACAAGGGTATTATTTGTAAAATTCCAAGTTTAGAATACCGAGGACCATTTTTGCCAATTTTGTAACTCGAGGGTAAAATGCCATTTTGTGTAAACTTTCATCCGAGGATCATTTGTGAATATTTTGGTTTCCCAAGGACTTAAGTTGACTTTTCATTCATTTAAAATATTTAGGGACTAGTTTTGCCAATTTGTGTAACTCGTGGACCTGAAACGACATTTGTTGTGAAATTGATCATTTTCACTTGTTTTTCAATCTTTTGTACCGAATCACATAAAAACACATTTAAATGATATTTATAACATTTTGTGAGTCATTTGTGTGTTTTTGGTTGTTTTGTGGTTTAAATAAAGATAAAATATATGTATTTAGATATCATGGTTTATTATAATATTTTTAAAAAAGCTGTTTTCTTTTAAAAATTAAAATAAAATTTAAAAAAAAAAAAAAAAGAGCTTTTTAATTTTATTATAAAGCGGATGAAAGCGTATAAGAAAATGTTTTCATACACTTTCATCCGTTTTATAATAAAATTAAAAAGCTTTCTTTTGTTTTTTTTTAAATTTATTTTAATTTTTAAAAGAAAAACGATTTTAAAAAATATTATAATAAACCACGAGGACAAGATCCGTAACTTTTACTAAACCACAAGGACGATTTATGTAGTTAACTCCGATCGTTAAAACTAAAATATGATGTTAGCCCTCACGTTAGAGAGTATTTGCAAGGGAGGTCCTTTTTTTGGGACCGAGTCAAATCAGGGACAAGATCCGTAAGATTTGTAAATCACAGGGACGAAACCCGCTAAAAAAAACCACATGGACAAGATCCGTAATGTTAATACAAATATCGTCATTAAAACGTTATTTATATTTTTGATCTTTACCTAAGTTTTGTTAACGAAAAAAGTAAATTTAATTTTCATAAAGCTTAAAGCTTGTCAAGTTTAATAGATATTAAAACAAGCTTTTTCAAACAATATCTTCATCATTTAAGCATTTACATTGTGACTAATCATATCTTAATATGAGTTTAAGCATAATGTATGATAGTAGTTTCTAGAATGTTTTAGTTTCTTAAAAACTAAACATTACTTATGTATTTATGATAACGCTACACGCGTCGTTCGGGGTCAAAGGAACTTCCTTTTCGTCGAGCAAGTTTTTCAACACCCTAGGCAGTGAAACTAATCGTTGT
Source organism: Chrysanthemum lavandulifolium (assembly GCA_022545495.1). Classification (NCBI taxonomy): domain Eukaryota; kingdom Viridiplantae; phylum Streptophyta; class Magnoliopsida; order Asterales; family Asteraceae; genus Chrysanthemum; species Chrysanthemum lavandulifolium. Next base: position 30,645,595 of record CM040245.1, on the reverse strand, counting down.
AGTGTAGTATTAGGGTAAGTCATGGGAATTGATATCGTTCTCTAGGGGAATAGGAATGCTAGTGAGGAGTTACTACGCTAAGGTTGGGGTTGAGGAAGATCATTTTTATCTTTCTATGTTTTTAGGAAATGGAAAGGTACGAATCTCGGGGTTTGGATTTGGGGTTGGTATTTCACCGATTACTTCAACTATCTAATTGTCTAATTAACTAAGGTGAGGGTAGTCTATGTCTAATTATTGTGTGCTCGTATGATGATTTAAAGATGTGTTTACTTAGATTTTATTACTCCTTAATTATCTCCTATTGATGGTTGAATTGTCACGTCCTTATTCTTAATCGCGTTGTGTGTCTAAGGTCGTAGGGTATGCGTTTATCCCTAACTCTTTGAAACTACCAAAGGGTCTCGTCTACAAAATCTCTAGGATTTATAAACTCTAACTCTAAGGTACTCTTTGGATGGTTTAGTCTACAACTACTCTAGGTGTTATAATCTAAGGTTCACAAAGATTAATCAAGCATTAACTACACAACGAATGACCTATCGCATTAGTAGATCATTAACAATTAAGATAAGAGACAACCAATCAATATTCAATAGTTAAGTTTCATATACCCTAAGCAAACACACAAGTAAATTAGCCAGACATGGAGAACATGCAAGCATACACACAAATAATTGAAGACATAATTGAATTAATGAAGTAAAACACTTATCTTGGTGTAAGATATGGTTTGGAACCTAAAATCTTGTATAAGACAAAGATTGGTTCGGTTTAGGTTTTACTCAAAGACTACACACAATAACCTAAAAATTGGATTCTATATATAAGATTACATTCGCGGCGGCGTCACCTTATGATTTGTGGCGCCGTCGGTCGCCGTCGTGGGGTTTCGTCTTGGCCACGTTAGTCTTGCGACGACGTCACCTTATGCTTGTGACGCGTCATCTTGACCTCGGCGCCGTCTGGATCAAATCTAGGTAAATGCGAGTTGCGACGACCTACTTTTAAAGCCCCGACACCGTCACTTGAAAATAAGCAATTTAGCTCTGATCGTCACAACATGTGCTCCGACGGCCGCGAGATAACACTGACGCCTTCCCTTGTGTTTGACTTGACTTGAGTGTCTCGATTCTTGACTTTGGCCATTTTCTTCAGATATCCGCCTTTTCGTCCAAATAAATGCCATTCCGACAATTTGCCTTCAAGAGACCTAAAAGTGAAAAGAAACGATATTAAGTAATAACGGATACAAAGTGATCAAATAAGGGCTTAAACGACCCCTTAAAAGGTACATTTAAAACCTTATCAAATATCCCTACACTTGGTATTTGCTTGTCCTCAAACAAATGTGCTTTAATAATTAATTTATAAGTTGGGGTCATGAAGCATTGGTTTAGAACAATCCACAACACATATAAGCCCCAAAAGTCATAACAAGCACGGAATACATACTAGCACCTCACATGGGGTGTTTGGGTACTCACATCTCTCGGTGTATATGAAATATAACAAGTTGGAAATGAAATATAAACACTCATTAACCGGTCCTAGTACATAGATTACCATAGGCTTGAGAATAGATCAAACCTCTATCGCTTGGCGTAAGCACCTAGGAAAGACTATCAAAGAGGTCTTTTAAAGGGTTGTAATGTTAGGCTTCTGATGAGAAACAAAGGGTTTGGTAGGATAGGCTATTTAGTGGTGGCAAGTCAAAAATCTTTATGTTACAAGCATACGAAGAATGGCGTTGCTAGGCCAAGACTCGACACTCTAAACTCTAGATAAGCTGAAACAAACAAACATAAATTTAAAGGATAGATGTAGGATGGTAGCCGTATATTTTTTATTTTATTTTTGCACTCTATTTTTTCTTTTCTCTTTTTCTATTTTTTTCGATTTTTTTTTCATACAATTTTACACTACCATCCTCTACAGTAACATCAAAATAATAGGGTTTATAGGCACATCCCTACACTTGAGTTTTATTCCTCTAACACTAATTTGACCCGGATTGAAAAGATCAAAACACTTGGAGTACATTATTACGCAAATAAAGGAATTTGAATTTAACGTTCCCTTCCGTCATTTCATAAACTTTAACTTTTCCCATGAGTCCCAATTGTCCCAAAGCTGTATAAAAGGATATGACTCGACTTAGCAACTTATGCAAGCAACTAGATAATTGAACTAAGAGTTTTTAGGGTCATAACAATAATGCACTAAAGTGAGTGCATACAAGGTAGGATAAAGCGATTTGGGTGTACATTTGGGGTGGGGTGTAAACAATGCTCTTCATTGATATTCGGAAAACCGAAACATCACGAGAACCGCGAAAAGGATAGGCTCGAGGGGTTAACTAGGGTATCGTGTACTAAAGATGAGTACAACGCAAAGGTGTGGGGAATTACTCAACCGATGTTGAAGAAGTAATTATATTACGGGTATCGAACAAGGGTTATCCTAATGCCTCTTATCATTTAGTTATTCCTAACTACACCGTGTAGTCTTACTAGCGATCTCGGGATGCATCACAAAACAAGTTCTAGAATCTATTATACTACCGGTTCACACACTAAGCATTAAAGATGAATGCTTTAATTCCTACTAATCTAAGGCGATCCTCGCATTTTGGGTGGAATTTAAGTGGTAAAGGGTTTTGTGCTAGTCATATAACTTCCTATCCGTGAGGCGCTTTTGTTAAGACTAATGGCCCACTCCTATATGTCATGAAAAATTTTAAATTTGGTGCCAAAATTACCCTAACCGACATTTTCTCATGGTTTATTACACAAATGCAATTGGACAAAGCAAATAATTAAGGATAAGCATAGTTTCAAAGTTCCCGTTTATTTTCCTCCCTACACTTAAACCGAGCAGTGTCCCCAATGTTCCCGAAAGTATCAAAGTTATGATAATGGAAGGTAATTAAAATGAAAGAAACTAATACTCCCACGATTAGCTCGGTGAGGATCCGTGTGTGAAGTAGTGGTTAAATCCTTTCCAAGAAGAATGTATGCGTGAAAAGCTCCTTCCAATCTTATGTATCTTCTTCTTGATAAATAAAACCCGCATACTTGAAGAAAACAAACGAAACCTTCGCATAAAATCGGTGGTAATAATATATATAAGACTCTACTAAACTAGGATATAATGCTTGTGGAATGGATGTTTCTGAATTTACGGAAAATTAAGACTGAAAAATTCCAAAATTTATAAGCGACTCGAAAAACGAGAAAAAGTAATCATTGTTTTGCTCCTTCGACGGCGTCAGTTATCATGACAAAAAGCGGTTTGCGATTTTCGGAAAATTTACATCTTTAAAATCTGGAAAAAATTACGCAAAACATCCGTTATGACTCGATACAAGCATTTGACTCGAACAAACACACATGTATATCTTTAATTAATTGCAATTCTCAAGTTTACGTTTCTTTTGGCGTGTGTAATCCTCCTACACTTATCATTTATGTAAAATACCTTTATATGTAATTAAGGCGAGGTTAAAAACAAAATAAAGCATTTTACAAATTTAAACATGAGAATAAAAATCAATAAAAATATATGACACAAACAAGCAAACAATTAAGCATGGGTTGCCTCCCACGAAGCGCTTTTCTTTATTTATGAGTCTTGTAGCTAGACTCGTAGTCGTGCTCCTACGTTGTCCTAATCTTAGAGGCCCATTCGATCTCCTTAACCCTTTTCTCATCACGAATGTATTCAGGGCCTAACTCAAGACAAGCAGTGTAGTAAACCTTGTTCTTCCATTCTACTTCAAATGCCGGAATGTTGTCCACATCTAAATCATCAATACTCTCAAATTTCTTATTTTTGCAGGGTATTATATATTTAACACTCTCGACTTCATTTGAGAACTCGATTATTCCTTCCTCTCGATCATAAACCATCTTAGACTCCTCTATAAATGGTCTCCCAAGTATCACATCCCCTAAAAATCCATCAATGATGCCCTTAACATTTTCTAAGATCATGAAATCACACCTATATGTGAAGTTACCTACAAAGACATGCAATCCTTTAACCCTCCCAACATAGTTACTTGCTTTCTTAGGGCGAAAGGGGTCCCTCATAGGTTCTAGCTTTTTGCTCATGATCCAATTGTAATAGAGCCTATACATTATATTCATGGGAGCCTTATTGTCAATGTAGGTGTGATCCCTATAAGTATCCAATCATACACGGTATCTTGATGTTTTAGGGTTACCCTTCTTATGCGAGGCTCGAAGGGTGGTCTCGGGAAGTTAACTACGTTATAGTGATAGGCGGTTCCTTGCCCTTAGGGTATGAGTCGAAATACTCCCTAAGTTCTTCCTCCTCCTTACAATCCTCCATAATTTCTAACACCTTATAATCTCCATCTTCTAAGTCATCATCCGAATCACTTGAGGTTGAATCACTATCTACAGGGTTAGTAGATTCCTTAAGGGCTTCCTCAAGCGTATTTTCAATTATCCTATTTAGTTTCCTAAGCTCTCCAATTTCACTAACAATACGAGCTCGAATTTGGTTGGCAAAGGCTGGATCAAGCGGTGGGTATTTGTTTGGTGGTAAAGTATTGTTTGGCGGTTTATCACCTTCCATGATGAAAAGTGATGGGTTATGAACAAAGGTCACGAAGAAGGGGGATAGACTACGAGGAAGCTAAAAATGGAAAAAAGTTTACTTGATAGGAATCAAGTAAAGAAACCTAAGCGAGGTGGACTACTAACTAGCTATTCTATTCCCGTGCCAAAAACTTGATAACACTACACGCGTCGTTCGGGGTCAAAGGAACTTCCTTTCGTCGAGCAAGTTTTCAACACCCAGGCGGTGAACCTAATCGTTGTGGTGTAGTATTAGGGTAAGCCACGTGAATTGATATCGTTCTCTAGGGAATAGGAATGCTAGTGAGGAATTACTACGCTAAGGTTGGGGTTGAGGAAGATTATTTTTATCTTTTATGTTTTTTAGGAAATGGAAAGGTACGAATCTTGGGGTTTGGATTTGGGGGTTGGTATTTCTACCGATTACTTCAACTATCTAATTGTCTAATTAACTAAGGTGAGGGTAGTCTATGTCTAATTATTGTGTGCTCGTATGATGATTTAAAGATGTGTTTACTTAGGTTTTATTACTCCTTAATTATCTCCTATTGATGGTTGAATTGTCACGTCCTTATTCTTAATCGCGTTGTGTGTCTAAGGTCTTAGGGTATGCCTTTATCCCTAACTCTTTGAAACTACCAAAGGGTCTCGTCTACAAAATCTCTAGGATTTATAAACTGTAACTCTAAGGTACTCTTTGGATGGTTTAGCCTACAACTACTCTAGGTGTTATAGTCTAAGGTTCATAAAGATTAATCAAGCATTAACTATACAACGAATGACCTATCGCATTACTAGATCATTAACAATTAAGATAAGAGACAACCAATCAATATTCAATAGTTAAGTTTCATATACCCTAAGCAAACACACAAGTAAATTAGCCGGACATGGAGAACATGCAAGCATACACACAAATAATTGAAGACATAATTGAATTAATGAAGTAAAACACTTATCTTGGTGTAAGATAGGGTTTGGAACCCTAAAATCTTGTATAAGACGACCTTGGTTCGGTTTAGGTTTTACTCCAAAGACTACACACAATAATCGAAAAATTGATTCTATATATAAGATTACATTCGCGACGGCCACCTTATGATTTGTGGCGCGTCGTCGCCGTCATTAGGGTTTCGTCTTGGCCACGTTAGTCTCCGACGGCGTCACCTTATGCTTGTGACGCCGTCATCTTGACCTATGGCGCCGTCCGGATCAAATCTAGGTCGTCCGAGTTGCGACGACCTACTCTTTAAAAGCTGACACCGTCACTTGAAAATAAGCAATTTAGCTCTTGTGTCGTCACAACATGTGCTCCGGCGTCCACAGATAACACTGACGCCGTCCCCTCGTTTCAAAGCGACTTGAGTGTCTCGATTCTTGACTTTGGCCATTTTCTTCGATATCCGCGCCTTTTCGTCCAAATATATGCCATTCCAGAATTTGCCTTCAAGAGACCAAAAAGTGAAAAGGAACAATATTAAGTAATAACAGATACAAAAGTGATCAAATAAGGGATTAAACGACCCCTTAAAAAGGTACATTTTAAAACCTTATCAATTTACATATTTCTAAAAATAGAAAAACAACACATGACATCATGTGATGCATCATGGAAATCATTGGAAGATTTCATTAGATATTTTGTGTAGATTTGTACCATAGATATGGTTGACTTTGGCAAGATCTTGATATTTTCTTTGTCGGACCCGGGCAAAAATATATAACTGACGGAACCCTTTAAAGGGGTCCATGGTCCGTCAGTGCTCGGCGATGATTTTGGCTATAAATAGCTAAGCCAAACCAAGTAGTTTTTCATCCCTTTCTATCATACTCTCTTACATATCTTCTCTCTAACCTTTCTAACTCAGTTTCATATCATATTAGTGATCTCTTTTGTAGCAAATAAGATCAAGTCACATTCAAGCTTCAAACGAGAAGTTGGAAGTCTTGTTTGTTTAGTGTTGTATGATCTTGTGTTAATTCATACTTCATTGTTACATTAAACCATCATAATCTTGTGAGTGTGAGTGGTTAGTATTTTAGTCCTCAAAATACATTGTGTGTGGGAGTAGTTGTACCCTTTGGAAAGAACTCAACATCTAGCTTAGTGTCAGAAATAGTGTAAGTGAAGTGTAAAGGTTTCTCCGCCGGTGAAAGGAGCTTGTTGACTAGTGAAGTTAAAACTCTCGAGTGTGAGACTCGGGGAGTGGAGTAGGGCAAGAAATGAGTCCTTGTAGACCGAACCACTATAAACAACTTGTTGTGGTTTGATCATTTCTTTCCTTATTTACTCTTTACATATTGCTTGCATATTTCATTAACATATCTAAGATCAATATCAATTGATCTTTCAATAAGTTTCAAAACAAAGTTTTAATTGGTAAACTATTCAACCCCTTCTAGTTTTCTACAATTGGTACGAGCCTCGTTGCTCAAGAATTTCTAAAATAATTTGTATTTTATAAACTTGAAGCGATCCATGGATTACGAAAACTTTAAAGAAGGGCAATCTATGCAAAGACCACCACTCTTGCTCCGGTAGTGAAGATGAGGAGTATGCCATGGCCGTTAGAGACTTTAAGAAGTTCTTTAGAAGAGGGAAAGTTTGTAAGATAACCTCGAGAAGAAAAAGCCATTCGAAAAGATCGGGATGACAAAAGGGTAAAGGTGAAAGAAAGTGTTTTAGATGTGGTGATGCAAGTCATCTCATAGGATAATGTCCCAAGCCACCTAAAAGCAAAACTCAACGAGCTTTTGTAAGTGGTGCTTGGAGTGATAGTGAAGATGATGAAGAATCAAGCAAGGAAGAGATCGCTCTAATGGCACATGAGTCAAACGAGGTACTTTCCGACTCTTCTTATTCTTCTATTGATGATGACACTTTGCAAAAACAATATAATCAATTGTGTGAGCTAAGTCTAAAAATCATAACTAAAAATAAAGTTTTAAAAACCAAAAAGAAATTTTTGGAAAATGAAGTTTATGAGTTAAAAGAAAAATCAAAATGATTAGAAAAAGGAAAAGCAAATGACGATGGTTGTAAATCATGTCAGGAGCTTAATCTTGAAATAGAAAAACTAAAGCTCACGCAAGATGTTCTAATCGAACAAAATTCTAAATATAAAAGGTTTATCAAAAATATCGCTCTTGCCAATGAAATAGTTAAAATTCATGAAACACCAGGAGACATGAATGGACTAGGATTTAATGAGGTATTAATTCCAATGAGTCAAAACAAAATGGCCGAAAAGGACGAACAATCTGTCAAAACTGCTGCAGTACAACATGGACCAGACGGACCCAAAATAAGGGTTCCGTCCGTTGAACAAAATGGTGACGTGGGTACTTCAGCAGGACAGAATGTTTGTAATACGGACCGTACTAAATTGTCAAAGTAACAAAGAAAACCAAGGATAGTGCTAAACTGAAACCAACATTACATCGGGAATAGGACTTGCTAAAATGAATTTAGATCAAAACTACTCAACAACGATATAAAACACCTTTTGCCAAACGCCCCTTTCCTAGGAGCAACCACAACGCACAACCCAACTACCAACACAACGGTTGGAATCAAAACTTTCCTAGACCATATCAAACTCTAGATTACATGTCATGGAACTCTTACCCATCGTTTCCATACATGAATCAAATAAATGGTTTGTTTAACCCAAACGGACCCATGAGATATTGGGGACCAAATGTTTGAGTTATTTGTTTCTTAGGTATGCTTGAAAGTTGGAATGGAACCCGATGAATGGATAAAAGATAGTGGATGCTCACGGCACATGATGGGCAACAAAAGTCTCTTCTCATCATACCAAGAGTATGACGGAGGTAATGTCACTTTTGGTAGCAATCTCAAAAGCAAAATCATTGGCAAAGGTACGATCGCTCATAACTTCCTAACTATTGAAAATGTTGCTCATGTAGATAGGTTAGGATTTAATCTACTTAGTATTAGCCAATTATGTGATAAAAAGTATAAAGTACTATTTGATAAAAATGGTAGTAAAATACTAAAAGATGGTATCACCATAGCTAAAGGAGTTAGGAAAAATAACATATACGTCATGAAAATAGATAAAACATCTAATGAAAAACTTTGCCTTATAACGTTAGATGATAGCTCATCTCTTTTGCATAGACGCTTAGGTCACGCTAATATGAGACTTATACAAAACCTATCTTCAAAAGAGCTAGTTAGGAATTTACCAAAACTAAAATATGACCAACACTTTTGCGACGCTTGCAAAATTGGTAAACAAACCCATAGTAGTCATAAATCTAAATATATGGTGTCCACATCTAAGTGTCTAGAATTATTGCATATGGACTTGTTTGGTCCATCCACTTTAAGAAGCTATGGAGGCAACTTATACACTTTGGTCATAGTAGATGATTACTCAAGTTTTACTTGGACGTTGTTTTTTAAAACTAAAAATGAAGCTTTTGATAAATTTGAAATTGTTAGCAAGAAAATTCAAAATCAACTAAGCGTTAAAATTGTGTCGATCCGAACGGATCATGGTCGTGAATTTGACAACGAAACTCAATTTGGAAACTTTTGTGATACAAATGGTATAACACATAACTTTTCGGCTCCACGAACACCTCAATCAAATGGAGTAGTAGAGCGTAAAAATAGAACAATTCAAGAAATGAGTAGAACAATGCTTAATAAACAAAACATTCCTCAAAAGTTTTGGTGTATGCGTTGACACTTCTACATATATTTTAAATAGAGTCTTAATCCGTCCTTTCCTAAACAAAACACCATATGAGCTTTATAAAGGTAAAAGCCAACTTTAGGATATTTTAGAGTTTTGGTTGTAAATGCTTCATTCTTAATACTAAAGATTATCTCACCAAGTTTGACCCAAAGTCTTATGAAGGTGTATTTCTTGGTTATTCTCAAACTAGTAAATCTTACATTGTCCTAAACAAAGAAACAATGATAGTCGAGGAATGGTTGAACATAACATTCGACGAAAGTCCACCTCCCTCTAAGACATCACCTTTGGTAGATGATGACTTAGTTGAAAGTAAAATGATAAAAAGTCAAGAAATAATTAATAATAACAAGGAAGATGAACCATTAAATAAAGAGATTGTAAACATCAAAGAATCTAAAAGTCATCCTTTAGAAAAGGTCATAGGACAACTTAATCAAAGAGCCTTAAGGTCACAAGCCCAAAATCAAAGTAACTATTTTTGTTTTGTATCCACCATTGAACCGAAAAACATAAATGAAGCAATAAAAGATTAATCATGGGTAATTGCCATGCAAGAAGAGTTAAACCAATTCGTTAGAAATGATGTTTGAAATTAGTTCCAAAACCCAAAGATCAAACTATAATTGGAGCGAAATGGGTTTTGAAATAAAATGGATGAAAATGGTATAGTATCTAGAAACAAAGCTAGGCTTGTTGCACAAGGTTATAATCAACAAGAGGATTGATTATGATGACACTTATGCACCGGTAGCTAGACTCGAATCTATTAGAATATTACTTGCTTATGCATGTGCTTATGACTTTAAATTATTTCAAATGGATGTTAAAGTGCATTTCTTAATGGGTTTATTAACGAAGAAGTGTATGTTGCTCAACCTCCGGTTTTACCGACTTTGAGAAACCACATCATGTCTTCAAACTCAAGAAAGCATTATACAGTCTTAAGCAAGCACCAAAAGCTTGGTACGACCGACTTAAGACTTTTCTTATTGATAACAAATACACTATGGGATTAGTAGATAATACTCTTTTTACCAAGAAAAAGGGGTCACATATTATCATTGTTCAAATATACGTTGATGACATCATATTCGGATCAACTTGTCAAGAGCTATGCGATGATTTCTCTAAAATCATGCACCACGAGTTTGAAATGAGTATGATGGGTGAATTAAATTTCTTTCTAGGACTACAAATTAAACAACTAGAAGATGACATATTTTTTAACCAATCTAAATATTTAAAAGACATGCTTAAGAAATTTAGTCTTGAAGATTCCAAACCAACTAAGACACCCATGTCCTCGGACACTAAACTCACCAAGGACGAGGAAGGTGAATCCGTAGATAACACTAAATATAGAGGAATGATTGGTAGCCTACTCTATCTTATGGCTAGTAGACCCGACATTTTGTTTAGAGATTGTCTATGTGCTTGCTTTCAAGAAAACCCAAAGGCATCACACTTATAAGCCTTAAAAAGGATTTTTAGATACATTAAGGGAACAACGTGTTTAGGATTATGGTATCCCAAAGGAACGGTGTAGAAACCATAGTGTATGCCGACTCGGATCATGCCGGTGACTATGTCGATAGAAAAGTACAAGTGGTATTTGCACTTTTGTTGGACATTGTCTCACCTCATGGTTTGCAAAGAAGCAAGCGGCTTTAGCCATCTCAACTCTTTGAAGCCGAGCACGTCTCGGCCGGAAAATCATGTCAACAAGCTCTTTGGATGAAGCAATCTCTCGTAGATTACGCAATTCATCTCAACGATATTGTTATACTTTGCGACAACAAAGGAGCCATCAATCTCAGCAAGAATCCCGTTCAACATGCTCGTACAAATCATATTGAAATCCGTCATCACTTTCTTCGCGAAAATGTTCAAAAAGGAAACATCTCAATCGAGAAAGTATCCTCCGAAGACAACATTGCCGACATCTTAACTAAGCCTCTTAAACGAGAACCTTTTTATCTCCTTAGACTTGGTTTAGGGTTAATGGAACCAAACATGTAGGATAAACATAGCCCAAAACATTAGAATAGTCAAAACAAAACAATTTTGTTTTGTATATACCTCTTGTAGCCACGACACCAATGACAACACGGACGGAACCAAAAATTTGGTACCGTCTGGTCCGTGGTGTCTACATAAGCAAAACTACTACCTACAAAACATCTTCTTCCTCAAAACCCACTTTACTAAAACGTGTAAACATTAAACCAAGCTCATTATTTATACCTTCCCACTCACTAATCACTGGAGATAACATCATTGTAAGTATCCTAACTACATTTTATCTCTTAATTCTGAGTCTAGGATTCTTGTTTGTGCACAAAACCATTTCAAATCATTACATGGGGTTTATGTATGCTTTTATACTAAATATGAATTCAATTGGCAAATTACATAACTAGTCATTGAAATTAGGTACTACATTATCATATTGCATAAACAAATCATGCTTCCCACTAATCAATAGATAATGACTATAAGGCCTTATTCAAATAACCAAACACCCTATGTCAAAAAGTTTGAAAAGCTTCTCACTTGTAGGAAAACAATTTTTCACTGTTAATACAAATAGAAATGTTAGACTTTCATCACTTGCATGCTCTTGAATACTAAAGGTATTGCATAACTAATATGCATTCCCGAGTATATTCAAATGAAGCTACGTTGAATTAGGAGCATTTGGGTTATCTCATGGTATTTGCCAAACACCCCACTAAAACCATTTTTATGCATAAAATGAGTCGAGATAACCGAAACTCCAAATCGTTTTCATATAGGCACACACTAGAACTAAAACGTTAAAGTTTATTCTCATTTTTAACATATTAATTCTTGCTCCTAGGAATAACCATGGTAGCCGCAAGATTCTATGATCATAAGGACACCCTTGGCTACATTCCCAAACATCACAAAACCAAAGGACTTTCAAGGAACAAGTAGAAATCTTTAAGAGTCTAGAATCAAGGTATTTCCATGAGGTAGAACCATTCACCCATCTTTCATTGAAAATACCAATCTCCGTGAAGAACTAGCCGCCATTCAATTCGATTGTCTTCTTGACATCGATGAACCAATTGTCCTAGGTTTATGTTAGAGTTCTATGCTAGTGTGACCGGCTTTAGTGATGAAGATGATGATGAGTTTTGTCTTAGGTTTAAAATCAATCAAACGACTACACCATCACCTTAACCAACTTTGCTCAACTGCTAGGAATTCCCAACCGAGGGACATGTGTCTACTCGGATAAGTGGTCACTCACCATTCTTGATGCAATCAATGACCGCACTTCTCCCTACCAAACACCTCTAGCAAATAAGGATGTCATCCGTGAGCACCTATTTATCCCAAGGGAGATACAACCCAGTCACCGAAAAGGAAAAGAAGTGAACCGAGATCCATATGGAATGGAGGTAAATGAACTTAAGCCCGAATTTAGGAAATGGGAAGAACTACTTAGAGCCAATGTCATTAGCACCATAGGAAATAGGGATCACATCAATGCTTGTCTTTGCCATATGCTCTACAACTTGTCCACCCATCAACCATTCAATTTAGCCTACTACATTGCTAGGAGAATGATTGATATTCCAACACAAGGATCGGTTGCTCTCCCATACGGGATGCTTCTCACCCGTCTCTATAGATCCTTTGCACCAATTCCACCAAGCCCAAAAGGGATGCACCTTCACTATGAGCTCATCCCTCACATCTTTGTACCTTTGAGTGATGCACGAGTTTCTAAGACAAAAGGCAAGAGAGCAAAACCTCAACTCCATCATCATCATCATCAAATAGCTCGATGATGGTCTTCCAAACTCTCGCCTTCCACCTCATGAGTATTATGCATCTCTTCCGAGATTGAGAATGAATCGTGAGTTCAAGCAAACCAAGGGGATGTTCAAGTGCCTTGGTAGAATGATGACCAAGATCTACAAGAAGTTGGATAAGTGAGAATCGTTTTAAGGAGCGTTTGGAACAATACATTATCTCAAATGTTTGATACAATTTGGTTGTTTTTATCTTGTAGGATGATAATATACCTTAATGATGTACGCTAACAATCTTATGCAGGGAGATAGCACAAGTATGCTATCAAATTTTACCCATTTTCACTATAATGTGAAAATCACTTGGCCTTGCTCAAAATATATGCTCCATTATGTTTGTACATGTGTTATTTACTTTTCATAACTAGAAATGTTTAGTGTCACATGTTTTGAGAAAAATTTCAGGTTTCGGAAAAGTCCCCGACACCTTAAAATGCACTCTATGAACTTTTCTCCTTTGACGGATCGACTGGCACCAACGATTTGGTTCCGTCATTATAAAAATGGTACCGCCGTGCACATGCGGCGGACCGAAAAGACCCTTTTAGGGTCCATCCGTGTAAAATTTTGGTGCGTGGATCCTCCGGGTAACTTTCGAATTTCGATTCTTCGTCATTCAAATTACCATCCATTGCTTGTAGGACAATCTTAACTAGTTTATACCCTTATTAGAACTAGTATAATTCACTTAGGCATATAAGAAATCCATTTCCCACCAAAATTCAAAAATTTGAAAAATTCACCCAAGGAGCCCTTTGGCATAAAGGAAGAAACCAAATTTTTGGTACCTTAAAATCCGTGGGTAATCTGATTGTTAGGAAATTCCACTCATTAGAACACATTTATTGCAAATCTTTGCTTCTTCACTCCATCTCTCTTGTATGGCTTGACTTGGGTGATATGACTAGCATTTAACCCACTTCCAAATCATTAGGAACCTCATCCCTTCTATGGTTTAACATCAAATCAAACACATTTCTCCATAATTTTCACTTCTATAAATTGAGAGATTTTACCATGATCATCCTCACACCTTCTTCATTCTTACCATCATCTAGCAAAGAAAACACAAGTCAAAATGACAAAATCCTCTCCTAAACCTTGCAAGAAAACATAGAATTAGCGTGAGGCCTTTTGCCGTAAACTTGAGCTCCTCATCCGAGTCTTCTCCACTCACAATCTCATCCCCCATACGAGATGATACAAGCCTAACTTTAGCTACTCCTACTCAATCACCAATTGTGATCACCACTCCACCACCCACAAAAACACCAACTTCACCACCACCGACACCCATCCAAACATCCAAAACACCCTCACCACCAAAATCTCCAACTCTCATTCCTTTGGAGTTATTTTCCACACCACCCACTTCTCCAAATCCTTTCTTGGAGGACTTGGAAGACTTGCCTCCGAGGCCAAATCATCCACCACCATTGCCATCCTTTGGAACAATTGAGCGGATTGCTCATGAGTCACCTAGGCCATCTTTTGACCCAAACGCCCCATTAGGGCCAAAACCTCTTCTCTTCCACCCCATTCACAAAGACATCCATGGTCCTTTGTATGGGGACCAACCACTCCCTACATCAATGTCCCCTCACATAGAGGACATTGAGGAGTGCATGTGGGATGCTAATCCCACAAGAGATTAGATTCAAGCGAAACTCCAACACCTCCACCAATTCAAAGGCATGGTGGATTCTCACCTAAGTGAGACTATGCAAATGCAAAATGCTTTGCTAGCCTCCATCATGACCACCCCAAACATCCCCACCAACACCAACACATCTACCATTCCACCACCACAACCTCACCAAACATACTACTCCCCTAGGCATGGTTGCTCAACTTGTGAGCAAACTGCCCAAGCGGTTGATCGGACCCGAGTTATGGTCCATGACTTCCAAGAGGAAATGAGGTTCATCCTCAATCACATCCTTGAGCGCCTCAACGCTCTTTCTCATCCACCATCTCATTAGAATGGTCATAGATTAGCATTTCTATGTTTTTTCTTTTCTTAGGATTATTTTTTCTTGTACTAAAACACATCATTTTGTTCTCTTTTCATGATTCTTATTCATGAAAAATTTTAACTAATGAATGGTGTTTTCTATATTGTTGGTGCCTTTACATAGTGTTTGGAAATGCTTATGAATGATCATTATTACTAACAATTTTTCTTGTAGCTTTTTTTTTTTTTTCACAATCCATGTATCTTCCCATTAAGCACCCAATTTAGGGGGAGCTTTGATCAAGGGGGAGATAATGGCTCGAGCTCATTACATTCCGCATCGCCTCTTCTTTTGTTGAGACAAAGGGGAAAATATAGAACTTGTTTACATTTGTTATATTTGACTTTTACGAAAAGTCAACTGCATACATTGACTTTACGAAAAGTCAAACATGATACTTCATTGGTAATACTTGACTTTTCGAAAAGTCAATTGCATACTGACTTTCGAAAAGTCAACATCATGCATCAACTAATGAATACTTTGACTTTACGAAAAGTCAAACATCATACACTTGCATTATCATTTCCTTTTCAAGTTCTAAAACTAATATTTTTATAACTCTTGAATAATCTTTGTATCTTTTATAAAAATAAAATTTATATTTTGTCCTCAACAAAAAGGGGGAGATTGTTAATACAAATATCGTCATTAAAACGTTATTTATATTTTTTTTATCTTTACCTAAGTTTTGTTAACGACAAAAGTAAATTTAATTTTCATAAAGCTTAAAGCTTGTCAAGTTTAATAGATATTAAAACAAGTTTTTTCAAACAATATCTTCATCATTTAAGCATTTACATTGTGACTAATCATATCTTAATATGAGTCTAAGCATAATGTATGATAGTAGTTTTTAGAATGTTTTAGTTTCTTAAAAACTAAACATTACTTATGTATTTACATATTTCTAAAAATAGAAAAACAACACATGACATCATGTGATGCATCATGGAAATCATTGGAAGATTTCATTAGATATTTTGTGTAGATTTGTACTCTTCATATCTTACACAATCTTACATAGATATGGTTGACTTTGGCAAGATCTTGATATCTTCTTTGTCGGACCAATGACACCAAAATATATAACAGACGGAACCCTTTCAAGGGTCCGCGTCCGTGGTGCTAGCGATGATTTTGGCTATAAATTGCAAAGCCAAACCAAGTAGTTTTCATCCCTTTCTATCATACTCTCTTACATATCTTCTCTAACCTTTCTAACTCGGTTTCATATCATATTAGTGATCTCTTTTGTAGCAAAGAAGATCAAGTCACATTCAAGCTTCAAACGAGAAGTTGGAAGTCTTGTTTGTTTAGTGTTGTATGATCTTGTGTTGATTCATACTTCATTGTTACATTAAACCATCATAATCTTGTGAGTGTGAGTAGTTATTATTTTATTCCTCAAAATACATTGTGTGTGGGAGTAGTTGTACCTTTGGAAAGAACTCGACATCTAGCTTAGTGTCGGAAATAGTGTAAGCGAAGTGTAAAGGTTTCTCCGACGGTGAAAGGAGCTTGTTGACTAGTGAAGTTAAAACTCTCGAGTGTGAGACTCGGGGAGTGGAGTAGGGCGAGGAAAAAGAGTCCTTGTAGACCGAACCACTATAAACAACTTGTTGTGGTTTGATCATTTCTTTCCTTATTTACTCTTTACATATTGCTTGCATATTTCATTAACATATCTAAGATCAATATCAATTGATCTTTCAATAAGTTTCAAAACAAAGTTTTTAATTGGTAAACTATTCAACCCCCCTTCTAGTTTTCTACACGTAACTTTTACCAAACCACAAGGACGATTTATGTAATTAACTCTAAAAACTATTATTTGGTTTTCACTCTTATTTATAAAATGATTAAACATTGTTTTCTAGTCCTAATTTACTCACCTTAACTATAAAACGCCAAAGCTTACATAACGCATGCATGCATAGTTTAGTCAACGTCACGGTTAAGTAGACTCTTTGTTTATAGTATTCAATGGCAAATAAAGTTGACCTGAAAAAGCTAAGTCGAAAAGTTTTTAGCCCTCCTTTGGTTCAACTATTATGTTACATAGAGTTGTCATATGAATTCTTGAAACTAGCAGGGTATCTGTGTTATGGCAGCGGGTATTTTGTAATTAAATTTTTCAACAAACAATAATTTTTATAAAACGATTTTTGTGACAATAACTTTATAGATTACGAGAATTTTAGGTTCTGATAACTTCAAACAATGACAAACTATATTATATTAAAGGTAGATAGTAAGAACATAGACATGTCATTTTGTTTATATTGGTTTATTGTGTTGTGTCCTGTGCCCGATTTGACCAAAAAATAAAACTTTTCGCGGAAACGACTCAACTATAACGGACATTCTGTTACTCTTTAACAAATTGGAAAAAATCTATTACTACCAACCCTTGAAAGTATTTTTAAATGAGACTAGACTCAACTACCTTTAAAATGACGGGTGACAATACCCCTAACGACTTACGGTTTGGGAGATATGATTTTTCGAAAATCGACAAACCTGAAAAACTAAGCATACGGTCGTATGATATATTCTCATATGGTCTTATGGTCATCTCAACAACTTTTCAAACCACTGACTTGAGCATACAGCCGTGTGAAATATCTAATATGGCCGTATGGTCTCTACAGAAATTTTACACTAAGCTATATTATGCACTAATTCCGTAAAACCGACTTCTATACCTCGACATAACACCAAAACTTCCATAAATAATTAATATGACATATACTTCAATATCAAATACACATTTGGTCCAAATGACCCGCGGATTACATACTTTACGGGTGCCAAACACCCATATCAAACACTATGACACATGTTTTGACTCCAAACCAATACTATGACATGAGCCAATACATACATTCATCATAAAAAAAACTATAACAATCATGACATGAGCTTTGACACTTGACAACATGTTTATAAACCATTTAAAGACTCTTGGGGGTTTGAGTTCGAGCTCGGTATTCTACAACTAAGCTCCTAAGTACATTATAACCTTTCCTTACGCCTTAATCCAAGCACTTGTCATATTTCCATGAGCACCTACAATACATGGTTAACTATAACGAAACTGAAACACTTAGTAAGTAACTAGATTAAAACATGATTAATACGTCAATCCACATATATGCATCATGAACACTTAAAATCATTCTATCACATAATACCATCAAATCTCATATGCAAGTGCCATAGCAATTTACTATAAACTATAACACACAACTATAAAAGATCTTAAGCACATAACAATCACAAAACATACCGAGAGGACTGACCAAAAATCGACCAAATCGAAGGACCAGCTGTCCGGTCTCGATCCGGATTTTTTCCTTATTTCGGTCTCGGTCCGGACCGGACCAGACCAGTCTTACGTACAACCCAACTATTATTGCCTTCTTGGACCAGACCGACCGAAGGACTGGACCGGACCGGACCGAACACATTGGGTCTGGTCCACGGTCTAAGGTTTTGGGCTAGTTCGGTCTTGGTCCAATCCGGTTTTGGCCAGTTCGGTCCTGTTTTGGACCGATGATCACCCCTAATTCAAAGTGTTAAATATATATGTCGGTGCATATGTTAATTCGGCATATGATTCTTAAAGTGGACTTCGAGAAGGCATTTGACTCATTGTCATGGTCCTTTTTATTCTCAACTATAGAACAAATGGGATTTAGCAAAAAATGGAGTACATGGATTTATTCGTGTCTTAATTTGGCATATGCTTCTGTTCTTATTAATGGATTTCCTACCAAGGAATTCAAACTTGAACGAGGATTACGCCAAGGAGATCCCATCTCTCTCCATTTCTATTTATATTAGCGGCCGAAGCACTTAATGTGGCCATTTTAGAAACTACTGGTCACAACTTCTTCCACGGTATAAAAGTAGGAAAAAGACAAGCTCCACATCTCCCATCTTCAATTTGCAGATGATGCTCTCAGTTTTGGAGAATGGTCCCTTACTAATGCGAAAAATCTATCTAGGATCCTTACTTGCTTTCACCTTGCATCTGGTCTCAAAATGAACTTTAACAAGAGCAAGTTATATGGAATCGGTATCTCTAACCTTGAACATAGCTCAGTTGCCACCTCAATTTGGATGCCTTGCTTCTCAATTCCCATGTACTTACTTGGGTCTTCCTATTTGGCGCGAATATGTCTAGATGTGTAAATTGGACTCCTATCATCAATAGATTTCAAAAGAGATTGTCCAATTGAAAAACAAAAACACCTTCATTTGGAGATCGCTTAACCCTTGTTAAGTCCGTTCTTGGTAGTTTGGGAGTATACTACTTTTAATATTTCAAAGCCCCTAAAAAGATAATCAAGAAGCTTGAAAGTATATGTAGGAAGTTGTTTTTAGGAGCAAATTCGGTTGAAAATAAAATCTCTTGGATAGCTTGGGACAAGGTTATCTCCCCTCGTCATAAAGGAGGTCTTGGAATCAGTAGTCTATTGGCAAGCAACCAATCCATGTTATCAAAATGGTGGCGGAGATTCCGCACTGAAGAAAATGCTCTATGACGCAAGGTGATTTGTTCTATTCATGGTCCATCAACAGATATGTATCACTCCTCTTGTCGTTCCTTGTCCTCAGGTCCATGCATGGTCTCGTATTTGCAACCTAAAAATGATATGAGCAATGTTGGAATCAAATTACCAAAACTTTTCAAAAAAAAAAGTTGGAAACGGAAGAAACACTTCTTTTTGGCATGATAATTGGATTGGTGGAGCAACTCTTCAAGACTCATTCCTGCGATTATACCGTGTTGAAACAAACAAGAGTTGTTCGGTTTGTGATAGATCTCACTGGTTCTGTCTTTCACTTGCCTATTGTACCCGACCCATCTTTAGCCCTTGGCCCAAACCAATAGCCGACTACACTTTTGTTTGGCCTTACTTTTAATTGGGCTTGGCTAAGACCAACCCGATCACGGGCTGATCAAAATGAACTGATTGAACTAACAAACCTTCTTTCTGAGTTACCCCTTAGTAACACCCTGATACTTGGGAATTCATTAAGGACTCTTCAAGAAACTTCACTGTGAAAAGCATGCGGAACCTTATTAACCACATGTCAAATCCCTCAACCTCTCAACCTATCAGATGGAATAAATTCCTTCCCACAAAGGTGAATATTCTCGCCTGGCGCATCATGAACAAAAGGGTACCTACACGAGTTAATCTCGATAAGAGAGGGATCGATCTTGACTATGTTCGATGTCCCCTTTGTGATGACGATATTGAAACTGAGGACCACTTATTTGCTTTGTGTTCAATTGATAAAGACGTTTGGAAAAAGTTATGGCTTGGTGGAAGGTTTGGTGTCCTTGTTTCATCGTAGATGATGCGGCCCTATTAGCCGATCGAGTCCTCATTCTGCCTAAACTCAAAATGGCTTTTGATGTTGCTGTAAACACAACTTTGTGCACCTCTGGAAAGGAGTTGCTCTTAAATGACATTAACCTTCGACTTTCGTCATTCACTTGGTTTTCAAGTAGGAATGGGAAAGCTTCTCTTAATTGGATAGAGTGGTTTAGTAATCCATATAACACTCTATCCACTCAATTGTAATTTTTCTCTAGCATCTTGCTAGTCTTTAATTAAATCACCGTTCCAAAAAAAATGTACAACATGCATTTATAGTTTTTTTTTATGAAAGGTAAAATATATTACTGCAAAACAATATATAATATAAACAACTTTAAAAAGAGATGCACATATCACAAACACCCTTTAAAGAGTAGCCATCATCAAATAAACTGGAATATACAAACTGTCATACAAACACATACACTGAATCAAAATACTTCAGCACATATATGAGATCACCTTTTCTTCACCTATTTCATCAAACATCTAATGATATACTAGCACTATGACTACATTTCCTCCTTGCAAGTTTACAATGAATTGAAGACCATATGTAGTTAAAACTAGGGGTGTTAATCAAGTCTATCGGGTCAGCCCGAATATGAGTAAAATGGTCATAAATGTAAAATGTGCCTATTTGTTTTAATGGGCTAGTGGAATAGTGCGCTATTTATTTTTCTACAATTATATTTTACGCTAAATAAAAGGTGCACGACTAACTAAAGTTGACAAGATAAAAAACAAAAGTAGCAAAAAAAAATCAGGTGTTGCATGTGAACCGAATAATCTTACTCTTATGCTTCTTATGTAGTAGTTAAAACATAAAGGACCAAACATGTTAGTTAGAAACCTTATAACCGAAAAGTTAGTTAACTTGGCCGTTATTTCGGTTAGGAAAAAGGAAGGGGCACAATCGGTTTAGTCACACCGATTCACTCCCTATATATATGTATATACTTGTATCGATACAATGGTTAGAAACATAATACAATTTACTTATTCAATATTCACTTTGCAACTTATATATATTAATCTAGTTTGGGACAACAATTGGCATCAGAGCAAGGGTTATACATCGAAAAAAATTCTATTTCTACATCATAAAACCATTAACGAGAAGCCAAAGAAAGACGTTGAGAAAAGAAGAAGAACACCGTTGTTTTCTTTTCAGCGAGGGACGTTTGTTTTTTCTTAATCTTCCAAAGAAAATAAACGAGTTTGAATAAGTAGAAGCGTAGAAGAGATAGTGCACGATCTGTTTTGCGTAGAAGTTGCAAGCGTACACATCAAATGATATTGGTGGAGAAAACTCTTGTTGGTGACAACGAGGGAGAGGAAGAGAACAAGTGGAGACTTTGTGAGAACCGGTTGAAAACAAATACACAAAGCAAGAAACGTTGTTGTGAAAGGAAACGTATACGTAGAATAAAAGAGAGGAGTACTCAAAAAGTTAGTGTGGAGAAAAGTGTCGGTACGACACAAAACAACAACAACGAAAGAAGAAACAAACGAAGGACTACTTTGTTTCGGTGGAACAAATTTAGAAACGAAGGACTGTTTTGGTTCGGTGTGGTTACCAAGGTGTGGTAACAAGATTGTGTGTAGGAAGTCTTCTTAGGATTTCAAAGGAACAGAAATCAAGAACAACACACAAAGGAGATAAGCAACGTGTAGCGTGGTACAAGAATCATTTTTGTTTGTTTGGTGTCGAATAAAAAAAAACGTTCGACAACAACACAACAAGAACAAAAGAGGCCGAGACTTGGTTGTGATTCAAGGAGGAATTTGAGACAACGAGGCAAGGAGGCAGTGGAAAGTTTTCTGTTTAGACTCGTTGGCAAAAAAAAAACAACAATTCAACAAGGAAGGAAAAGAAGGAACCGTGGTGAAGTTTTGGTTCGAAAAAAAAAACAACAACAACGACAAGGAAACAAAAGAATCCGAGAGTTTGTTTGAAGATTGAAGTCGAATAGGGTTTGAAAAAAAGCAACGAGGCAAAAGAAACAAAAAGGGAACGAAGTGGGATTAACAAACAAACGTTGGTGAACGGTTTTACTAACAAGGCAAGGGAATATATCTCGTATTCACAACGATAACGAGGTCATAAGTTACAATTTTTTCTGGATTTCAATTATATTAGATAGTATAGATTTATTAGTTTATACTATTAGGAAATCCCGAGAACTATTATTGATCCCGTATTACTAGGATTCCCGGAAACTATATATATTTCACATTAGAAAGAGATACCATACTAGGAAAAATAATTCCCATACGCACTAGAAGGTGAAGATAATAAAAACCTTTAAGATGGCTGGCGATGATACAATAAACAAAAACAACAACACATCTAACACTGTGAAACCCATAACACCTATTGCACAATACCAATGCCCTAAGTTGAAAAACACAAATTACACGGTATGGGCTATACAAATTAAGGTTATATTAGAAGCACATGGTTTGTGGGAAACGATAGAACCTAAGGAAAACACAGAAGTAGATGATAAGAAAGACAAGGAAACAACGGCCTTGTTATATCAAGCATTGACAGAAGATGTGATTTTACAAGTAGCAAGTTGTACAACGGCCAAGGAATTATGGGAATCATTAAGGAAAAGACACGTTGGAGAAGAAAAAGTGCAGCAAGCACGGTTACAATCATTGATGATTGGATTTAACTCACTTCAGATGAAGGAAGATGAGACGGTGGATGCATTTGCAGACAAGTTAAACGGCTATGTCACGAAGGCAAAAGAACTAGGGAAAACATTGGATGAATCACTTTTTGTTAGAAAACTATTAGACTCCACACCCGATAGATTCATTCAGATAGTAGCATCCATAGAACATACAAGCGATCTAGACGACATAACCCTAGATGAGATCACTGGAAAACTCAAGGCGTTTGAGGAAAGAATAAAACTCCGGAAGGGAGGTCAAGTTGAAAGCCAGGAGAATTTACTATTCACACACGATGAACACTCAGAAAGAGGAAAACGTTTTAACAAACGTGGAGGTAGATCAAATTACTCACGAGAAAACTGGCAAAATAATAACAACAGAAGTAACTCACAAAAGGGAAACTCGAATCATAAAGGAAACCCAAATAAGAATACAAGTAGGAAGGATTTGAGTAACATAAGATGTTTCAACTGTAACAAACTTGGACACTTTATGAGTAAATGTAGAGTAAATTCAACAACCCAGGAACAATCAAACCTCATTTTAGAAGATGATGAACCATCACTATTAATGACTATACACAAAACCGAACACGAGGAAGTGTTGTTGAATGAAGGCCAAATTCAACCAGGAAAATATGCTTCAAAGGATGAAAGCATATGGTATTTAGATAACGGTGCAAGTAACCATATGACGGGAACTAAGAGTCATTTTAAGGATATAGATGAAAGCGTAACAGGACGAGTACGTTTTGGAAATGGATCGTATGTACAGATAAGGGTAGAGGTCTATCTTGTTAGGTTGTAAGAACCGAGAATGAAGGTAGTATCAGTATACTACATACCAAACCTTAAGAGCAACATACTTAGTCTAGGGCAACTTACGGAAATAGGTTGTAAGGTCATTATGGACGGAAAAAGTTGACTTTGTATGATAAGAGCAAAAAGTTGTTGATGAAAGTAGAAAGATCTAAGAATCGACTCTACAAGATTCGATTCTGAGATAAAGCACCTATATGTCTCTTAGAAAATATAGATAACCAAGCATGGTTATGGCATGCTAGATTAGGTCATCGAACTTTGTGATATAAACAAGATGACTAGGAAAGGTCTAGTAGAAGGAATTCCTAGGATAAATTATGCCGGGCAGATTTGTGACGCATGTTTATTAGGAAAGCACAGTAGAACACTATTTCCAAACCAAGCTAAATTCAGATCAAAGAACCCGTTGGACTTAATATATGGAGACCTCTATGGTCCTATAAGTCCAGCAACACACTCAGGAAAGAAACAAATATTCTTGTTAGTAGATGATTGTACACGTTTTATGTGGGCTTACTTTCTGACATCGAAAGATCAAGCACTTAGTACTTTCAAGGAATTTAGGCAGAAAATAGAAATGGAAATGAAATTGAAAATAAGGATGCTAAGAACGGATAGAGGTGGTGAATTCACATCAAATGAATTCACAAAATAATGTAAGGAAAAGCGGTATATACGACGGTTGTGAAGACCGTACTCCCACAATGTAATGGAGTAGTGGAGAGAAGAAATAGGACGGTGTTATCAACTACAAGGAGTATGATGAAAGCGATAAAGTTTCCTTTAAATTTTTGGGTGGAAGCAGTTAAACATGCAATTTACATACTCAATAGGGTACCTACGAGGGCCCTGATAGATAAAACTCCATATGAGGCACTCTACAACAGAAAATCGAATCTGGAAAACCTAAGAATATTCGGATGCACAACTTATGCAAAGATAACGATACCTCACTTAAAGAAGCTGGACGACAGAAGCATACCATTGGTTTACTTAGGAGTAGAGGAAGGTTCAAAAGTGTGTAGGCTATATGATCCTATAGCCAAGAAGAAACATGTTAGTAGGGACGTAAAATTTATGGAAACAAAGCCGTGGGATTGGAACAAAGATGAAGAAGATCGAGCACACAAGACACATTTTGGGCTAGTTTTGTGGTGAGCGGAGTTGACAATGAAAACCTTACACCGGTCAACACGAAAACGATGACAACACGTATCATGAACAAGATCGATTCACGATCCGGTTTCACCAATCACACCACCGACATATAATCACGACCCACACTCGGAAGAGGAAGAAGAGGCTACTACTAGTTACATAGAGAACTCAAGAGATAGATTTGATGATACACCCGTACGTGAATACAGAAACATGTCGGAAATATACAGGCATGCACGAAGAGTTGAACCACAAAGTTTGTTATTTACGGAAGAAGAACCCCGTAATTACAAGGAAGCATCAACACATGAGAAATGGATTGAGGCCATTGAGATTGAATTGGATTCAATCAACAAGAATAATACATGGACTCTTACTACATTGCCAGAAAATCAGAAGGCAATAGGACTCAAATGGGTTTACAAAACCAAAAGGGATGCAAAGGGAAATATCATCAAGTATAAAGCACGGTTAGTGGCAAAAGGTTATGTACAAGAACAAGGGATAGACTTCCATGAAGTATTTGCACCGGTTGCTCGGATAGAGACAGTTCGGTTGATATTAGCATTAGCGGCATATCATGGATAGCAAGTACATCATTTAGATGTAAAATCAGCATTTCTACATGGAGATTTAAATGAAGAAGTCTACGTTACACAACCTGAAGGATTTATTCAACAAGGAAATTCAGGAAAAGTCTATAAGCTTATTAAAGCTTTATATGGCTTAAGACAAGCACCGAGAGCTTGGAATGTGAAGCTTGATCAAAATTTGAAGTCATTAGATTTCAAGAAGTGTAATCTCGAACAAGCTGTTTATACAAAGAGAAACAAGAATTCTACGATTATAGTTGGAGTTTATGTAGATGATTTAATAATCACATGCACTCCAAGGAAGGAATTAAAAGTATTTAAATCCCAGATGGAAGAAAAGTTTGAAATGAGCGACTTAGGATTGTTAGCTTATTACCTTGGGATAGAAGTTACACAGACAGGAGGAGAGATTACAATCAAGCAAACAGGTTATATTAACAAGATCTTAAAGGAGACAAGTATGACGGATAGTAATGATACGAAGATACCAATGGATCCCGGTAATAAGTTGGTCAAGGCGGAAGATGGTAACTCAGTTAACTTACTACAGAAGCTTAATTGGAAGTTCTCAGGTACTTACTACATACAAGACCAGATCTTAGTTATTCAGTCGGACTACTCAGCAGATTTATGCAAGACCCGAAGGATCATCACCTAAAGGCAATAAAGCAAGTAATCCGATATATCAAAGGAACAAAGGAGCATGGCATAATTTACAAGAAAGAAGGCGGCCGCAAGATTACAGTTACAACGATGAGTTATGGAATCAACACGATCAAGGAAAAGGAACTCACCGGATAGTATTTTACTTTGGAGAGTCACCCATTACGGTGTACTCGAAGCAACCAACGATGGCGCTATCATCATGTGAATCGAATTCATGGCGGCTCTGCGTGAGATGTCAAGCCTTATGGTTAAAAGATTACTTAGTGAGTTAACTGGAAATGAAGAAAAGAAGATAACGCTGAAGGTGGATAACGTTTCAGCAATAGCACTTGTCAAGAACCCAGTTTTTCATGGAAGAAGTAAGCACATCGACATTCGTTATCATTTCATTCGAGAATGCGTAGAGAATGGGCACATCAATGTGGAACATGTCAGCAGAGAACTACAAAGAGCATATATTTTAACAAAGGCTCTACCAAGATTGAAGTTCACGACAATGCGACAGATGCTCGGAGTTCAAGATTTAAAGAGAAGCAAAGATCAAGATTAAGGAGGAGAATGTGAACCGAATAATCTTACTCTTATGCTTCTTATGTATTAGTTAAAACATAAAGGACCAAACATGTTAGTTAGAAACCTTATAACCGAAAAGTTAGTTAACTTGGCAGTTATTTCGGTTAGGAAAAAGGAAGGGGCACTATCGGTTTAGTCACACCGATTCACTCCCTATATATATGTATATACTTGTATCGATACAATGGTTAGAAACATAATACAATTTACTTATTCAATATTCACTTTGCAACTTATATATATTAATCTAGTTTGGGACAACATTGCACGGATGAAGAAATGACAGTTTTCAAAAAAAAATTGCACTTCGTGACCTAAAAATGGGTGTTGCCCGTGCCACACCGGCACCAATGTGGGTACATCCATGGTAGGGGTGCTCATCGGTCTAAACCGGACGGACCGACGAAACCGGACGGACCGAGACCGAATCCGGCAAAAACTCGGACCGAGACCGAGACCGAATGAGGTCGGTCCGGTCCGTCCGTCGGTCGGTCGGTTTTGTCGGTCGGTCCGTCCACAAGGCTAAATTCGGGTTTCGTCGGTTTGGGTCCGTACGGACGGACCGAGACCGAATCCGCAAAATCCTAGACCGAGACCGGACCGCGGTCCATCGGTCCGGTCGGTTCGGTCCGGTCCGGTCGGTTTTGTCGGTCGGTCCGGTCCGTCCGGTCCGTTTGAGCAGCCCTAGTCCATGGCTACAATGGAAGTAAACTGCAACTGAGCTCGTTTGTACTTTTTTACACCTATACCACCTATTTTTGCTGTTGATTATTGCCTGATGTTTCTGTACTTTGTTTGAAGTAGTTATTCGAATTACAGTAATTCAAGACTAAAGAGAGCTCAGAGGGAAAAAGTTTCGTTAAACACTTTTTATTTTTCATTATCTATTAATAAAATAAAAATCAAGTGTAACTTTTCATTTGCGCATCCATGGCACCAAAGTAAACAATGAACAGCCCATGCTCTGATTTTAAGCCACATTTTCCACAAAAATCTTAGCAATTAGCACACGTTATGTAATTTGAGTAAAACTTTAGCATAATTCAATTTGCAAGATTGTAGATATACCATGGATCATTAGCTTTGTCAGACCAAATAATTACTCAAGTACAGATTTGACGGACGGCTTGATAACATAGCAATTACAGTAAATCAAATACTAATTAGTGCACTTACAGTTACAAATTTATAAGTCAAGAAACGATAAAAGAGTTATAATAAGTCGTGCCAGACTTTACCATAAAACTGATTTGCCGGGGAAGGAAACAAGAGAAACAGCCTTCATCCGGTGTAATATTTGGTATAAGAACTTAGTATATGAGAATAAATGGAAAAGTTCAGTTACTTTTGGTTAGTTTAATTTGCATCCAATTCAGCACAATAGTTCATGTAAAATGTACAACAGGTCCCAAATTTAGGACAAGAATCATGACATTCTGCATTGTCTAGTTGCAAAGAAAACAATCCCCACTCAAATAGCCTAATCGAATACCCTCATTTTTCAATTTTGGGCCCAAAACAAGAAAACGTCAACTTTTTATGAAATTGAATCATTCACTGCTCGCGCTTATTGCTTCCAATAAAAAGAGGGGAAAATCCCTAAGCTTTATCATTTAAAGATTCAAACAAAAGTCAAATTTATGAAATTAAAGCTCAAAGAACAGGAATAACATTAGGGTATTAATTAAGCAATCAAACAGTATGACCGAGACAAAATTGTGGCAAGTAAAACTTATACTTAAGTAGAATTCATCACCACAAATTGGATTGAGGGAAACTAAACCACAACTATTTATAAACATTTTTTACGCTAAAAATATGTCAACAGAAACTTAAACTGTTACACTTATGTTACAAGAAAATCATGCCACACTTACAAATATGTTTGTCAAAGTAACATTTATTTAACTATAGCACACGCCACTCTTTGTTAGAGTTTATTTACACAGTTTCTTTCAACTGCGCACCATGCAAGCTTTGTATTAGGCCTGAAAGAGTGTGTTCAAATCAAACCATGTTAGTGATGATCTATTTAAAAGCACATGAAAAATTACATTCCAGCAAACTGGTTATACAAATAATCAACAAACATGAACAATTTCTAATATGGTATGTAAAAGGAAAGAAGAGACTACCTCGGATCTTATGAAGCGCGTCCAGAATATGTTGCAACTCATGAACAACATTTTCTATATTCATTCTTTGTGTTGGGGAATCCACAGAGCATGATACTCCAATCTTCACAATTGCAGTCAAACATTCCTCCATTTTCCGTGCATTTTCATCCGTGCTTTGCAACACAATTGCATCACCATCAATAACATCGATAACATGATCTGGCAATGACATATAAGCAAATTTATGAAGACAAAGGCCTTCATTAAATATTTCGTCTGTTGGATTTTTCCCAGTCATCACCTCCAGTAATAATATTCCATAACTGTATACATCCCCACTACTTGTCATCTCATTGCCAAGACCATACTCTGCAAAATAAAATACACAATTACTTTAATGTAATAGCATTAGTAAATATAAGCATCCTGCAATATAAGAATCATTTTTTACCTGGAGGTGCATAACCAACTGTTCCTTTAACCCCGGTTGAACTGTTTTGGTTTGAATCCGTTCCGAGAAATCGAGCTAAACCAAAGTCTCCAACATGAGCCACCATATCATCGTCGAGTAGAATGTTGCTGGGCTTCACGTCACCATGAACAATCATTGTTTGGCAACGATTGTGAAGATAATCAAGTGCACATGCAACATCCATGAGAATGTTTATTCTTTGGAGAAGGTTCAGCGCGTTGTATTTGCATTTGAATGCAACCAGTCATGTAAACTTCCTTTGGGCATGAACTCGTATACCAAAGCTTTAAAATCATTACCTTGAAAGTCTACACTTGAACACGAAGTTATGATCTTCAGCAAATTCCGATGTCGAATGTTGCACCATGCTTCACACTCTCTTAAAAACTTTTATGAGCTCCTCTGTTTTGAAGATGTATAACTTTGACCGCAACATAGCTATCAACATCATTATCAATGATTCCTCTATAAACAGAGCTAAACCCACCCTTTCCAATCAAATTGGCTTCGGAAAAGCCATCAGTAGCCTTGAGAAGCTGATTGTATGAAAGTTTCAAGAACTGTTCGCTCCTTGATGATTGAGACGGTTGACCATTGCTTTTTTTCTTACAAAATGCATACACAATGCATAAAATTGTGAAAAGTGTGAATACAATCAAAATGACAATTACGAATGTAGGAAATCGTTTTTTATGCTTCTTTCTCCCCTTGCATTTTGGCAACCCAAGTTCGACCACACCTCCGCAGAGCCTGCTATTCTCTGAAACTGAGAAGGCACTTGCATTAGCGAACACTCCTCTGACTGGTACTTCACCCTCAAAATCATTGAAGGATAGGTTCATATATTCTAATTGAAAATGTTCCAAGAATGGAGGAATTTTGCCTGATAAATTATTATGTGAAAGATCAAGTTGCACCAATCCTTTCAAGGAACTTAATGATTGTGGTATCATGCCTGTGAATAAGTTTCCTTTGAGGGATAATGATGTAAGGCTAATGCAACCACCAAGGGTACTAGGAATCTCACCTGATAGGTTATTATATGAGAAATCCATATCAGTCAACATCTTGAGGTCTCCAACCTCCGTAGGAAGGGAACCAGATAGTTGGTTTGAGAAGATCTAACCCTATGGCGAGAGATGGAAGTTGAAGAAGTTGTTTTGGAATTATGCCAGTGAGTTTATTGTCATTAAGGTATAACTCCAATAGGTTATCACAATCCCCAGGCTTATTATAATTTGTCCTTGAGTCTATTGGAAGATAAATAAAGGGAGTTCAACAATGATAAGTTCGATGGCATCTGGAATTGGTCCTGAAAGCTGGTTGTCATATAGACCAACAAATTGTAGCTTTTGGAGCATACCAATGGTCATCGGATTTTACCTTCAGTTGATTTTTCCAAAGTTTAAAATTGTCAAGCCAACTAGACTACCAATACTTGAAGGAATGTTTCCATATAATTGATTTCTACGTAAATCTAGATAGTTGAGTTGATTGGAAAGATTTCCTATTGATATCGGGAGAACTCCTTGAAAACGACAATTTGTAAGCTCCAAAACCTCCAATTTGCTGCAGTTTTTCAAAGAATCAATAAACTTCATGTCATCAGCTTCCCCATCTCCATGTAGGTAGTTATCATTTAGGTGAACTCTACGAAAATCACTCAGTTTTGAAAAGTCGATTGTAAACTTCCCACTAAAAGTGTTGCCAGACAGTTCAAGATACCTTAATTTAGAACAATTAGATATAGATGGTGGAATAAGTCCACTCAGTTGGTTATCTCTTAACTGAAGGAATTCAAGATTTGGGAGCATTGCACCAAATTCTAGAGGAATACTACCAGTAAGCTCATTCTCTGACAATGAAAAATTAGTTAAGAAGGTGAGGTTATAAATGGAATGAGGGATTGTACCAGTTAAGCTGCAAGCACCAGAGTAAAATAATCTTAAGCTTTTCCAACGACCTAAGGTGTTTGGAATGCTCCCACCAAAGGATTTTGGGTGCAGCGAATTTTTCCATCGATGTAAGATTCCCCAAGAAAGGTGGGATGCCACCTGTTAAGTTATTGTCACGAATTACAAGATGAGTAAGTTTGGAGAGGAAACTGATCTCCACCGGTATGCTTCCAACAAGTTTGTTGTGCCCAAGCAAGAGTTCTTTAAGGTTAGAGATACCAGATAGGTTTGTCGGAAATGATCCATCGAATTCGTTTTGTTCAAGGTAAAGTAAACGTAGCCTGGAAAGACGACCGAGTTCATGAGGAATGGTTCCTTGAAAACTGTTGTTTAGGAGAGAAAGATCACGGAGGAAGCTGAGGTTCCCAACATGAGGAGACAACAAACCTATAAGGCCTTGGGACTCTAGTTGTAAAGCGGTGACTCTCCTGTGGCGCTTTCCACATGAGACACCACTCCAGTCACAGAAATGAAAGGAATCGTTCCACGAGGTGAAAACTCCATATGGATCATGGGTGATCATTGACTTGAACGACAATAAAGCCTGGAAATCAGTCTCATTTCCGACATTGGAAGCAGATATGGTGGCGATAGTTTGAAATATAAAAATACCACAAAAGAGGAGACTAGGATTACTATAGAAAAACGATAAGCACATCATGCGTTGTTTTGAATTCAGTCTTTGAAATAAACTTCTAACATTGCCAGGACAATTGTTGGCTTCTTATATAGGCTGTCTGAATAAGTAAATATCTATAACATGGTCTCAACTCCCACCCAAATTTTCATCTTTTTTTTTTTCTTTAATGTATAAACCACTCATTTATTGAAATAAACTTATATGTCATTCAACTACTTGTTTGTTTTTATTTGCACTAATCTTAACCGATTTTATGCCCAAAACAATAAAGTATAAGAAACCGACCTCTAACTTATCAAAGCAATATGAATCACAATTTTGATCTTAAATACTAATTAATCTTTGTTTTAGGTGCGACTTTATATGATTAAAATTATATTAGAAGGATAAGAATGAATTTTTGCGACTACTTTTTTATTTGTATAATTTTAATATGTTTGTGTTAGTTTCCTTTTTTACGTTTAGTAATTGTTTGAAATAAATTTGATCGTATATGATAAAAATATATAGTTGACATATGAAAGATTTATATGAGAAAACCTTAAAAGTTTGTGCTCTCCTTGTATATGTTATCTCTTATCTATAGTGCATATAATGCATGGATGACATTCTCTCTATTTAATGTACCAAGACATTTTATAAATGCAATATTAAGCATTATAAATAATACTACATATCTTTCATATTAAGTGTCCACTTTAACTTTTTAAAGTATTTCTTGTTTAACTTTGACTTTAAATTCTATTATTTGTGTTATATAATATTTGATGCAAAATATATGAACGAATTAAGTTTTAAATATATTTTCATCGTTATAATTTTTATCAAGTATTATATAATAAAAATAAAAATATTGAAGGTCAAAGTTGAACTTGAAAGATTCTAAAAAGTCAAAATGGACAATTAATATGAGACAGATGGAGTAAAACTTAACGTACAATCCAATTTAACACAAAAAACAAAGCATTTAAGTCAACCAAGACAATTAAAAAAATCATTAAAGTTGAATACATATAGTCCATGTTTATAATATTTTATTAAAAACTATATATATGTATATTAAACACGGTTTGGTTTGGGTAACCTTGGATATTCGAAAATAAAAACCAACATCGAACAGTGATAAGAAGGGTTTCAGGTTTCGAGTTTTTTGGTTTCAATTTCTGTTTTTTGGTTATTGTTTTTTGCAGTTTCAAATTGATTGGGTCAACTTTGTTTGGCGGTTTTATAGATTTTTTTAGCACACATATCCATAAAGCTTAACTTTTATATAAATCAAATACATATTGAACAACGAAAAACAATGCTCAATAAAATATTTATCATCACAATTATATAATAAAAAATATTTTTATTGATTAAAGGGTTGAAATATATGACATGAGATACTTGGCATCCCTAAATTTTTTGTTACAAAAATGTAATAAATTTAAAAACTTGATTTACCGGAAATT
Organism: Chrysanthemum lavandulifolium; assembly: GCA_022545495.1. Taxonomy (NCBI): domain Eukaryota; kingdom Viridiplantae; phylum Streptophyta; class Magnoliopsida; order Asterales; family Asteraceae; genus Chrysanthemum; species Chrysanthemum lavandulifolium. The sequence continues at coordinate 30,611,856 of CM040245.1, read as the reverse complement.
TTTATTTGAAGGTAATTGCCGCCACAACGCGCGAGTATCAATTATGCTAACCTTTTTTTCATTTCCGTGTAATACATCTTTTGATACTCCGAACCAAAAATACCACCATTAATTAATACGCCAAAAGCTAACAGAACGCATGCATCAATGCATCACGTTCAGTTTATGCTATTTAAAGCTCTAGGTGTGGAGCTCGTTGTTGCTTGTTGTGATGCCAAGCTTTGACACCTTCCCCCCTCCCTTCATCCTTTGCCGTCTTCACTTCTTCGCTGCACGATGAACAAACTTTGTCATTTTTTTTTCTCTTTTTATAGTTGTAATATTTGTATTTTTAGGTAGTGGTGGGCCCCAAATGAATGAGTTGAGATTTGTTGTGAGTGAGGGGAGGGTTAGTTGTGGAGATTTGTTATAGTAATGTAGCGGTGATGAAGAGGTGAAGGCATGTCACGATAAGTGGAGCTCTTATTTCCTTTCAATTTAGTCTACGTCATGGTTTAGATTTTATATGACTTTTTATTTATAGCAGACAAAACTGTTACAAAGTTGACCTGAAAAAGCTAATTAAGTCGACAAGTTTTTAGCCATTATTGGCACGTGGCACAATGCACAAATATCCTAACAAAATATCCGTTGTTGTTGTTCCATTAGTTTAGTGATGTGAGTGGTCACCTACTACCCTAAACTACCCAAATTGTCACATTACATCTATTTAATAAAAATACTCCAACTCAAAACTACCCAATTCTACCCTAACACTACCCAAATTGGAGAGAATGGTCACCTATACTACCCAATTTCCTTTTTTTTTTTCATATATTTTTAATGCATAAAATCACATACAATATTAAAATAAAACATCCATTTCATTAAAAAAAAATTACATAATACTTAAAAAAAAAAAAAAAAAACCCATTAAATAATACTTAAAAAACATTACATAATACTTAAAAAACCCACTAATCATCGAGATCGGCAAGTATTGACGTCTTCGTCTCTCGTGAGATCATATCGAAGGCGGTCATGGAGAACTTCTTCAGTAACTCCGCTACCACACCGTTGTCGAACATTGGTGCATCTGGCTCATCCATTATATGAACCGGTGAGATTGCCTCCGTCGGCTTTTATAACCATATTGTGCAAAATAACACACGCATGAACACGATTGGCAATCTTCGCTTTGGTCATAGCTCGGAGAGTCGATCGAGAATTTTCCATTTTCCTTTGAGAGCACCAAAAGCTCGCTCGATATCCTTTCTCGCCCCTCTTGTAACTTCTTAAATCTCTTTTCCTTTGAGTCGGTTGGATACGGGTGCTTTAACAAATGTGGACCACTTAGGATAGATTCCATCTGTCAAATAGTAGCCGCGTTTGTAAAGCGTCCATTCACGATGGAATGAACTGCTCATCGCCGTTCCATTTCGCTCTGTAAGATACAAGTCGGTGATTCAAACTTAGTCACCTCGTATATTGCCTCTCAAACTTCTAGGACAATTTTTCATTTGGCGTGTGTGCGGTCGATGCAACCAAGCATCCGGGGATGTGATGTCTCGCTTCATGGGCACGGAAAATGCGTGCAGGTCGTGTGTTGTCGGCCACGTGGGTACTCTCGACCGTACAACTCAATGATGGCCTCACAAAATAATCAAGACTTTCACGTGGCGTTCTTGCGGACATGCATAAATATTCATCATACTCATCGGGGATTGGGTTGCGAGTTGCCTAACGGCCGATGTGATTTTGTTTCGCCGTGAAACTTTTTTTCAATCGCGTCATAGCTTTCTTGAAAATATGGGTATCTCGCTTCAATGTCGCCCACTATTTTCAAAAACATGCTTTTCTCCATTCGAAATTTTTTTTGAAAGTAAACTTCGTTGTACTTTGGTGCTTCAACGAACCAATCATTCTCTAGAGTTTGAATACCTATTTCCCGATGACAATTTATGCTAGTACGGCTAGAGCTTGCCGTGTCTTCAAGAAATTGAGCCGCTAGAAGCATAAGTTGCATCGAGCTACCCGTGGATAGATCGTCGGACGAAGACGGAATAACGTATTCGAATTCGGAAGAATCGGAAGACATTTTGATGATAAAAAGGTTGGGATTTTATGAGAAATTAAAAGATGGATTTTGATGATTTTGTGAAAAATGGGTTGTGATTTTAAAATGTGAAGGTGGGGGTTTTTAAAAAGGTGGGTAATTTTTTTTTTATTGCTACTAGCCGTTAGGCTTCCCCTTACGTTCAAAAATTCAAAAAAAGTTGCCTCACCCCGATCGACTTCCAAGCCCGAAATGCTACCCGATTTGCGCTACCCGACCCACTAGGGGCGGTGTTACCGATCGGGTTCAACTACCCGATTTGGTACCCGACCCCCACTCCCTCCCCTCTTAGTGCCAACCACGTAACCAATAATGGAAGAATGGTTCGGGTACGTTGTGAGTTGTTTCTTATGTGTTTGTGAAGCGGTAAAGCTGAATGCCAAAGCTTAAACCGTCAAAAATGAAGATGTGACAAAAGTGCAGATCTTTATGTTTCGTTTGTACTATATAGACAAATGGTGTTATTTTTATGTTGATTGCTTGATATAATGTTGTACTTTGTCTAAGTAGTTATTCAAATTACTGACTTAGGCTGCCCCCAGTAAGGGGATTCAATCCCTTTACTTTTCACTGTCACGTCAGCTTTCTCTCTCCAGCGACCCGCAGGCGATTGGGTGCTCCAGTAAAGGCGACCTACACTACAAAAAATATACCCCACAAAAATACCTTTTATATTACTTAAACACATACAAACAATCACACAATTATCAATCGATCGCCACATTCACTCGATCGATACTCGATCTATACTATTGGAGGCAGCCTTAGTTAACAAGTTTGCTGAAGGGATGTATTTAAAGTCATCTTATATAGTTTCTGATTATGAGGCACCCGGTTCCCTTCTGATATGAATTAGGAGCTTAATTAACACTCGGTAACCACATATTATCCCAATTAGATATGTGATCATGGTTATGTTGAAGTATAACGTCTTAACATCTCATTTGAACTACTTAGGTGAATGCGAAGTTTTGTCTCTTTAAGAAAACTTTAGACTTTTTGCTTTGGATACATTCAAATGGATATTGACACATGACTAGTATAGTGTCATGATAGCTTTAGTCTGGATGCAGTAAGGTTATGTGATCGATTGGGGCTATCGATTACATCTTGGTCCCCTTACTGTGGGGAATAATCAATCCCTCATTTTTTACAGATGTGGGTCGCATACACGATCGACTACACTTTGGTTTTGTGTCTGTATATATTAAATATAAAAGGTATTTTTGTGGGGTATGTTTTTTATAGTGTAGGTCACGTTACTGGGGCACCCAATCGCCTGAAGATCACTGGAGAGAGAAAGCTGACATGCAGGAAAAATGGGGGGGATTAAATGCCCTTACTGGGGGCAGCCTTAGGGTGTTTAAAAACTTGTGCATGTATTATCTTCAGTTATTTAAATAGGTTGAAAGGTTCAATTCATAGAACACCTGATTCTCATATATTTGAAATGTGTTATGTAAAAAGAGGAAAATTTAATCTCCAAAACATTTGCATTTATGCATTAGGTTTTTTTGTTTGTTTAATCTCATGTATTGTACTGAATTGGAGAGAATTGCTTGTACAACTAGCAGGGTATCCGTGCGTCGTAATGACGGGTATCCTGTGATTAAAGTCCAAACACTAATAAAATAACAATGATGCGCTAATTAACCTAAAAAAAATAAGAAGAAAATGATCTCGGTCCAGCTCGGTTTTATTGGTTCCGATGATCCTCTCTGGTTCGTTTTTGTAATGCTTTTATTGGCTAGCCAAACCAGTGGCAACTCCGGTTCCTAGTTAAACTGGTTGAACCCGTTGGTCCAGCCCGATTTTTAAAATAATATATACCATCAACTTGTTAGCATATAAATTGTATGAAACTTTGTGTGTTTTATTAGTTTGTACAATACATATAATAATACATATATTTTCATTTTAAGAGTATTTTAAAAATAACATTTATTAGGATAGTTGGAAAGTCAACTATATACAAAGGTGATTATGGTTATAGACGTGTATTTTCTATATTAAATTACATTGTAATTTTTTAAATAATATTTTTAAAACATGTCTACAAAAATTGCTTTAAAGTGTTGTAACTAATGTTATTATAGTTATACTTATAAAAATTTACATTTATTTACGATGACTACGTAGCAAGCTATTAATTTCATAGCAAAACCAACACAATTGCATAATAAGTAATTGCCTAGACCTATTAAATGCATTGTTTTCTAGTCCTAATTTACTCACCTTTATAAAATGCCAAAGCTAACATAACGCATGCATGCATAGTTCAGTCAATGTCACAGTTAAGTAGACTCTTTGTTTATACTCCTCGTCCCATATTAAGTGTCCACTTTCTACATACATAAAGTTTTATGAAATTCCACTAATTATATTTTCCACCAACCAAATATCATTTTCACCCAATAAAGACTCATCTCGTTGGTTGGAATACATTATGGGCACTTAATTAGGGACATCTCAAGATTCCATTGTGGACACTTAATATGGGACGGAGGGAGTAGTATTCAATGACAAAAGTGTTATAAAGTAGACCTAACTGTTATAAAGTAGACCTGAAAAAGCTCATTCGCCAAGTTTTTAGCCTTATTTTAGCAGTGGCGGATCTAGAAATCCGTAAAAGGTATGCACTTTTAAAAAATGACTGTTTGGTAATCAGATTAAGCCTACAAATATTGGTTTCCGGTTCACGCATGAGGTTCCATCTTCTAAAGAAAATGCTTCGTTTGATGAACAGCAGGTTAACGCAAAGTCTCACGACGGGCTTGATGGGGATATTGAACATGTGACTAGCATATCTTGTGAAAGTTTTGAGGAGGCCATGCAAGGTGCTACGTCCAAAATTGGGTCTCCATCGTTCGATAAGGTTATTAATGATGAAACGTCTACAAGCAAGGTTAAATTTCATCTTCTTGAAACTAATGACACACTTAATGAAGTTGATCTAATCATCCCTAGATCGTGTGTCGAAGAGGTTAATAATAGATGTGCTGCTACTTTGTTACCTTTAGGATGTGTCTTCAGTTGCTTGATATTGATTTTCAGATTGAACACCACTTCCTTGAACTACACTAACTTGACTTTCAACAACACATGTACCTTCAGCTTCTATATCTGCTGCTACTTTGTTAACTTTAGGATGTGTCTTCTTTGCTGCAGCTTTTTTAGGCACTTGTTTGACATTTCCTTTAGGGCCAGTTTGACTACTTTGAGCTCCACCATGCCCTAGACATGTTTTTTGGTTGTGTCCAGCAATGCCGCAAATACTAAACTTAACACTCTTCCAATCCCTTAACAGCTTACCATTCTTCACAATTTCTTCACTTTCAGAAGCTATCCTAACTCTTTTTCTACCTCTTGACCTAGCCGGAGTTGTTTCGGATTTTGGTGGAACAATTGTTGTTGGCACAGTTGATTTTTCCCAATGTTCATTGCTAGTTATAGGCTCGACATAGTGTTTGTAGGGTGTCTCTCAAGTGATAAGATAGTAATAAGGATGAGCACATGTTTCTACAGTCCACTTTCACGAGCTTCAAACCATGAATGCTGATGGATTAATCACAAAGTAATTTCATTTGTTTCGAAAAAACAAAAACAAAAAGTTAAACTATTAATACACCCGAGCTAACACAACGCATGCATTCTGGTTTAGTTTGTCATTTTTCTTTTTCCAACTCCATGGACTTTTTGTTTATAGCATTCAAGAACTGTTATAAAGTTGACCTGAAAAGGCCAAGTTGACAAGGTTATATCATTTGGTTTTAATATATTATTTATGATTTGTCATATGAATTATTGAAATACTTCAATACATGAATAATTTAGTTATCAATCTAACCGTACGTCTTTACTACTACAACTAGCAAAATCAATACAACCTTATTTTCAAATCTCTTTAATTAGGTCTTGACTTTATAAATTCGAAGCAAAATGTATTTTTCTTACACAACCAGAGTTATTTGAGAATTTAATCTCTATGGGTTAAGTTAAAGGCTTGTATGCATGTGTGTATATATACGAACTACGTATTGTTTTTTATTTTTTCAAAATGTTTAAAATTTGATGATTAACTAGTGACACCTTAATCATTACGTGTTAATTTGCAAACTTTCTGCAATAAGTTAACAGTACACTTGACACATGCATAGGTAATTCATATTAGCCGATAGATATATGGCTCAAGCCTCTGTGTGGGCTTAGGTCCATTTATCGTTAGGATTTTATGCTATATGTACTAAAGTATATAAATATTTGATTATTAATAAAGTTTACCCTACGGTGTTTATCAAAATAACAATTCAGTTATTTTTCTTTTGTCTTTTAACTTTGAAAGGGACATCACAATATCTATATAACATGCATTCATTTTCAAAAATAATAGCAGGCGCGTCAAATTGACCCGGCCTGTTGGACCTTTTTTGATAAACCCGTTTTACCTCGACATATTTTGACGCATTAGCCGTTATGCAACCCGGATTGTCCGCTTTAGCACCTCTGAATTAAAATTGGAGTGTTTGGTGAAGCAACCAAAATACAACAGTGTAGCCATTCTTGCTTGAAGTCCAGTGAACCTTTTATATCAGAATTGTTCTATAGCTACAATGGAAGTAAACTGCAACAGAGCTCATTTGTACTTTTTTACACCGATACCACCTATTTTTGTTGATTGCCTGATGCTTCCAACCATCAAGATGATGCCACATCGGTTTAGGCACATCTTTAGGCATATCATTAGGTCTCCCAATCATAGCTCTTACAATAATTCAAGACTCAGAGAGCTCAGAGGGAAAAACTTTTGTTAAACACTTTTTATTTTTCATTATCTATTAATAAAATACAAATCAAGTGTAACTTTTCATTTATGCATCCATGGCACAAAAGTAAACAATGAACAGCCCATGCTCTGATTTTAAGCCACATTTTCCACAAAAATCTTAGCAATTAGCACACGCTATGTAATTTGAGTAAAATTTTAGCAAAATTCAATTTGCAAGATTTTAGATATACCATGGATCATTAGCTTTGTCAGACCAAATAATTACTCAAGTACAGATTTGACGGACGGCTTGATAACATAGCAATTACAGTAAATCAAATACTAATTAGTGCACTTACAGTTACAACTTTATAAGTCAAGAAATGATAAAAGAGTTTTTGGGTAAAGGGAGTAATCCTGCACCCAGTAAATGAATTAACCAAATAAGCGTTTAAGTACAATGGATATGAGTGAAATCCCATATCTCAAAATTACATAGGCGTAAAGCTTACATAACAAGATACTTCCTATTCTCTAAACAAGAAAACAAACCATTACTCAAATGATAACATATGACACAACAAAATAAAATTACTTCCTAAGACCTTGAAACTTTGTGCCATACATGGCATTAAAGGAATCAAATTCCACGGAAGATCACGAACTGTTTCGCATAGTCATCAAGTCATAGTCATCATACTCATCTTCAAACTCATGGCCACCACCAAAATATTAGCGAGACTCATCAAATGGGTTAGCAACAACCTCATCTTCCGAATCGGACACCTCAATCTCTCCCACTTTAGAAAAGGGTTAACTCTCTTAGTAGAAGAGGTAGGCGGAATAGGTAGACCATCATCATCCACGAGTAGCTTTCCATCAATAATTAGCTTTTCAAGCTTAACAATTTTCTCACTATGGGAGTAGAACCAACATCCATTGTTCCCATTGAATCACTAACAAGCTTGGCGTGAAGAAGTCCTAGTCTCCGTGACAGGCCGCGTCACCAATATCAATACGAGTCCGACCCCGAGATCCATCAATACACGCTTCCTTAGTAGTACCGAAAGACTTCCAGGTCTTGACCTTGTTAGTAGAAGAATCGACCACAAAGATTTGGGATACCCAAATCATCTTCCACCTCAAGAGTCCCAAAAGAGTTAGGCGTAGTAATCGGTGTATCTTTAGCATTACCACTAGCATTTGCGGTGTCTTCGTCTTTGCAACATATACCGCTTCCTAGGTGCAAATCTAGGACCCTTACCCATATTAATACCACCACCATCTTCAGTACCTTTAGGTTTGGCTTTCCGATTACGCACCACCTTAAAGCCATCATCGGTTCATCCTCATTAGAGGTGGGGAACAACATTATTCTCCTTAATACTCATAGGACAACAAGCGATATCATGCCCAAACACTTTACATAACGCATAAGATGGCGGCTTCCATTCATATTCCACTTTTATACTTGCCGTAGTAAAACCACTATCATCCTTATTAGGGATCGCCATAGTCACCACATGTTTAAGCTCAAATTGGATGATAATTCCACAAGAGCACGTGCAAAACTAATGCGACCCCATGAATCCACACATGGAACTAGTAAAAGCATCTAACATAATCGACTTACCCACTGAGTAGCAATTAAGCTCAACCCATCTTCCGAATATGCAAGTAATGGCACATTATGCAATTTAATCCAAACGGAACTCTAGTTACCTCACTTTTGAGACAATAGCACATCAGAGTCCATTTAGTGAGAATGAGAGGAGAATTGCGAATAATCCAAGGGCCCGTTGAAGAACGGTCTCAACACCCTCTTTAGAATCGAATTTAAAGAGAAAACACCATCATCATTCTTCATTAGTTTCGAAAACCAAACTTACCCCACGTGTTGGAGACGTAATTCTTAACCAAATGAAAAGCAACATTCTTGCCAACAAAGAATCCAACAAGTGTATTTTCATACCGCTTGAATACACCTCCATAGCAGACCTTCGAAGCACCGTATCATGATTATCAATGCGCGTCTCATTCACCAAGGCACGAAAATTAACTTTCCTAGAGACACGTTCGGGTTTAATACATTAGCAAATGACCTTACTTCATTAGTTACACTACCAATCACGTTAGGACACGAAGTAGAAGTATTAGGCACATCTTGGCCATATACATTAGACGAAGTCCCTTTAGTGCTAAGATCCACCCCACTCTTAGTACCGAATTATTACTTGCAATTCCACCCTAGGTTACGCCCATGGGCGGTTTGGTCCACGTTAGACGTGCCCCAAACCGTATCAACCGAAGCGTCCCAAGCAGTTACCTCATTATTGCTAGGGTTTCGGACAACCCTAGCGACCATGCGTATCTCGTGAGCAGTGGTACCTTCATTAAGACCTTTTAAATGTTTAAGCCTAGCATCCAAATCGTTAATGTCCAAAGAAGCATAATGATTAGGTTCCGTAATCTCACCAACTTGATCGGCCACGTTGAATGCGCATTCGGTCAAGACCCATCGATGTTTAAGAACCCTCGTTCCATCAAGTCGGTAGCGATTTGAAACCTTCACCAAGAACTATCATTGTCCGTATTCGTACCAACTTGATCGGCCAAGTTGGTAGTCATTTGGGTAGCTTTAACCGACGAGCTACCCTTGTTCAAAAACCCTTTATCCATCTCTCACAACCCCACTAACAATCCCGTAAATCGACAATATCCAAAGATAAACCCAAAATCGAACAAAGAAAACCCTAACTAACGTTAGGGTTTTAGTCACGCGTCCTTAAACTAACCCGCCCCATGAATGAAGATCCAAGATAAAAGTAATCACGTTAAAGGTACTCTTGGATGTATACGATCAGGCTCCTAAATAACCCTAACGAGTTAGGATCACGTTAACCTTGTAAGTAGCCAAAAATCAAATCTAAAAACCCTAATAAAAATGATTCTCCAAAACTAATTAAAACAGAAGAAACAAACACCAATCAGATCATGAACCAATTAACAGTGAAGTTAAGCAAGAACAAGATTAGATCGATGCAAAGAATCCAATGTTATAGGCAGATTTGAAGAAGAAGCGAATTAGAGGATTTAGGGTTTAAAGAGTCGCCATAGGAGAGAATCGGAGTTAGAATTATTTGATATTTATTTTAATAGATATGGTTCCGGTAAAAGTTATATGTTAGAAATGATAAAAGAGTTATAATAAGTCGTGCCAGACTTTACCATAAAACTAAATTTCCGGGAAAGGGAACAAGAAAACGACCCTCGACCATTGTATTATTGGCATAGGAGAACTCAGTATATGAGAACAAAATGGAAAAGTTCAGATAATCCGTTACTTTTGCTTAGTTTAATTTGCATCCATTTCCGGACAAAAGTTCATGTAGGATGTACAACAGGTCCCAAATTTAGGACAAGAATCATGACATTCTTTAGTGTCTCGTTGCAAAGAAAACAATCCCGACTCAAATAGCCTAATCGAATACCCTCATTTTTCAATTTTGGGCCCAAAACAAGAAAACGCCAACTTTCTATGAAATTTAATCATACACTGCTCACCCTTATTGCTTCCAATCAAGAGGGGAAAATCCCTAAGCCTTCTCATTTAAAGATTCTAACAAAAGTTATATTTACGAAATTAAAGGTCAAAGAACAGGAATAACGTTAGAGTATTAATTAAGAAATCGAACAGTATGATCGACACAAATTTGTGGCAAGTAAAACTAATACTTAAGTAGAATTCCATCACCACAAATTGGCTTGAGGGAAATTAAACCACACTTATTTATTAACATTTTTGACACTTACAATACGTCACCAGAAACTTAAACTGTTACACTTATGTTACAAGAAAATCAAACCACACTTACAAACATGTTTGCCAAAGTAACATTTATTTAACTATAGCACACGCCACTCTTTGTTAGAGTTTATTTACACAGTTTCTTTCAACTGCGCACCATGCAAGCTTTGTATTAGGCCTGAAAGAGTGTGTTCAAATCAAACCATGTTAGTGATGATCTATTTAAAAGCACATGAAAAATTACATTCCAAAGAAACTGGTTATACAAATAATCAACAAACATGAACAATTTCTAATATGGTATGTAAAAGGAAAGAAGAGACTACCTCGGATCTTATGAAGCGTCCGAATATGTTGCAACTCATGAACAACATTTTCTATATTCATTCTTTGTGTTGGGAATCCACAGAGCATGATACTCAATCTTCACAATTGCGATCAAACATTCCTCCATTTTCCGTGCATTTTCATCCGTGCTTTGCAACACAATTGCATCACCATCAATAACATCGATAACATGATCGGCAATGACATATAAGCAAATTTATGAAGACAAAGGCCTTCATTAAATATTTCGTCTGTTGGATTTTTCCCGGTCATCACCTCCAAGAATAATATTCCATAAATGTATACATCCCACTACTTGTCATCTCATTGCCAAGACCATACTACGCAAAATAAAATGCACAATTACTTTTTGTAATAGCATTAGTAAATATAAGCATCCCGGAATATAAGAATCATTTTTACCGGAGGTGCATAACCAACTGTTCCTTTAACCCCGGTTGAACTGTTTTGGTTTGAATCCGTTCGAGAAATCGAGCTAAACCACGGTCTCCAACATGAGCCACCATATCATCGTCGAGTAGAATGTTCTTTGGGCTTCACGTCACCATGAACAATCATTGTTTGGCGGCGATTATGAAGATAATCAAGTACATGCAACATCCATGAGAATGTTTATTCTTTGGAGAAGGTTCACCGCGTTGTATTTGCATTTGAATGCAACCAGGTCATGTAAACTTCCTTTGGGCATGAACTCATATACCAAAGCTTTAAAATCATTACCTTGAAAGTCTACACTTGAACACGACGTTATGATCTTGACAAATTCCGGTGTCGAATGTTGCACCATGCTTCACACTCTTAAAAAACTTTTATGAGCTCCTCTTTTGAAGATGTATAACTTTGACCGCAACATAGCTATCAACATCATTATCAATGATTCCTCTATAAACAGCTAAACCCACCCTTTCCAATCAAATTGGCTTGGAAAAGCCATCGAGCCTTGAGAAGTCGATTGTATGAAAGTTTCAAGAACTGTCGCTCCTTGATGATTGAGACGGTTGACCATTGCTTTTCTTCTTACAAAATGCATACACAATGCATAAAATTGTGAAAAGTGTGAATACAATCAAAATGACAATTACGAATGTAGGAAATCTTTTTTTATGTTTCTTTCTCCCCTTGCATTTTGGCAACCCAAGTTCGACCACACCTCCGCAGAGCCTGCTATTCTCTGAAACTGAGAAGGCACTTGCATTAGCTGTTGGTGGTTATTCGTCCCAAATCAGGGTGTAGATAATCAACTTCAGAGAACGATCAAGCTGTTTCAAAGATAAACGAACAATGGTCGTGATATGAGATACCACCGGTGGTTACGGATATCACTTGGAATCGTGTGATCACTTTCCAAAGTAAACTATTCGACCCAATGCCGGGTATCACGAATATCTACTTGGGATAAGACCAAATGCGGTTAGAGAATTAGGCACAATTCTTTAACCCTTGCGCTTATAAGTGTTTTGTGTTTTCGTGTGTTTTCATGCATGTTCGATCTCCTATTTATAGGAGGTTACTCTTGACCGTTCAATGGAATTATGAGTATTAATCCACCCATTAATAGCCTCATAATTATCCCCATTATAGTTTAGTGGTTACATGACCAATTAAGCGTGGTCATAATGATGCGGTTAATCGTCATTTATCGATGCTTATATCAAGATTTCATAGTGCTTTCGGTGGAACGCGTCACCGCTTGATGTAAACAACTTCTTGGTGAGATACCACTTCGGTGGAAACATCGATCCTATTGAAATCTTGCCCGATGGAAACACCGATAATCGATGTTAACCACAACATATTTTCACCAAGCACTAACAATACATACCACTATTAGAGTCGGGTGTTCATGGACCTTATGGGTGTACACTCCGTACCTCCTAACCCATTACAAGGTGTGAACCATCCCACAAGTGCACTAAATTTTCCAACAATCCTCCCAAATTTAGTTCACTCCATTTGCATGTAAAATAAACATCAAGCAAAACATGTGCATAAGCGAAAATGTCACGAGGATTGAATTTCCATCTTAGTAATTACACGTTCAAATATTCGAGAATCGGGTGTTCTAAGAATTGAACCCTTCAACCCATTTGAATACACGAAGATAACTACACACAAGTTTTCAAACACTTAAAAGCTCGACACTATACAAGCCATGTGTCCATATCCAAATTCATAAATGTTGTAAAAGCTAAAGTCCAAAAGCTTCACAGCGGCAAAACTTCAACATTTACATAGGTGGTTCCTCTTTATTCATGCTCATGCCAAGCACTTTTTCAAAGATAAGTTAACCATTAAAGTAAAGACTTCATCCTCCTTTCAAGAGTTACGAGCACAACCTTGGGATGTAAATAAACATGTGCTCCAGATCCATTGAATGTTCGACTTTCCACATTGAACTCGGCTCCCAAGTTTCCTTAGGAGGAGTTGGGTGTCCTAGCATTCGATGACTAAGTTGGACTTAAACCCATCCCTTTAGCGGACTTTATAACCAAGTCTCTAGCCAAACCCTTCGTCAAGTGATCGGCTAAATTTTGTTGAGATCTCACAAACTCTATAGATACCACCCCATTCATGATAAGCTCACGAATCATGCTATGTCCGACACCTAAGTGTCTAGACTTACCATTATACATCCGGCTATAAGCCTTAGCCAATGTAGCCGCACTATCACCCGGATAGAAATAGGTGCTATAGGTTTAGGCCACAATGGAATCTCAAGAAGCAAGTTTTCAACCATTCAAATTCTTTACCGGTGCTAGAGCCACAAATTGATTCCATTGTTGAACGGTGATGCAAGTTTGCTTCTTGGATGCCCAAGAAATTGCACCTCCACCAAGTAGAATACCCGACCACCGGTAGGCGAATTGTCTTGATGTTCTTGATCCAACTTGCATCGGTGTAACCTTCCAACACCGAAGGATATCCGATTATATGAGAGACTATAATCCATAGTTCTCTTGAAATACTTGATACCCTCTGACTGCTTGCCATGATGAGCACTAGGATTACTAGTATACCGCTCAATTTTCCCACCGCAAAACCAATATCGGGCCTTGTACAAGTCATGGCATACATCGTGCAACCAATTACCCTAGAATACTCAAGTTGAGATCTGACCTTGCCATGATTAGCATCGACTTCTCACAAGTATCCATAGGTGTACTCACGGGGAGCACAATCAAAGTAATTGAATTTCCTCGACATTCTCAATATAATGAGACTTATTCTATTACTTTCATGTTTAATCCTTATACCAAGGATAACATCGACCTCCCTCATGTCTTTCATGGAGAACCTTGATGACAAAAATTCCTTTGTCGTCAACTGATTTTGGTCGGTGCAAAGATCAACATGTCATCAACATATAGACAAATGATGACTCCTTTACAGATTCATCAAATTTGCTATATACACATTTGTCGACTTGGTTAAGAACATAACCATTAGACAAAACCACTTCATCGAATTTTGATGCCATTGCTTAGGTGCCCGCTTAAGTCCATAAAGAGACTTAATCGGTTTGCACACCTTGTTTTCATTACCGGGCATGATGAAGCCACGAGGTTGGTTCATATAAACCTCCTCTTCCAATTCACCATTCAAGAAAGTCGTTTCACATCCATCGATGAATAACCGGTTGTGAATAGATGCCATAGCAATTAGCGATCTTATGGTATCGATACGAGCCACGGGGCATAAGTATCAAAATAGTCTATTCGACTTTTGTTTAAAGCCCCAATAACTAGTCTAGCCTTGAACTTTTAAATAGTTCCATCTACCTTCATTTTCCTTTTGAAAATCCATTTGCAACCAGAGGTTTGCAACGGAGGTAGATCAACCAACACCAGTGTTGTTGCCCATGATGAATCCATCTCATCATTGATTGCTTCTTTCCGAAAGCAATGTCACGGGACTTCATTGCTTCTTCAAATGTTTTGGGGTCATCCTCAACAATGAAGCAATAGGAGTATTGGTCGAGACCTCATCCCTAGTACCTTCAACTAAGTATAGTTGAAACTCGAGTCCAAATGACTTTGGAGTCCCGACCCTTTTGCTCTTCCCGAGCACGAGTTCGATTCTTGAACCACAACCTCATCGGGGACCAGCGATGGTTCATCATCGAGGACCTACGATACACCGATATCATGAGTTCCATTAGGAATCCTCTAACTTGGTCTAGGGATCGATGATAATCTATTCTCATCAAAGTCTCGCATCCCTTGATTCAATTATAGATTTAATCGAAACATGTTCACTAGGTTCAATAACATAGAACCTAAAAGCCTTGGAATGCTCGGCATATCCAACAAAGATGCGATCAATGCCTCTTTCACCCAAAGTCTTTTGCTTTGGATCGGGAGTCTTACAATGACCCTACAACCCTGACCTTGATATAATTCAAGTTGGGTTTCCTTTTAGTCCGAGTTCATAAGGGGTATCATTGTTCCTTTGTTGGGAACCCTATTTAGCAAATAGCAAGTCGTTAACATAGCTTCACCCCGAACCCTTGACTCAATCACGAATAGACGACATGGAATTAACCATCTCCTTCAAGACCTGTTTTCCTTTCGTAAATACCATTTTCTTGAGGAGTATAAGGGCGATCGTTTCATGGATTATTCCAACAGATGAAAATCTTGAGTATCCATGTACTCACCTCCCTATCGTCCTTAATCTTTTGATCAAAGACCCAGTTGTAATTCAACTTGGTTTTAAACACTTTGAATTTATCTAATGCTTCATCCTTGGTATGTAATAGATAGACATAACAAAATCTAGAAGCATCATCAATAAATGTCACAAAGTACTTCTTATTCCCAAAGAAGAGTGGCATGCAAATCACACGGTCACTATGAATAAGCTCCAAGATCTTAGTCTCACGACTAACACCACGAAGGGTTTCTTGGTTATCTTGGTCAACATGCAAGTTTTACACTTTTCGGTGTCCATGTCAAAAGCGAGTTAAACCATCCCTAGACATATCTTGCATCCTTTTATAGTGAACATGACCAAGTCTAGCATGCCAAAGGTTAGAATCACTCCGATCATATGTGGTCACAAAAGTTGAAATAACACCGCTGGTAATATTAAGCTGAACATTTTATTACATAAATAACCAAAACCAATAAAAACACCACATTTAGAAAGAACAAATTTATCGATTCAATAACTTGTTTATATCCATGATTATTCAAAACACTACTTGAAACCAAGTTTTTCTTATATCGGGAACATGAATAACATTAAACAAAGTTACAATCTTTCCGTAACTAAACCTAAGATCTACACAACCACGACCATGCACCAAGGTTGTTGACTCATTTCCCATGTGAAGAATAGAACCATCATTCGATGACTCATAAGTCTTGAACCGGCTTCTATCTTTGCACACATGAACTGTTGCACTGAGTCAACCCACCACGCAACATCATCATCCGCACATAAAAGATTCGATACATATGTAACATAATAAATCAAAAGACTTATTAAACATATTCGACCTTTCAGTTGAGTTGGTGAACCACCACTCCACTGAACCATTAGTGCACGATCCATTGGCTTTACCACCAATTTTAACACCCTTGCGATCCCTTTTAATGTGTCCGCCTTGCCACATTTCCAACAAGTAGGTGTTGCCTTCTTGTTAGGATCCGCCTTGTGTTGTCATGATACTTGCGTTTGCCTTTGTTGTCATTGTACACGGTGGAGTTGTTATGCTCCACCATATTGACAACAGATGGTCCAAGAAGATTGCCACTCTTTGGCTTGTCATTATCCGCACCTTGAGAGATTCCTCAATGCGCATATGATCGCCTAACTCAACGAGTTAACTCCTCCTTCTTATGTTTCAAGGTATGCTTGAAATCTTTCCAAGAAGGAGGAAGTTTATCAATAACACAAGAGACCGAAATAGCCTCATCCATGTGCATATTGTGTTGTGTAAACCTTCTAAGTATTCCAAGAAGTTCATTGTATTGTTCCATAACGGTCTTGAATCGGTCATTTTGTAATTTGTGAAATTACTAACAAGGAACTTCTTACTTGATGCATCCTCGACCATATATTTGGCATCCAAGGAATCTCTAGTTCTTTGGAAGATTCAAAGTTCGATAAATATCAAACAAAGAATCGAGACATACCATTCGAATAAGACATCCGCTATGTAGTCATCATTCTCCCACTTGCTCCTCCTCTGATCCGCTCCACGGTAGCATCATCACCATCATCGAGGAATTGGAGTAGTCGGCACATAGACCACACTCATGCTTGATGACAAGAAGTGCGTCTTCTTCGCCACCTCCTAAAGTCCACCCTTTCAAACTTGTCCACTTTTAGCAAAGTTTGAAGCCATGTGTTCATTGCGTTATTGCCATTGATTATCACAAAATAGTTTACTTTGATTGTTGGTGGTTATTCGTCCCAAATCGGGTGTAGATAATCAACTTCAAAGAGAATGATCAACTGTTTCAAAGAAACGAACAATGGTCGTGAGAATGATACCACCGGTGGTTACCGGATATCACTTGAATCGTGTGATCACTTTCCAAAGTAAACTATTCGACCCTAATGCCGGGTATCACGAATATCTACTTGGGATAAGACCAATGCGGTTAGAGAATTAGGCACAATTCTTTAACCCTTGCGCTTATAAGTGTTTTGTGTTTTACGTGTGTTTTCATGCATGTTCGGATCTCCTATTTATAGGAGGTTACTCTTGACCGCTCAATGGAATTATGAGTATTAATCGCCCATTAATAGCCTCATAATTATCCCCATTATAGCCGTTAGTGGTTACATGACCAATTAAACGTGGTCATAATGATGCGATTATATCGCCATTTATCAAGATTTATATCGAGACTTTCATAGTGCTTTCGGTGGTTACATTTGCTTCAAAGGGAAGCGTCACCGCCTTGATGTAAACACAACTTCGTGAGATACCACTTCGGTGGAACATCGATCCCGCTGGCATCGCTCGGTGGAAACACCGATAATCGATGTTAACCACAACAATACTTTCACCAAGCACTAACAATACATACCACTATTAGAGTCAGGGTGTTCATGGACCTTATGGGTGTACACTCCGTACCTCCTAACCCATTACAAGGTGTGAACCATCCCACAAGTGCACTAAATTTTCCAACATTAGCGAACACTCCTCTTACTGGTACTTCACCCTCAAAATCATTGAAGGATAGGTTCATATATTCTAATTGAAAATGTTCCAAGAATGGAGGAATTTTGCCTGATAAATTATTATGTGAAAGATCAAGTTGCACCAATCCTTTCAAGGAACTTAATGATTGTGGTATCATGCCTGTGAATAAGTTTCCTTTGAGGGATAATGATGTAAGGCTAATGCAACCACCAAGGGTACTAGGAATCTCACCTGATAGGTTATTATATGAGAAATCCATATCAGTCAACATCTTGAGGTCTCCAACCTCCGTAGGAAGGGAACCAGATAGTTGGTTTTGAGAAAGATCTAATCCTATGGTGAGAGATGGAAGTTGAAGAAGTTGTTTTGGAATTATGCCAGTGAGTTTATTGTCATTAAGGTATAACTCCAATAGGTTATCACAATCCCCCAGGCTTATTATAATTTGTCCTTCGAGTCTATTGGAAGATAAATAAAGGGAGTTCAACAATGATAAGTTCCCGATGGCATCTGGAATTGGTCCTGAAAGCTGGTTGTCATATAGACCAACAAATTGTAGCTTTTGGAGCATACCAATGGTCATCGGGATTTTACCTTACAGTTGATTTTTTCCAAAGTTTAAAATTGTCAAGCCAACTAGACTACCAATACTTGAAGGAATGTTTCCATATAATTGATTTCACGTAAATCTAGATAGTTGAGTTGATTGGAAAGATTTCCTATTGATATCGGAGAACTCCTTGAAAACGACAATTTGTAAGCTCCAAAACCTCCAATTTGCTGCAGTTTTTCAAAGAATCAATAAACTTCATGTCATCAGCTTCCCCATCTCCATGTAGGTTGTTATCATTTAGGTGAACTCTACGAAAATCACTCAGTTTTGAAAAGTCGATTGTAAACTTCCCACTAAAAGTGTTGCCAGACATTTCAAGATACCTTAATTTAGAACAATTAGATATAGATGGTGGAATAAGTCCACTCAGTTGGTTATCTCTTAACTGAAGGAATTCAAGATTTGGGAGCATTGCACCAAATTCTAGAGGAATACTACCAGTAAGCTCATTCTCTGACAATGAAAAATTAGTTAAGAAGGTGAGGTTATAAATGGAATGAGGGATTGTACCAGTTAAGCTGCAAGCACCAGAGTAAAATAATCTTAAGCTTTTCCAACGACCTAAGGTGTTTGGAATGCTCCCCCAAAGGATTTTGGGTGCATAGCGAATTTTTCCATCGATGTAAGATTCCCCAAGAAAGGTGGGATGCCACCTGTTAAGTTATTGTCACGAATTACAAGATGAGTAAGTTTGGAGAGGAAACTGATCTCCGCCGGTATGCTTCCAACAAGTTTGTTGTGCCCAAGCAAGAGTTCTTTAAGGTTAGAGATACCAGATAGGTTTGTCGGAAATGATCCATCGAATTCATTTTGTTCAAGGTAAAGTAAACGTAGCCTGGAAAGACGACCGAGTTCATGAGGAATGGTTCCTTGAAAACTGTTGTTTAGGAGAGAAAGATCACGGAGGAAGCTGAGGTTCCCTACATGAGGAGACAACAAACCTATAAGGCCTTGGGACTCTAGTTGTAAAGCAGTCACTCTTCTGTGGCGCTTTCCACATGACACACCACTCCAGTAACAGAAATGAAAGGAATCATTCCACGAGGTGAGAACTCCATATGGATCATGGGTGATCATTGACTTGAACGACAATAAAGCCTGGAAATCAGTCTCATTTCCGACATCAGAAGCAGATATGGTGGTGATAAGTTGAAATATAAAAATACTACAAAAGAGGAAACTAGGAATACCATAGAAAAACGATAAGCACATCATGCATTGTTTTGAATTTATTTTTTGAAATAAACTTCTAAATTTTCCAGGACACTTGTTGGCTTCTTATATAGGCTGTCTAAATAAGTAAATATCAATAACATGGTCTCAACTCTCACCCAAATTTCATTTTTTATGTAAAAATCACTCATTTATTGAAATAAACTTATATTGTATGCCGTTCAACAACTTGTTTGTTTTCGCTCTCACCAATTTTGGCCGATTTTATGCCCAAAACAATAAAGCATATATAAGAAACCAACCTCTAACTTATCAAAGTAATATGAATCACAAGTTTGATGTGAAATACCTTTGTTTTAGGTGCGACTTTATATGATTAAAATTATATTTGAAGGATAGAAATGAATTTTCGTGACTAGCTTTTTATTTGTATAATTTTAATATGTTTGTGTTAGTTTCAGTTTTTCCGTTTATGAACTGTTTTGAAATAAATTTGAGCGTATGCTAAAAAGGTTTGTCTAACAAGTGCCTTCAAAGGTATTGGTTTAGATGATTGAATACAGAAATTTTATTTTAATAAATTAAAAATCTCAATTACTTAATAATTTAGAAGTTTAATAAATGTGTATGAAATGCATTTTTTATTTAAAATAAAACTTGAGATAAGTTAATGAAAACTAATCAATGCTCTCGGTGTACTTGTTAGACAATCCTAAATATATATATATATATATATATATATATATATATATATATATATATATATATATATATATATATATATATATATATATATATATATATATATATATATACAGGCTATTTCTCAACTCGCGATGCGATGCACGGTCTAGTGGTTGAGGGGTGATGTTTTATCCGTAATGTTGTATATGATGGTATTTAGATACCTATTAGAGAAGTTGCATTGTATTTATTATTTAGATGGCTAATAATGTTATTATTACTTTAGTTTATATTATTTTAGTGGAATCTATATTTAGATGCCTAATAATGTTACAAATTTATAGCAAAGACAAATATTTCTATAATAAGCAATTTATGATGTCGAATTTTAAGCCTTGCTATTTAGGAATTGTCTAAATACATTATAAGGTAGTATAAATATCTAACACGTACATTTGAAATTTCAACATATGTACGATCATCACAAACATTTAACAATTTCCGCTAATCAACCTATATATACATTTTACGTGTGAAAAATAATAAAAGCCAATTCATCGCTCCCTTCGTGCGTATGTAAAGTTGATTACGATTCAATCTTGGTAATTTATTCAAGACACAAAAGATAAGATGTGCTTATCTCTAAACTATAATGAGAAAGCTAGTTAATTAAACTATACTTAGATAACCCATATCAATAACTTAAGCCATGCATGATACATTTGAGAAGATGAAACTACTATATATTTATGTGTCATTAACAACCTTGCATCATAATCTTCATAGGTTACATTTAGCTTTTTTTTTACCATTCTATTCAGGTCATTCTTGCCAATAAATGAGAATTAATTGAATACAAAGATATGATCAAATAATCTGCTAAGCATCGGGGATCCAAATGAAATAATTGAAGCCTGAGGACTATCATCATCAATGGTGGACAATAGCAGGGAGAGACGATCACTGAGGTCATCGACCTCTTTGTGCAAGCTACTAACGTAGTTCCAAGTCTATTGTAATACTTTTGAAGCTGATACCTACACCAAAACAATACATACCTGTAACAAAACCATCCCATAAGTTCACTTAAAAATTAAAGGTTATTGGTAATTTCTTGGTTATTCATGAATCGAAGTTAATGAGCCATGCACAATGATATATAGAAATTGCTTGTATTTTCAAGGAAAATACATACTATATAGTAGTTAGAGTAATATATTTCAGGAGAAAGTCAACGGCATGCAGATACTTAATTGAATCAAGGACCATTTATTTGACTAATCAAACGAATGTTCTTTCATGTTGATACTCCCAAGTCAGCACTTTGGTTGCAGTATAATCCCAGAAAACTTGCTGCACGATAATAGGCGACATTGCTTTGTATGAGAGTGATATTTATAATATCTTAGTTAGTGTGTTTGTCACATGATACATTTATTTTATTGACTTATCAATAAATAAGGAGATTGTTTGTATGCCTGAAACTCTTGCAACTGGACATATTCTTCTTCCTCATTAAGACTCCACATTAAAATAGATGTTAGATGAATGGTTGCTCGTTTGTATTCCAGTAACCGCAGCCTTTTGGATGATTGTAGACCTCGATTGTAATTGATAATTGATATAGGTTTTATGTGGCTTCAACTATGTTGTACCATACTTTCATTTGTGCACAAATCATCTTCCACATTAAATTAAGGGGCCTAAGCTTTAAGTAAGCCAGGGAGCCTCTTGTTCAATCTACTCTTCTTTCTCCAAGTAGACTTTAAGTTTCTCTTCGTCATGTTTATATAATTACATATATCCAACCTTATGTTTATGCCTATTTTTGTGGATACCTGTGCATACAAATCGGTTTATGGATACAGTTTCTCATATATGTTAAGCTTCTGTTCTTTCAATAGATATAATGTGAGACCTAAAGAATATAGCAAATAACTCAGACACACCATTTATCTAATATTAGTAATACATACCTGAAGAGCGAAACCTGCGCAAGGTTTGCAGGCCACTACATTTGCACATGATCAACTAAGTACCTCCTCAACATCCCTGCCCATCCATATTCATCATTAAGTTGCTATATAATATAGTTTACTTAATATATGTAAATAATAATAATAAAATGTTACCTGGGTTGTCAAGACAATGAGCAAGGCACAAATGAAATTAAAGCTCTGTCTATGAAGTTATTACTGTAGTAATAACTTTATAAAGGGAAAACTAATATTTGCAAGTAGGTTGTGATTCATTTAGTAATAATTGTTCTATTCAAAAGAATGCATGCTTTCGGTAAAATGGAAACACGATCAAAACCTTCATTTTCTTAACTATTATGAAACTCGTCATGGTGCTATTAAGCTTATGTGGTAACTGGAAATGTGAAACACGCAAGATCAAATGTAAAATAATCAAATAAACATGGGATTTCTTATTCATATTGAACGCATGAAAACCAAAGAAGTGTAAAACCAAAGTCTTCGCTTAACTTTTACTCATCACATTCTTATACTCGGTTAGGAACTCATTATATTTAAACACTTGACACACATCCTATAAACATTTCACACTCTATGACTTATTGTCCTAAACACGTCTAGAAACCCACAGCTTCTTTTGCTATAAAAATAAGGAAACGAAATGCTTATAGGGCCCTTAAAGCCCGAAAGGACCATATGAAGTGCTTATTACAGTTTTTAGATTATATATATAGCTTAACTTTTTATACATTTTATGACTTTATGCTATATTGATTGTATGTGAATTAAGTGGCGTGGCGATTCTGGTCTTCATGATGGTTTCCAACAAAAGGTTAGTGTCTCGCTCATGCTTTATAAGCTTCGACTTTATGCTATATTGATTGTATGTGAATTAAGTGGTTTTGTGAATGTAGGTGAACTTGGTTGGAGGGTACTATGACGCTGATGACCATGTGAAGTTTGGGTTGCCGATGGCGTACAATGTCACTATGTTGTCATGGGGAGCCATTGAGTACGGCCGAAGCATGAAGGATCTTAACCAAACGGGACATGTTTTAAGTGCTATCAAATGGGGCACTGATGACTTTCTCAAATCTCATACACAACCCAATGTTCTTTGGGGACATGTATGTTTAAATATTGCACCTTAAAATATTTACAACAGAATCCATAACAATTTTCTTTCCTACCATAACTATATAGTTAGAGAAATAAAAAAACTGGTCACCTAAAATATGGAAACTTGTGATGCAGGTAGGTGATGGGGACTCAGATCACTACTGTTGGGAGCGACCAGAAGACATGACTACACCACGAACTGCTTATAAAATAGATACTGAACATCCGGGTTCAGACCTTGCTAGTGAAACCGCTGCTGCGTTGGCTGCTGCTGCTAATACAATCACAAACAAATAGCTATATTACAAAAGCACACATAATACATTTTTTATTTATAGTATTGAGATCATTATGTGTAGTAAGTGCAAAGATGGTTCATATACTCGAAACCGTAGCAACAATTCAGATTCCGCATCACTTGATATTCCATCGTATGAGTTGTAGTTATTTGGGTATGCATAGACATGTATGTACCGTACTTTTTGTTGTGCACAACCCCCCTTGCACATTAAATTAAGGGGGATAAGCTTTATGTATTATAGATATATATAAAATATATATATATGTTAGGATTTAGAAAATCCATTAGTTAAAGTGTCGGTCACCTCAAGTATATGTATTCATTAGAAAGCTCGTAGACGTAGTCATGTTATGTTAATAAGTAGTTAGTTAAGTAACACCGTGGAGGACGGACGGGTCTTTACCCACTGTATGCCTGATCCACAGCCCGTAGGAGGCGAGTCTTGTAAGAAACTATAAATACCCTCTACCTCCCAAGGTAGAGGGTTGGAGCTTCAATACCATTTTTCTTTGTTTCATCAAGTTCCCACTTCTCTCTTTACTTTCTCTCTAAACCTTCAAATCATACGCCCAACTTTTTATATGTTATGATGTGTTTGTGAAATCCAATATGTTACAAATGGTATCAAGAGCCATGGTTTGATCATTCATCTTACATGTTCTTGGATTTCTAATGGTTTTATATGGTTTTTGGGTTTGAAAGAGTTTAGAGTTATTTGCATCATTCGGATCATCTCTAGTGTTAAAGTTTGATTTTGATTGTACTTTTGTGTTTAGAATCATTATAAGTGCTTAGATTTTGATTTGGAAGGCTTGAATCAGCATGGTTGGATTGTTTTGGATTGAAAAGTGGTGTTTTTGAATATTTCATGGTAGCGACTTGTGCCTCAGATAAATTTCTTCGTAGCGATTTGTCTCCACGATAAAGCGACTTGTCCTGTTTTGTGAAGCGATTTGTATACTTAGCGATTTGTCTTTTGAGACAAAGCGACAAAAAGGACAAGGTAGTGGACGCTCTTTTGTTGCGTTTGTCACTAGCGACTTGTCTTCCTAGTGATTTGTCACTTTGCGACTTGTCTATTTAGCGATTTGTCCTCCAAATGACTTGTCTTCTAGCAATTTGTCACTCTAGCGACTTGTCTCTCTAGCGATTTGTCCCTCCAGCGACTTGGCTTTCTAGCAACTTGTCACTCTAGCGACTTGTCATTCTAGCGATTTGTCAATCTAGCAACTTGTCATTCTAGCGATTTGTCAATCTAGAAACTTGTCTTTCCAGTGACTTGTCACTCTAGCGACTTGTCCTACTAGCGATTTGTCTCTTGAGACTCATTGTTTCTTATTGTTACGTTTTACGGTTTTCTCTTGATTTAGTAAAATCCCGTGAAAGAATCTATTTCCCGGTTTAATCAAAGAGTTATAAAATCCCGTAGAATCTGTAATCATGTCTACCAACGTGCCTACAATCATCTCTTCCGTAGCTGAGGGTGTTCAAGCTGCAGGATCAGATACTCTTCCACCCATGTTAGATAGAACTGATTATGACTCACGGGCTTAACAAACCAGATTGTACTGCTTGGGTAAGGAAAATGGAGTTAACAGTCTCAAATCAATTGATGAAGGACCGTACCAAGTTGAGACTACAAGAGACATACTTGAAACCATCACGATGGATCGTTGACATTAGGATTGGATAGACCAAAGACATATGATGAACTTACCGATAAGGAGAAAAGAGATACGATGCGCGATATTAGGGCCTCAAACATTGTACTTGTGGTCTACCAAAGGACATTTACAAGTTAATCAATCACAACACGGAAGCTAAAGTAGTATGGGACAATGTCAAGATGCTTCTCTCGGTTCGAATTAACTAAAGAAGATAGAGTCTCAACACAGATGATGATTTTGAGAACTTTAAGATGAACCCAGGGAAAATGTCACCGAATACTATGTGAGGTTCCACAAGCTCGTGAATGACATGAGGAATATCAAAATGACTATGCCAAATATTCAGCTCCATTCAAAGTTTGTGAA
Organism: Chrysanthemum lavandulifolium; assembly: GCA_022545495.1. Taxonomy (NCBI): domain Eukaryota; kingdom Viridiplantae; phylum Streptophyta; class Magnoliopsida; order Asterales; family Asteraceae; genus Chrysanthemum; species Chrysanthemum lavandulifolium. The sequence continues at coordinate 30,585,776 of CM040245.1, read as the reverse complement.
CAACATGAATCCCGAATGGCACAAATTTATCACTTCAGTCAAGCTAACCAAAGGTTTGAGGCACACTAACTATGAGAAATTGTACGCATACTTGCTTCAGAATGAGAAACATGGTATGTTTGAATGAATGATCCTTGAAAAGTTCAAAACTAATTATGGTGATGCAAGGTCCTCAATTGATTCAACAGCATTCTACACCAATGTAGGGATTACTACCAAAGCATCTCAAGTCATACCAACCGGTAATGGTAATCACAAACTCATTCCGATCTAGGTATAAGCCTCCGATTCGACGAGTCATGGAACATCTTGTCAATCAACTGGCTCTTATGGTCAAGCAAAACTTGAATCTCACCCCACACACCAACAATAATCTCGAATCGCATCCAATCTTCACAATCATGCTACTTAAAGAGATGGAAAGATAGTGGTGCAAAATGTGCAAGGAAGACAAAATGCATACCTTCCACATAATGAGCAAGGGAATGTTGGAGCGGATATGGAAATGTTGGTGTCGGATATGGAAATGTTGAGCCGGATATGGTAATGTTGGTGGTGGTGGTAGATATATGGGTAATCGTAATCGTGGAAGGAACATGGCTCAGGTCAAGTAAAGCCCATTAAATGTTACAACTGTGGTGGAGAAGGACACATCGCAAGGAATTGCACTCTTCCAAAACGTCCACAAAATGCGTAGTACTTCAGGGACAAGATGTCACGTCCAAGCTCAAGACAGTGGAGCAATGTTGAATGAGGAAGAATTGCTATTTCTTGTCGAGGAAATGCCGTAACTTATGATGTCGATGTGGATGAACAACCAAGGTGGTATGGGTCGAACAATCCCAATGCATTTCAAGTCGCAGATCGTGATGCATTTGATTCGATGTTGATGATGAACCAACCGCCTGCACCATCTTCATGGCTAGTATCTCACCAATGGTAACTCCAAGGGCTTCTTCACCTAAACAGCCACTCCTTCCGTGGAATCTATCATATCGAGGTATTAAAACTATACGATGATGTTGATGTGCAAAAGACACTGAAAAAGTACAATCAATCAAATTATTGAATCGATATTGAAAATATGGGTAATAGCAATGTTTTCCCATATGATCAATATGTGAAACAAAATGAAAGTGAAATTGTACCAAGTAATGCATCTTCTACAATCAATGATGACTATGTTTTTGATGAATTCACCGCATGCCCCTCGATGATTCTATTATTTCGAACTAAATGCCTATAAAGAACAAGTTGCTATATATGAACAACGTGCTAAGTTTGAACTGACTACCCGTGAGCAGGAGATGGATGACCAAATGCGACAATTATCGAAAAAGCAATTTTAGGGAAGAAATGTTAAAACAAGAGTTAGATTCCTTACAAGAAAAGCTTAACAAAATCATAAATGTAAACAAGAACTTCAAGATAATGTGAAAGTACTTAAACAAGAATTCAATGCTAAGGAATCAAAACTTTTAAATGAATTTTCCAACCTAAAAACTTTGAAGAACAAACTTGAAAATAAATTGTACGCATAAGGAACACCATTCGATCGCTCACATGATCACTAAGCATAGAGTTCTAAGTGATAAGCATAGCGTTGCACTTGTAGATGAACCAAATCCTAAGGCGTGTAGTAAGGCTAAAGCAGCTCAAAAGGTAATCTATGATGGAAATGAGATTCTTAAGCCTAGACAGAAACCCACTTGTGCTGAGTGCTCTGAGGAAGATAGAAAATTAGAAGAAGTCTCTAGAAAAAAATTGGATGATAAATTTAATAGTCCCTTGTGCATAAGAGATAAAATCATCGTTAAAACACCAAATTATTCTAAGGATAATTGGATTGCCTTTAACAAATTTAGACCTCAGACCCAGCTGACCCCTGAACAAATTTTCTGGAAAAAGGATCTGACAAACAAAAAGCTGATGATTTTATTGAAAAGAATTCCCCTTGTAGGAAATTGCCTCCTGCCACTGTGTATCCTCCAAATACACCAATGCATTTAGTGCCTAGAAATCTTCCCACTAATAGCAAGACCTTAATCAACCTTTACGTAGTTTACCAACTATTTGTTGATTTTGAGAAAACGTGTAAGAAGAGAATCACACCCACCGATAATCAAGGGAAAGGGTTTTGAACAAACTAAAGAATGCTATTTAACCGAGGTCATGCCTTTCTTTAAACAACTTAAAGGACAATTTGAGAGTCTTCAAAAGGAATGGACATAGAGATTAAAGAAATGAAAAAATGTTTAATGATATGGAACTTGAGGTCGAGATGTATGAACGTGAGCTTAAGAGTAATGAAATTGAGATAAAGAATCGCACATCATTAATGATAATTTGATCTCTCAATGTGTTGCTCAAGATGTGTTCTACATCGTTACAAATTGTTCTATTATTGTGTCTCAATTTCATGAATTAACTGTTGCATTAAAAGTTTCCCATGATCGTGTCATTGAGCTTGAAACCACAAATTCAAAATTGCATGATAAAGTAGAACCAGATGATCATGATAATTTGGTAAAACATTATTCTAAACTGGAAGTTGAACATTTTAATTTACAACTAAAATATCAACATCTCAAAGAAAATGTTAAAACCTCAAATATCAAGACATCCTCGGATGTTCCTGAGTTTGATGCAGTTTTTGAAATAAACAAACGTGACGAACATATTCGAGCTCACTGTAACACGATCAGAAGGATGAAAACCCAAATTTCACAATTAAAGGGTGAAAAGAACAATGTGAATGGCTCCCAAATGCCTCCTCCTTTAGATTCTCAGTATTCTCAAAACTTTCATCTTCAAAACATCATTAATGTATTACAACAAGAAAATGAGAGTTTTCTAGAAGAAAATGAAAAGGTTAAACGACACTTTAAAGAGTTATATGATTCAATGAAAGTCACCGTGACAAGAACAATGAAAAATAACTTCTTTGCAAAAGGAAATTGAGAATCAAGAGTCGTAAAAGGGAAAATGCCACTTGTCCTTAATGAGAATGTTGCATCAAAGGCATCCGCAGATTCTAAGTATACCGTGATCAAAAATATATTCCTCCTCATCTTAGAAATAACGAACTTGTGTTTCATGACTATTTCTGTCACCTTAAGGATAGTCTAGAATGTCTCCGTGAGATTGTAGAAGAGGATCGCATAAATAAACCACTTGATAGTGAAATTAGGTATGCATGCTTATATGCTAAACGATCTCATGAGCTTTTAGAATGTTAAAGAGCAACATGCCCTAAATCCTTTTGTGAGAAAGATAAAGTTGTTATGCCTTGTTCTATGCCTAGTGCTAAGCATGCAACCCATGATATGCCTTGTTCTGTGCCGAAAGTCAAGCATGTGAGCTTTGATGTGCCTAAAAGTACTTCGATCCCAAAGACTTCTAGATCGTGAATGCAAAAGTAGCAAAACCAACTAATGTTCCCATAATTCCTCTACACAGAGTAATCATTGGTACAAAAGCAAGCGGGTCAAAGCCTCCAGCAATACAAAGCAAGATAGGACCTCGCAAGCTAAGAGTGATCAATGGAAGAAAGTAGAAGACCACCCTAGGAACATTAAGTTTGATTTGAATAAAACGAATCGTGTTGATTCTAGTATTAGCTATAAGCGCATCGTAATTAATTCAATTCGCTACTATTTGCAAAACATGTAATGAATGCTTGATTTCCGTATTAATCATGAATGTGTTGTGAATGAGATGAGTAATATCGCAAAATCTCCTGTTAAAATGGTTAACACTAGACAACAAGATAAAAAGGTCAAGACCAAGGAGGAAGAGGGCTAGAAAACATTGGAAACTAACAGAAGAAAATTTAGTAATGTAGGTTATCATTGGATACCCACCGTCAGAATTCAATCTTAATGAGTTGTGCCCTAAATTATCTAGATCAATGCCCATTAGGAAATGGATGCCCACCGTAGAACTATACCTTTAAGAAGTGAACATACTTTGAATAGATCTACTCGCTTCTACTAGCCCGACATCTACCTCTAATGATTTTATTGACTCTTTTTCGATGTGGATGTTCCAATCTCGCTTTCTAACCAAGTGGAACCCATTCTTGCATGGGGATCCCAATTGTCCAGCTTATCCATTCTTGTCTGTGTTCAACCGCAGTCGCTCAAATCGCTCGTGGTACCGGACTCAGCCGCTCCAAGCATATGACCGAGATCGCCATGCTCATGAACTTCGTGAGTAAATTTATCGGACCGTTAGATTCGGAACCACCATTTTGGGGCAATTATGGGTTATGGAGATTATGTGGTTGGTGATAGTGTAATTTCCTGTATACTATGTTGAAGGTCTTGGTCATAATTTGTTTTCTCGTCGGTCAATTCGTGATTCGATTTAGAAGTGGCTTTTAGAAAACATACTTGTTTCGTTAGAGAACTTGATGGTGTGGAACTTTAAGAGGAACACGTGGTACAAACTTATACACCATCTCTATCGAAGATATGATGAAGTCTTCTCCAATCGCTTGTTGTCAAAGGCTTCAAAACAAAGTCATGGTTATGGCATCGCTGCCTCAATCACTTGAACTTCGCACCATTAATGATCTTTCCGTAAAGGACCTAGTAAGAGGCTTACCCAGATTAAAGTATGAAAAGATCATCTTTGTTCAAGATGCCAATTGGGAAAAAGCAAAAATATGCCCACAAACCCAAACCCGCAAACTCGCTTATGGAAGTTCTTCATACTCTTCATATGGATTTGTGCGGACCCATGAGAGTGCAAACGATAAATGGGAAGAAATATGTATTAGTCGTTGTTGATGACTACTCTCGATTTACTTGGGTTAAGTTTTTGAGGACAAAGGATGAAACCCGATGTCATCATCAAACTTATCAAACAAATGTGTTCGACTTAACAAGACCGTTAGAATTATTCGAACATAATGGCACCGAGTTTGTTAACAAAGACCTAAGTCAATTTTATGAAAGCATTGGAATCACCATCAAAGAAGTGTTCCACGACGCCTCAACATAACGGTGTAGTTGAAAGACTAAATCGGACCCTTGTTGAAGCCGCAAGAACAATGCTAATTTACTCAAAGGTTCCAATGTTTCTTTGGGTGAAGCCATTGCCACCGCTTGCTACACCCAAAATCGCTCCTCATACACACCACTCATGGAAAACTCCATACGAACTTGTCCATAAACGAAAACCCGATCTCTCCTACCTTCGTATTCGGTGCTTTGTGCTATCCAACGAATGACGGTCAAGATTTAGGTAAATTAAGAGCTAAGGCGGACATTGGAGTTTTTGTGGTTATGCACCAAACAAGAAGGGTTACCGAATCTACAACAAAAGAACTCGAGATATCATGGAAACTATTCACGCCACGCTCGATGAGTCGTTCGGGCAACCGGCCCGTGACAATCAAGTTCGGACCCGCATCTCAACATTTGATAAGTAGTCCCATTAGTTCTTCTCTTGTACAAAATCCTCACCAAAGAATTCCATATGTACCCCTTCGAAGATGATTTGAAGAAATTGTTTGATCCAATGTTTGATGAACACTATGAGCCTATTGCTAATGATCGCCTAATCCATCAACAGAGGTCGCCTCTAACCCACCAACATGGATAACCCTTCGCCTATGTCATTGAGTCAAGAAGCGCCATCGCAGATCACTCATCCTCATCATCAAATCCTCAATCATCGAGTGTACATCATGGAAATGTTTCGCACCTATGATGGAGATAACCCTTTGCTACTCCCGAAGATGCTCCATTTGAGAACATATTTGCTCCCGAACCAACTTCGTAACCATCTTCATCGAGATCCAAACTCGCTACTTCAGCCTCAACAACAACCACACGAACACCTTAGAAAATGGACACATGACCATCCATTGGACAACATCATTGGAAACCCTTCTCGTCCAAAGATCCACTGTAAACAACTTGCAACCGATGCCTTGTGGTGCTTCTTCAACTCCGTACTATCTAAGGTCGAACCAAAAGACGTTAAAACAACCATGATCAAGACAATGTTCAATGCCATGCAAGAAGAAATTCATGAGTTCGATCGACTAGATGTATGGGAATTAGTACCGCCCCCGATCGTGCTATGATCATTGCTCTAAAATGGATCTTCAAAGTAAAACTTGATGAGCATGGTGATGTGCTAAAGAACAAGGCTCGATTGGTTGCAAAAGGATACCGCCAAGAGGAGGGTATTGACTTTGAAGAATCATTTGCTCCAGCTTGCACGTATCGAGGCAATCGAATCTTCCTAGCTAACGCCGCAAGTAAGAACATGGTAGTCTATCGATGGATGTAAAGACGGCTTTTCTTAACGGAGATCCGAAAGAAGTAGTATACGCCACCAACTCAAGGTTTTGTGAATCCGAGCATCCTACTCATGTCTATCGCTTGAAGAAGGCCCTTTACGGTTTGAAGCAAGCTCCAAGGGCATGGTACGACACGCTATCAAAGTTTCTTGTATCTAATGGATTCAAAGAAAGGAGCAGCTTGATCCGACATTGTTCACCGTAAAGTCGTGCAAACACTTAATTCATGTTCAAATCTATGTTGATGATATTATTTTGCCTCATCGACCCCAATGAATGTGACCGCTTTTCTAAGGAGATGGGCTCCAAATTTCAAATGTCAATGATGGGACAAATGTCATTTTTCTTGGGATTACAAATTTCACAAAGTCCCGAGGCATTTTTATCAATCAATCTAAATATGCTAATGAAATCTTAAAGAAATTTGGATTTGATTCTTGTGACCTCGCTGACACTCCCATGGTGGAGCGATTAAACCGGATGAGGACCACTCAGGATCATGGTTGACCAAACTAAATATCGTAGTATGATTGGGTCCCCGATGTACCCATCGCCAAGAGACCGTACATTATGTTCGTCAGATGCATGTGTGCTAGATACCGCACTAAGCCTACCAAAAGCACCTTGAAGCGGTTAAACGGGTCTTTCGGTATCTCCAAGGAACCATCAACATGGGACTTTGGTACCAAGGACACCGGTATGTCACTAATGACCTATGCAGATGTTGACCATGCAGGTGTCAAGATACACGTCAAGCACGCCAGAGGTGCTCGCTTTTGGGTGATAAGCTTGTGAGTCGGTCTTCAAAGAAACAAATGAGTACCTCTATATCCTCTACAGAGGCAGAATACATAGCCATGTCATCTTGTTGTGCTCAAATCCTATGGATGAGATCCCAATTATCCGACTATGGCTTTGAATTCAACAAAATCCTCTCGCATCGTGATAACAAGAGTGCCATTGCTCTCTCATGCAACAACGCTCAACATTCAAGAGCAAAGCATATCGACATTCGACATCATTTCATCGTGAGCAAGTGGAGAACGGTGTGGTGGAACTATATTTTGTGAAGACCGAATATCGCTAGCGTACATCTTCACCAAAGCTCTTCCTAGAGAACGCTTTGAGTTTATCCTTCCACGACTTGGTCTAAAGAGTCTACAACCGAAACACTCAAACGTCTTCAAGAGGAAGACGAGGAGTAAAAGTTTTTCTTCATCCATCTCTTGTAAATATTTATTCAAAAAAAAATTTTTAAAACCCACAAAAAGAAAATAGAAAATATAAAATTTCAAAAATCTATAAAAATCGAAAATCTTTGAAAAGCTAAAATATTTTTTTCCATCTTTTTCTATTCTTCGATAACATCTACGGTCTTTGATTTGTCACTCTAAGAATGACACGGTCTTTAGATGAAGTTCGATTGTACATAAACTTAAAAAAAAAAAAAAAAATTTTGGATGAAGAAAATGGTGGTTTATTGTCATTTCAGCAAGAACCTGCTTTTAAAAGAAAGAACAGAGCCATGCTTTATCTTATTTTTCAAATCTCATGCTCGATTCTAAAACAAATGTTTGTCACCAAAAAGACAAATGTTTCCTTCACAAATATTTTTCCTTCTATAAATTCTTCTGAAAAATATTTGTCATCTAATGAAAACTAAATAGCTTTGAAAAATAACTCGAACTCAATTTTTGAAAATCATCTGGACTTGTCATTTGTCAAAATCTCTATCTCTCAATCAACAACTTGTGTCATTGATTGAGGGGGAGAATGATTTCAATTAAATCAAAAAGGTTATTTGTCAAACAATTGCAATGTCTTATACAATTGGTTCAAGACCTTGGCTAATGTTATGTTTTCATAAGATACTTAAGCATGCTTGAACATTGGAGTTTAAAGTCTCAAAATCTGATCCTTATCAGTTAAAATGTTTTTCAAAAGCAAGTCACAATTCTCCTCCAAAGTTTTCAAAATTAATTTAAATCAATAGAGATCACAAATCTCAATGGATTTGAAAATTGTGATCGGGGAGAATTTGTGATTTAAATTGGATATAAACTGATAATTCGATAAATGGTTTAGAAATATTATAACAAGCTCTCCTCCCTACATGTGCCAAACGATTTCAAAATTTCCGTGCACATGTTAAGGGGAGCATCTATATCAAACCAAAAAGGATTGAAACGTGATTGATTTGTCTCTATGCGTGTTTTCCCTAATATGTGCAAAACACTTTCGAATCTCGATGCACATATTGAGGGGAGCAACTTTTGAAAACCACATCCTTTCCCAAAAATATCTTTAACAAAGTATTTAAAATACTAATTTTGATCGGGAAAGTGATGTCGATATTTTTAGAAAATGTTGATCAAAGAAGTGAATTCTTAATTCTCAATCTGAGATTTTCAAGTCCTCTTGCCTCCATGTGCCAAAACGACTTCAAACATATGATGCACATGTTGAGGGGGAGCTTTTTCAAAAAATATCAAAACAATTCAGTACAAAATGCTTTGATCATAGATCACAAGTACCGGATTGATTATTCAAATGGTTTTCAATTGGTTTCAATGGCGTAAGAACAATACCAAAAGACCGACCAAATTTATTTTATGCATGGAGATATAAGGATGGTTAGGTTAGGTATTCGTTCCCACGATCCCGCCAGAGTCGGAGGGATCTACCCAGGACAATCCACTAGATAGTGTAGAAGTCCTTAGGTATGATGAAAAAGGAGAAAAATGAGAAATGGGAAGAGTGCCGATCGAGATCGAGCTAGTACTCGAATAAACCCAACAAGGTTCTAGTTATGAAGTCTCGTAAGCAATCAAGGGGTTGAAGAATGAAAAGAAATGAAATGAGAAAAGGGTGAAAAGAAATAGCCTCCATTAATTCAACCTTAGGCGTAAACCGGGTTCAATACATATGCTACCGGTGGTTACTAAGGTAACACCGTATTGAAGACAAGACGTCATGGACCCAAAGGACGACCGCACTAAACTTCCCAAGCTACTCAAGTTCCTCTTAAAAGGACTTGTTTCATTCTCACGGGAACCTACATTATCTATCGACTTTCTCTTAGAGATTGTTGATATTGAAGAAGGAGACCTCTCCCTAGTCTCCCACATAGGAACCAAATGTGCACTATTGAGTCTAGAGCCACGAGATCATCAATAAATCTCTAGGACACAATCAATGAAGACTCACTATTTCACACAATGTGGAAAGTGAGATTATATCTTAAGAGTCCCACGATTATCCTTGTGGTATTGCCAGAACATCTGAGTGATATGTAAAATATTCACGATGAAGATGGAAATCCTTCTAGAGCCAACATCAAACAAGCTCTTGGTGGGTAACATGTGAGATCTATCCAATAGATCAAACTTGTGACAACTGGATAGAAACGATGGGGCGATTCAATATTGAATCAACCTTGGTCCAGAAATGGATTGACGGATACCTTTGAAAACCGGTCGTTGTGCTTAAAATTCTTTTCTCTAGCACATCGATCGTATTAATATTTCAAAATAAAAGGTGTTTATGATTGATAATTGATTTTCCTTAAAACCTTCGTTGTATTGCAAAACACTTTATATTAAGCAAGACACGATTGTTTTTCAAATCACTTTTCATCAATCGCTGAATCTCAATTCATCGTTCACTCACTCCGTGTTGTCTTCTTTGAGACGTTCCGGTTTGAGAACAACTAGAGCAACCGCGAAACCCCGTCAAGGAGATTCTTAGAATTCTACCGATCACAGCAAGATTTGTAATCGATCAACGGGGAACCGTGGGTCGTGTACTCAATTCAACGAAGTGATCAAAGACACTTTCGCGCTTTATTGCTAATCGTTGTATGCGGTACACCCAACGCTTGCAAATGATCGTAATTGAGAGGTCAATCCATAGCCGCATGCTCACACAACACATTCATTTCTAAAGAAATCATGATAAGTGCATCAACGACTGATATTTACACTCCATGCTTCGCACGCGTCACCGCAAATATCATGAATCAACTAAAGCTTCCGCTACTCGATGAGAAGAAATCATGATCCGTAATGTGAGCATGTCGGTCCAATGTCACAACATCACATAATGTCAACACTACAAAGGAAGAGTCGAGATTTATGGTAGCCGATGATCTCAAAGTCGGCTCAAAACTCATCATCACGTGGATCGCTTAAAGACCTCCACTGGATTAACCAAACATGCAAAACATGAAGAATCAAAGACTACGGGCTACTAAGCAAAGAACTTAATCAAGAATCCAAGAACAATCAAAATGTAATATCTGCTTGTATTCAATGTAATTTGAGGTGACCTCCTTGGGGAGATTGTTAGGATTTAGAAAATCCATTAGTTAAAGTGTCGGTCACCTCAAGTATATGTATTCGTTAGAAAGCTCGTAGTCGTAGTCATTTTATGTTAATAAGTAGTTAGTTAAGTAACACCGTGGAGGACGGACGGGTCTTTACCCACCGTATGCCCGATCCACAACCCGTAGGAGGCGATTCTTGTAAGAAACTATAAATACCCTCTACCTCCCAAGGTAGAGGGTTGAGCTCAATAAGATTTTTTTCTTTGTTTTACATCCAAGTTCCCTAAACTATCTAAACTCTCTCTCCTTCAAACAGATTAGTGTGCTCAAGCCTAGTGAGTATGAGATATGGTGTATGAGAATTGAGCAGCATATGATGAAGATGGACTATGCCATGTTGGAAATAGTTGAGAATGGGAATGCTAAACCAAAGACTACAAAAGTTGGAGAGAATACTGAAATCTTGGCCCCCACTACTAATGAAGAGAAAGCTCAGAAGAGATTGGAGATGAAGGCCAAAACTACTTTACTGATGGCTCTACCCAATGAGTATCGGTTAAAGTTTTTCAATATGAAGATGCTAAGTCCTTGATGGAAGCCATAGAGAAAATATTTTGAGGCAATGATGCCACCAAAAAGATACAAAAGAATCTGTTGAAACAGCAATATGAGAACTTTTCTGCCTCAAGTTCTGAGATGTTGGATCAGACTTTTGATAGAGTGCAAAAACTGGTGAGCCACTTGGATATTCTAGGAGTTGAAATTGAACAAGAAGACATCAATCAAAAGTTCCTAAGAAGCCTGTCACCAGAATGAAACATGCATTCGATTGTATAAAGAAATAAGGATCTCGAGACCACAACTTTGGAGGATCTTTATAACAATCTAAAGGTTTATGAGGCTGAAGTTAAAACAGATGTCGGGATCAAGTTCTAATTCACAGAATATGGCATTTGTGTCATCAAGAAGCACTTGCTTCATGAGGACTTGAAACAGATTCATCCTGATGATGTGGAGGAGATGGATCTAAAGTGGCAAATGGCTATGCTGACAATGAAAGCAAAGAGGTTTATTCAAAGGACTGAACGGAAATTGCAGCTGAATGGTGATGACATGGTAGACTTTGACAAGTAGAAAGTAGAATGCTACAACTGCAGGAAGAAGGGTCATTTTGCAAGAGAGTACAGATCCCCAAGGACACAGGACAACGGGCCAAGAGATGAAACAAAAAGAGTTGTACCAATTCAAGATAATTCTACAATAGCTTGGTGTCCTGTGATGGGATTGGAGGATATGATTGGTGTGACCAAGCAGAGGAGGGGCCAACCAATTATGTACTAATGGCATATTTTTCCAAAAGTTCTTCAAGTTCAGACTCTAAGGGCAATCTACAGGTTGATTTGTAAGAAGAAGGAGTCTTTTATAGTGGATGCTCTAGGCACATGACTGAGGACATGTCATATCTTGAAGAGTATGAGCCTATTGATGGATGATATGTTGCCTTTGGAGGGGATCCAAAAGGTGGGAAGATTATTGGTAAAGGTATTATCAGAACATGTGCATTTGACTTTGAAAATGTGTACTTTATCAAAGAGCTCAAGTTCAATGTCTTTAGTGTGTCACAGATTTGTGATAAAAAGAAGAAAGTACTTTTTACTGATACTGAATGTTTAATACTATCTCCAAACTTTAAAATAATTGATGAAAGTCAAATTTTGCTTAAAGTTCCTACAAAAGGTAATATTACAGTATAAATTTAAAGAAAATGACACTTGTCTCTTTGCAAGTGCCACATCTAATGAGTCAAAACTTTGGCATAGAAGGCTTAGGCATTTAAATTTTGAAATTAAGAACAAATTGGTTAAGGTAAACCTTGTAAGAGGTCTACCTTCAAAGCTTTTTGAACATAAGGAAATACGTGTTGCTTGTCAAAAGGGCAAGCAACACAAAGCTTCTTGTAAGACCAAAACTGTGAATTCTATCAGCACCCTTTACATCTTTTACATATGGATTTATTTGGACCAAATCTTATCAGAAGTTTAAATAAAAAGATGTATTGCCTTGTTGCCACTAATGACTTTAGTAGGTTTAGCTGTACTTTCTTTTAGGCTAAGAAGCATGAAACTAGTGGAATCCTTAAGAATTTTATAACCAAAGTAGAAAACCTAACTGATAAGAAAGTTAAAATCATTATATGTGACAATGAAACTGAATTTCAGAATAGTGTGATGAATCAGTACTGTGAAGTGAAGGGTATTGAGAGACAATATAGTGTAGTTGGGACTCCTCAACAAAATGGTGTAGCTGAGAGGAGGAATAGGACACTTATAGAGGCTGCTAGGACTATGTTAGTAGATTCTATACTGCAAACTACTTTTGGGCTGAAGCAGTTAATACTGCTTGTTATGTGAAAATAGAGTCTTAGTGGTGAAGCCTTATAATAAGACCCATTATGAATTATTTCATGGTAGGAAACCAGCATTAGAATTTTTGAAACCATTTGGGTGTCCTGTTACTATCCTTAATGCCATAGATCACCTTGGCATGTTTGATGGGAAAGCTGATGAGGGATTTTTTGTTGGGTACTCATTAAATAGTAAGGCATTTAGGGTATTCAATAGTAGAACTAGAAGGGTAGAAGAGAACCTACACATCAGGTTTAGTGAATCTACACCAAATGTAGTAGGTAGTGAACCAGCCTGGTTGTTTGATATTGATGCACTAACCAAGACTATGCAATATGAGCCAATTGTTGTAGGTGCACAATCAAATATTTTTGCAAGTACACAGCTAAATATTAATGCAGGTACAAAAGATGTCAATGCAGGTCAAGCTGGGAATGAGAAAGAACTTGCTCCAAAATACATTTTGCTACCAATTTGGGCTGCTGATCCACCATTCTCTTCAGTATCAAAGAGTTCACAAGATGAAGTTCCTCAACCTTCAAATAATGAGGAAAAGAAGGATGAAGAAGTGCCAGTGAAAGAAGTTGAAAGTGATGATCTGGTGAAGGATAAAAATGCTAGCAATTTTAATATTGAAGACAACAATACTAACATTGTTAATAGTAACAGTACTAACACACTTAGTGTTGCCAAGATATTCCTCTTAATAATCGACAAGATTATAAAAGTTATCCGCCAAGATAATGCTTACAACTACTAAAGGGCCTATTTTTGCTGCTAGTTCATCTTCCAGTGTTGGTGAAAAGGTTGATGATGGTATTGAATGGCCCATTGATCCTGAAACGCCTGGATTGGAAGACATTACTTATTCAGATACTAAAGATGTTTTTGAATCTGATGAAACTGATTTTTCCAATCTGGTATATTCTAGTCTTGTCAGTTCTATACCAATCACTAGAATTCACAAAGATCATCCAACTGAGAACATAATTGGAGAGTCAAATTCAGCAACTTTGACCAGATACAAGTCAAGGAATGTAAAGGACCAAGGGTTAATTGGTCATGTTTCATCAAGAAAATCAAGAACAGACTACATGGACCTTCACAATTGTCTGTTTGCTTATTTCCTATCTTAAATTGAACCCAATAAGATAACTCAAGCATTGGCTGATTCAAGTTAGGTAGAAGCTATACAGGAGGAGCTTTTACAGTTTAAATTGCAAAAGGTTTGGGTATTCGTTGACTTACCTAGAGGTAAGAGAGCTATTGGAACTAAATGGGTTTTCAGATGCAAAAGGGATGAAAGGGGTATAGTGGTGAGAAACAAAGCAAGATTGGTTGCTCAGGGATACATCTAAGAAGAGGGTATTGATTATGGTGAAGTGTTTGATCATGTGGCAAGAATTGAGGCCATCAGAATGTTCTTGGCCTATGCTTCATACAAGGATTTTGTGGTGTATCAGATGGACGTCAAGGGTGCTTTTCTTTATGGCACTATTGAAGAAGAAGTTTAGGTGTGCCAACCTCTAGGGTTTAATGATCCTGACTTTTCTGACAAAGTTTATAAGGTTGAAAAGGCACTTTATGGTCTACATAAGGCTCCTAGAGCTTGGTATGAAACATTTTCATCCTATCTCCTAGACAATGGTTTCAAAAGAGGACAGATAGACCAGACCTTGTTTATCAAAAAGGATAATCATGATATTTTTTTGGTTCACATGTGTGTAGATGATATCATTTTTGGGTCAACAAGGCAGGAGTTGTGTAAACAGTTTGAAAAGCTAATGCATGACAAGTTTCAGATGAGTTCCATGAGAGAACTCACATTCTTTTTAGGGTTACAAGTGAAGCAGATGAAAGATGGAATCTTTATCAGTCAAGATAAATATGTGTCTGAGATTCTAAAAAAGTTTGGTTTTGCTGATGTGAAGACTACAACTACTACAATGGATCTACAAAAACCTCTAATTAAAGATGAAGAAGATGTAGATGTTCATTTTTACAGATCAATGATTGGTTCTTTGATGTACCTAACAGCTTCCAGACTAGATATCATGTTTGTTGTTTCTTCTTGTGCAAGATTTCAAGTCACACCCAAAGTTTCACATCTTCTAGCTGTAAAGAGGATCTTTAGATACTTAAAAGGCCAGCCAAAATTAGGCCTTTGGTATCCAAAAGATTCACCTTTTGACTTGATAGCATACACTGATAGTGACGATGCTAGAGCCAACTTAGATAGAAAATCTACAACTGAGCAATGTCAATTTCTTTGAAGTAGGTTAATATCTTGGCAATGTAAGAAGCAGACTGTGGTTGCAAATTCTACTACAGAGGCTGAATATGTGGTTGCTTCAAGCTGCTGTCTTCAAGTGCTATGGATTCAGAATCAGCTGCATAATTATGGGTACAATTTCATGCAGACCAAAATCTTTATTGATAATAGCAGTACAAATTGAAAACCCAGTTTTTCAGTCAAAAACAAAACACATAGATATTCAACATCACTTTATTAGAGATTGCAATGAAAAGAAAATAATTCAAATGAACAAAATCCATACTGATAAGAATGTTGCAGATTTATGTACAAAAGGTTTTAAAGTAGGTAGATTTTAATATTTGATTTCCAATATTGGGATGTTAAATCTCTAAATCTTTTAATCTCTATGGTTTTGTAAAGTTTTTTTAAGGGTTTGTACTTCTAGTTATGTGAATTGGTACTACTTTATATAATTTGTACTGCTAGTACAAATTCAGTCTGTTTGGGTTAGAATTGTTAGTAATAATTAGTACTGCTATGAAACACATTCTTTGGTCTGTCTTTTCTTGGTTTTGGACTAACATTTGCAGGTTAGCAAAAGCAGTATAATTGGAAAAAGCAATGAATTTGCTTTGGTTGCTTGGTGCTGGAGGCATTCATTCATAATAGGAAAGATTTAGGGATTACTTGACAAGGGTCCACCTGAATTGAGAGGTTCTTTAAAATCTCTTTCTTGAAATCCACTTATGGTATTCTGAACATGAATTGATGATTATAGTTAGCTAGATAATAACTGGTCTAACTCACTCTTTACAATTCTATCATATTACATGATAGTATGTTAATCCAAGGAGCTCTGGTATTAAGAACATCGAGCAAATGTGAATCTAACACTTCTGTGTTAGAGGCAACACCTGCCACGAGCTGGAAACCCTGTCAAGAAGGCTCTTAGAATGAGTCTATCTGTCACATGTAGTACTTAGTACTGAAACCATTGGTTCTCACACAACCAGAGGTCAAATGTGATCGAACTTGATTAAGTGTCTTACTTTACACTTAATCTCTTCTAAAAATCTAAGTGCGGTATTGTTTTGCAAGAAAATTGGGTTTATACTGCTAAGAAAATCATTTTGAAAAAGTTTGTATCGCTAAGCAAAAGTTTGTACTACTATCGTAAAATTAGTACTGCTGGATGGCGGTTTGTACTGTTTGGGCATAATTGCTTTTTAAATATAGCCGTTGAGAAATTTCTGTTACTTACCGTACTTAAAGGGTTTCTAACTTGGAAAATTTTACTTTCTTTCCATATTCTAAAAGATTACTTTACTCTTAAGATAACAATTATCCAAGTCGGTTGTTCTCAAAATCCTAAGTCTTCTTTATAAAAACTCAATTGGCTGATCATATCCCAGCAGTCTAAACATTCTTTTAACCCTAAATCATCAGTTCTCAATAATGGCGACTTTTGAATTTGCTGCTAAACATAATCAGGTTGCGTTCTTAGAGAAAACAGAAGAAGGTAGTGATTTCCATGAGATAGTGGAGTTTCTGAATCATGCCCACATCAAGTATGCTCTAACAGTTAATCCTACTATCTATGTCTCTCAAATCAAACAGTTTTAGCAGACTACTACTGTCAATACTCTTGAGAATGGATAAAAATAGTTACAAGTAACAGTTTATGGCAAACCTATCACTTTTACTGAATCATCTCTTAGGAGGCATCTCCACCTATAAGATGAGGATGGTATTAGTGATTTGCCAAATACTGAAATTTTTCCAAACATGTCCAGAATGAGGTATGACACAACTACTCAAAATTTAACTTTTCAAAAAGGTTGTTTTGCCCCACAATGGAGATTCTTTATCCATACTATCCTTCATTATTTGAGTCCAAAGAAAACCTCATGGGAGCAATTCAGTAGCAATATTGCAACTACTCTCATATGCCTATCAACAAATAGGACTTATAACTTTTCAAAATTGATTTTTGATAGTATGGTGAAAAACGTGGATAAGAAATTCAAAATTTTAATGTATCCAAGATTTATGCAAACAATTTTGAAAGCAAGAAAAGTTCAACTTAAACCCCATATATAACTGTTTATTATACTCCTTGCCTCACACATAAACTTTTTAGCAATATGAGAATGGCATCAAAGGGGTTCAATGGGATTGTAGTTCCTTTGTTTAAAAATATGTTACAACTTCAGGGTAAAGGATCAACAACCCCAGTTGAGTCCCAACACACACCCACTGGTTAATCTGGTACTCCATCAGCCTCACAACCAACTTCATCACCCTATAAGAATACATCCAGAGAGGGATCTAGTGTTCCTCAGCACAGATTTCCTACTATTCCATCTGTAGCAGATGAGGCTGCCTCTGGCAGAATAGGAAGGGCTATCACTACTGACTCAGGCTTAGAAGCTATTCGGGACAGGGGTAACATTGATAAGACCCAACCTATGGCAACATCTAATGTATCTAGTCCTCATGGACTAGATACAGGTGATGGACTCCCCAACCACATGGAAAACATAGGGGATATGTCATGTGATCCACCTCTCCCAGAAGGTCACACATCTGGAAGTGGTGAGGGCAGTATGAAACTCATAAATGATTTGATGGCTAGTTGTACCAACTTGACAAACAGGGTGACTAACTTAGATCAAGAGCTAAGGGAGACAAAGCTTCTGTACCGCACAACTTGTTAATACAAATAAGCCGTAAAAACGTTTATTTATATTTTACGATCTTCTAATGTTTTGTCGATAACAAACGTAAAATCATAGTAACGAAACAAATAAAATACGTAAATGGTTTGAACTAATAGTTTCTAACATATTCACATTTTCACATAAAACACTAAAACAAGTATATGTGATTTTATGATTTAGTAATACATATGTACAACAACTAGTGTTTACATATTTGGATAAAATATACACATAACTAGTATGTAGTATATTGGGTAATATAAATGGGTAGAAACTTAAGTATCACAACCCATTAGGCAAATACATTGAATGTAGTTGGGTACAACCCAAAGCCCATAACCCATGGATCTTGACCCATAACCCACTACTTGACATCATGCTTATATCACACATGAATAATACCCATAACCCATGGATCAACCCATACCCAAGTGACTAAGTGCATTGCACTCAAAGATACATTGTATCTAGCCAAAAGATCCATGGTTCAACCCATGACCCATAACCAAAATACCCATGGGCAAAGAGGAGTTCCACGGATCCCTAGCTTTGTGCTAGCGGATCCATTGTGGTAGGGATCCGTGGGATCCGGGAACAAGAGGATTTTTCCTCTATAAATAGTGAACCATTTCTTCATTATTTCTCACCCTTTCTAATACACTTTCTCCCCGAAAGTTAAATCTCCTAACCTTAGATCCAAGAGATCTATGTTTGTAGTTTTGTTTTGTGTGATCTTTTAGGTTCCTCTTAAAGGCAAGATCACCACCTTGAAGTCGAGCAAGCTCAAGTCCATGAGTTGCCATGCTTCCTCATCATCAAGGCCATCAAGTCTTCTTGTTGATGATTCCTTTCTTTCTTCAAAGAAGTGTAGTGTTGAAGACATTAGTGAAAGATGTCTCAAGTGTCAAGACGAAGATATTAGTGAAGGTGTCTATCATCTATAGGATAAGCACTTGTGGTAGGTGCTTAGAAGTCAAGACAAAGAAGCATTAGTGAAAGGTGCTTAGGTTGAAGACACAGACGTTAGTGAAAGGTGTCTTGTAGATCTAGTCAAAGGCATTAGTGAAAGGTGCCTTAGATGTACATTCGATATGGTGTGTTTCATGTACAAGATAGACTAGTATTAGATCCAAGGATATTGATATCCTTGATGATGTTGTAAAGGAGTATATCTCCTTGGAATTAGTCGTTGGTGCGGTGTGGTAGTAGTTCCTCCATTGCAATGGAACTAGGTGCTTAGCCTAGTACCTAATAAAGGGTAGGCGACGCTGTGAAGGTGTATTTCACCTTGGAGTGAAAGAACTAGGTACTTAGCCTAGTACCTTATAAAGGGTAGGCGACGCCAGTGAAGGTGTAGTTCACCTTGGAGTGAAAGAACTAGGTACTTAGCCTAGTACCTTATAAAGGTTAGGCGACGCCAGTGTAGGTGTGGTTCACCTTGGAGTGAAAGAACCCGTGGTTAGCCTAGCACCGTAAAAAGGGTAGGCGACGCCAGTGAAGGCTTCTCCGCCATAAGGAGATTGGTGTAATGATTACGAACTCTCGAGTAGGTGACTCGGGAGTGGAGTAGGCAAGGAAGGTGTCCTTGTAGCCAAACCACTATAAATACTTGTGTCGTGGTTTTGTGCTTCTTACTCTTATCTTTTCATTACTTACCTTTATATGCTTGTTTATCAACATCCAACACACACATCCAAATAGATTGACATAAGTCGATCTAAATAGATTAAAAGGAAGTTTTAATTGGCAAAACTATTCAACCCCCCTTCTAGTTTTCCACACAACCTACAAAAAGCTCATAGAAAAGGTGAAGAAGCTACAAACCAAGGTCAAGTCACTCAAAGCACAAAAGCGAGCTACCCTTGTGGAGTCAACCAGTTCAGACAGTTCAAATGAAGACATGGATCTAGATGATTCTTCCAAATAGTGGAGGAATATTGCAGATATTGACGCTAATCCCATACAACACCGGTTCAAGAATATGTAGAAGTTTAGGGGAGGTTTGATGCAGATATGGGAGATGATATGCAAACTGATCAGGATATAGAGTGGGTGATTAGTACTGCAGATCTGGTGGAGAATGTTGTTAGTATAGCTAGGCATATGGGTAAAACAGTTAGTAGTGCTGAAATTGCCAGAAAGATTAAACAGGAAATTCCAATAGGTGAAGGTACTGCCAGTGTAGAAAGTTATTCATTTAGTACTGTTGGAGCAGAACAAGGTATAGATGGTACTGAAAGGATTGTCTTTGAAACTCTTGGCGTATTGAACAGGCTGGTGATATATTCAACATTTTCGATGTGCTCGTAAGCATCTTCCGAAGTATTTCTAGAAAAAGGACTTGCTCTCAATTCCCTCATAAATTGTGGTTTTATCTCGAAATCAATATCCTCCCCAATAATTGGCCTAGTGATCCTTGGCCCTTGTTCTTCTCTAGCCAACGCTAAATATTCCTCAAGAGTGAGGTCATCAATGTTAACAACTTCCATGGTACCTGAAACTCGAAAAGAGATCGTGAGAAATTGAGTAAATCTTAAAACAAAATAAAATGAAAGACTTAATAGAAATCCTAATATAACTCTCCGGCAACGGCGTCAAAAACTTGATGCAGGTTTTAATATTTATAATTACTCATTATACCTATGGTCTACCCTAATGCACTAACGGGCAGTGTACCCGGTCATGTGTAGTGTAGTAATTGGTAAAACCGAGGTTGTCCAAAGAGTTATGTGTGCGGATTTAAACTAAGTCTAGGAGTCACAGATTTTAATATAATTTTGATATAGAATTAACTAATTAATTACTAGAGACAATGAAAGCAAATAAAGGTGAGGGTTGTGATCAATAGAGGACAGAGGTGCTAACCTAGTTACTCATCCTAATTAGTAGTTTTTACGTCTAATTACTCCCAATTACTTCACGTGGGGTCAGAGTCGCTAGGACAACATTTGGTTAGTTCGTCCTAACCTATCAGCAAAGGGTCCTACTGGAGAATCAGGTGCCTCGTCATAAGTCTAGTTGTTCCTGGTCCTCTAAGCCAAGTCATTAAGTACCTCTACATGCTAGATTTATAATAGTGAGTGCCCGGGCACTAGCATCTTAAAAAATCACCCTCTATTTCTTAAGTTCATCCAAACGGTAGGTGATCAGTTGGTCAAATCGCATAAGTAGAAAGGGTCGTCAGTTGGTCATATCTTACCCTTCCCGTCTCAGTCTACTTACTTAGGGTTAGTTGGTCATATCTCCCAAGTAAGTAGCCTCTACCGCCATTCAAAACTACCAAAACAAGGGTAGCTACCAACAAACTATGCATGCATACACTTAGAAATAATTATACGGAAGCAATGTAAACGCAAACAAAACAACTATGGAATCATAACTAGGCCAGCACCTAGAGGTGCTTAGCCGCTCATATTAACTATAACATTCGATTCAATGTTTAACATTACTAAATACGTGAATTGAAAGTAAAGAAAAGATGAAAAGCTAATGCTTATCGTAGGGGAGTGATTTCTCCATTAGAGGTAGCTCCATATGCTCATCTAAATCTGCCTTCGACTTCTACTCACGTTCACTTTGTGTTGTGTGTGAAATAAGATGCTTTGAAATGCTCGGAAATCGAGGGTATTTATAGCCTGATCCGTTACTACGAACTAATTATAAGAGTTACATCGTAACATACAATTCTTCAGATTTTGCATTAAAATGTTGGTTACGGCGAACCTCCGAAGGAGTTATGCCGTATCTTCAATAAATCTTGGTTACGCCAGTAGTTGTTGCATGAGTTATGGCGTAATTAGTAGCGCGCGGAACCTCATTTGACCTAATATGGTTACGCCGTAATCTTGGATAGAGTTACCTGTAATCTTCTGCTGAGTTGGTTTTCCGAGCCACACTTTTCTTATGGCGTAATTGTGAAAGTGGGTTACGCCGTAACTTCTTCAAAATGAGCATACTATGATATATCTTCAATAAACTCGCAAATCTGGCTCTTTAGCACCAATGCTCGAATTTACCCGAAGTGAAATATAATGGAAAACAAGCGTAAATCCATATAAATGATATAAATTACAAGCATTATCGGGGGAAATTGACACTTAATATTCAGGATAATTTGATGTTATCAAATATCCCCCCACTTGAACTCTATTTTCCCTCAAGTAGACCTTATTAGATAGATTTCTAAACAGATATCTCCCATTACCTGGAAAATATAAGTTTACAAATCCCTTATGCTAGAATATAACAAAGTCGAACACCTCACAAAATGGGAACGAAACACTCAAATCTCTCAACTATTCTTAGTGTCAATTTCGGGTGATCACCAATCGCACATCATAGCATGTATTCTATCATAAGTTTGCGCTACACAAGTCTCCACCACTAGAGTTAAGGGCTAAACAATTCTCAAGACAATATGGGTAGACACGATAAAGGTTATGGTGACTCGTCATTACTAACATGTCACGAAGTAAGTGAAAAACCAATGGTACATGACCAAATCCATGGCCAAGATACCAAAGATTGCTCGCTGCATCACCTAGACACGCTTCATGACTAAAGGGTAGGATAAGACATGGGATATAAATGGTGTAAAAAAATCAAGCAAATAGTTTAAATCTACAACTAGGTCATCACCACTTACCGTCCGCCCAAAGTTCAAGCTTCGAAGTTAAGAAACCGGATCATGATATACTTGGTAGATGTGACATTAGAGGACGTCATGATGGGCACACTACCTTTTCTCCAACTGTTGGCGCAATTACCAACTCCAATCTTTAAATGTGACCGAGGTGGCTTCCTCGATAATAAATCTATAACAAGCTCATAACATAGTGCTTATAACATCGCACTTTACAATTAACTAAATAACAAATACATAACTTTTTTTTTGAATCACATCTTTTTTTTTTCACCATAAACATAACAAATAAACATAACATCCCCCCACTTGAGATGAACAATGGGAATTTGGGGGGTCTTCAATGATCTTTAAGAATATGTCATTGACGAAAGCGTGATTCCCGAACCTTTCCACTTGAACCTCAAACTTAGGCAAATGATGACTTCCCAATCACAAATAAAGACTACAGGGTAGGCTAAGGTGTATGCATGTAACGAAACAATATATTGGGTTAACAAAATGAAAGGAATGGCTCAGATGGGTGTATCTAGGGGTATCTTGCACTAAAGGTGAGTGTAACAAAAGGGTTTCACATAGGGGTCGAGAAGTCGAGGTGATTAATCGATAGACACACAATGATAGGCTATTTGGGTGATAATCCTATAATAATGCCTTCTTAAACTAAAAAGTCTAAATACATCGAGCTAACTCAACATACCTCGTCTATTGTCTCAAAATGATGTAAAGGCCAAGTTCTAAAGTTTACAAGCTACCGGCACACTCATAATTTGGTGGATTTGGGGTAAAAATTGGGAAACGGATAAGGCTAATCTCACCATAATATATCCAGGGTTATATGTGCTCGGCTAAGGTCTAATCTAGTTAGGTTAAGAAAACATGTCAAAATTTTAAAATGGCATAATTTTTCAAAATAAACTAGAAAACGAGGGCAAAATAAAATTCAAGAGACAATTTACTCCGTCCCCCACTTGAATTGTACAAAGTCCCTTTTGTACTATGTTAAATAAAGGTGAAGAGAAAGTAGAATTAGAGCGAGAACTTCCGAAATTTGATCCAAAAGAAAGAAGGCCCACGAAAGAGAGTCGTGCCTTCGATAAGCATCCACGAGCAAACTTCAATCCCCGAAATCACACTAACGGCAAGCATAATTCTAAAAAAATGAAAATGAAAATAAACCTATCTCACTTTCAGAGGAATCACGGTTGCATTTAGCGATGCAACAAGATTTTTAAACCACTTGGTGTCCCAAGTGGACGAGTGTAGTCTCGTGAGGGCTTACAGGAACATACCACAAAGTTCATTTGAAAACTAATACAAGGTTATTGTGTTTAAAATGAAAGAAGTGTTACAGAGAAATACGTCAGAATTCCCATAAGGAGTTACGCCATAATTAAGAAAACCCGACAGGGTGAGGCTAAGGCGAACCATATATGGGGTTACGCCATAATTGGTAACGCTTTGACCGGTTCTCACAGACAAAGGATCGTTACGGGCGAATTAAGATAATGAGTTACGCCAGTAACTCCTCGTCGGATCAACATGATGCGAAAAAATTTCTTTGTTTCCCTGCAAAAATGGTTAAAAACACAAAACCCAAAAGAAAGGAAATAAAACAATTGAAAGGGATAGTTCAGGTTGTCTCCCGCAAGAGCACTTTTCTTTATTTACAAGTCTTCAAGTTAGACTCAAAGCCTCGAGGATTTATGGTGGCCTTTGGACTTGGTCAACTTCCTCCATGTCCTTCATCAAGTTATGTCTGACCCAAACGACATTGGTAGCAGTGCGGAGGAATTCTTTAGTCCCAATCTTCCGAACTTTGCAAAAATTTTCATCCGGTCCCAAATGATACCTAGTGAATTCATATTTTCGGCAATAATCGGTGGTGGTTTTTTATATTGAATGCCAAGAAGCTTGCACCTCCTTTGCTCATACTTTTCATCTTCTAGGTCAGTTATCTTTGCTTTACATCGTGGCTCCTGGATCCATGATTCCTGTTATGTCATAATCATTAGAATTGGTATCAACTGAATTATCAATATGCCTATACTTGCAATCTTCTCTTGTGTCCTTTTTGTCATCATTTGTTGAGTTACCCGTATCTTGAGGAGTCTCTTCATCCGGATTATCTTCTTTCATGCAGTCCTTCCAAATTTTATTTTTAGTGGAAGTATCCACTTTTTCATACTTGATTTTGATCCAATCGTTAAATCTTAACCTATCCGACCACTGTATCTTGGTTCTTCTATTTTTGGTGGTCGAATTCCATAGAAATTCGTTAACTCCTACTCTATCTGCACTACTTCCTTCATTACAGTTGTCATCGTAAGGATTGCAGGAGGCCCAAGAATCCCCATCAATGGTTCTTATTATTTCACACCAATGCTTGCGATCAATGAGCCCATGATCTGTGGTTGAATTATTTGTTGCTTTATGATCATTATCAGGGGTTTCACCGTGGCTAAGATTAGTCCAGATTTTTCTTTTATCATCATTCCCAACTTCCCCGTACATGATTCGCACCCAAGCTTCGAATGTTATTTCTTGGTCATTAGTTGAGGACCATAAATACTTTTTGTTTTTTACTCTTTCTTTGTCATGACCACCGTCACAGGCGTCCACATAAGGATTACATGAAGCCCAAAGATCATATCTTTTATCGTTGTCAATAGGGATAGCGTTGCACCAATGGTATTTTAATTTGAGAAAGTACTTGTAATCAACTTTCTGAATTTCGTGCCACATGTCTTCAGACTCGTTTTCCTTAGTTTTCGAGGTGTTGGGAATTATGTGAAGTATGGATTATGCTGAAATTATTACTGAAGGGATTCTGCTAAAGTGTGCTGGATTCTACCGAAGACATAATTCTACTGAAGTTATATAGTTATTAGATTGTTTCTGTGGAGATAGTTATTTCGTATATTCTATAGCTAGTTAGGATATGCATGAGCTTTATTAGGAAGTGATTGGGTATATCTTATTTAGTTTTACGCTTTTAAGAATGTTAGGGTTCCTTGTCTCGTAAAAGGAACACAATAGAATGAATGATGTACGTGATTATTATCAATATAACGATCCATAGAGGATCAAAGAGTTCTTAGTTATATGTGTTTATACTTGTGTTTATATTCCGCTAAAGAATACAAGTTGTAGAGATTTTCTTTAGTTTGTTTGTGATTACATAAGCAATACTAACGATCTACGAGAGCTCAAGATCTATCAAGGTCTGCTAGTTTCAACAAGTGGTATCGAGCGGGAGCTCTTGATATAGGGATCTACAAAGTTTTTCAAGAAGAAGGAAGAAAATTCAATTCGAAAAATTTTCTTGTTGTTTTCGCAGTAAGGTCGCTTTTCAAACAAATATAACTTTTTCGTTAGCCGTTGGATCGGGACGAAATTTTGGGTGGATGTTTTCTATATAGCCATCTAACTTTCCACTGAAGGGATCTTCGATCGGAGCTTCCAGTAAAAAGATACAAGGCGTCGATGTTGGCTACTGAAGGGTTTTTCAAAAAGTCGAATTTTATGGTTTTGAGCTTGGATCGATCTCTTATTGGAGTTGCATGGACTTACTTTCTTTCTAATTGGGGGAGTATATTATCTACTCAATGTGGGATAGTGACACTTGCATTATTTATTCATTGATTGGTGTCAACAGCAGATAGAGTTTTGGTCTTGCTACTTTATTCGATTTCTTTCGTCTTCCATGCTTATTATTTATTCATTATTTTGATTGGAGTACTGCATGGCATAAATCATATGATCCACAAGGCAGGTTTAAGTCAGTAATGACTTGAGCCTCCATAGTGTACTAATATTTTGTAAATTTTTGTTGTTGTTGTAGAAACATCCTCTTAAGCATAAAGATGTTGGCATTGTTGATAAGTGGTTGCTCAAGAAGTATGTCAGAAATGATATATGATGCACAACTTTGTACCCATCAAGGAGGAGGCAATGTGACCTTTGGAGGAAGTGATGGAAGAATTATCGAAAGGGACCATCAAAACACCTCAAATGGACTTTGAGAATGTATACTATGTCAAGGAACTCCAACATTTTAATTTGTTCTCGCCTCACAAATTTGTGACACCAAGAACAGTACTCTTCTCGGGATGAATGTCTTGTGCTATCTAAAGACTTCAAACTCCCGTAAGAAACATCAATTTCACCGAGAGTTCTCTAAATCACAATCTTTATACATTCAACTTAACTCGATGTTAAACCGTAGGTGACTTAACTTGTTTGGTGGCTAAAGCATCCTCGGATGAGTCTACCAAATGGCATAGGAGGATGGCTCATGTGAACTTCAAGACCATAAACAAGCTCTCTAAACTGGGTCTTGTTGAAGGTCTTCCTTCCAAAGTTTTCACCAATGATCATAATTGTGTCACCGCAACAAAGGAAAGCAACATGTAGCCTCATACAAAGTCATATCGCCATGAGCATTATTTCGAACCTCTTCACCGCTTCATATGGATCTTTTGGTCCAACTCAAGTTAGAAGCATTGATCAAAAGTATTTTGTCTCGGTTATCACCGATGGCTATAGCAAATTTTGTTGGGTATTCTTTCTAAGGACCAAAGATGAAACATCTCCAAGTGTTGAAAGAGTTCATTACCCTTATCGAGAACCGCTTGAACAAAAAGGTTAAAGGAATTCGGTGAGATAATGGGACAGAGTTCAAGAATGCTATACTTATAGAACTCAGAGGTCGAAAGGGATAAAAGGGACTATAGCACTCCAAGAACCCCACAACAAAATGGGTGGCCGAAAGGAAGAATAGGACTTTAATAGAGGTCGCAAGATCAATGCCGCGGCACTCTAAGTTACCCACCATGTTTTGACTCAAGTCATTGTACAGACTTTGTTATGTCTTGAATAGGGTGTCCATTACTAGACCTCACTTCAAAACACCATATGAACTTCTTTATGGAAAGTTCCCGCTATTCATTACCTTAAACCTTTTGGTTGTCAAGTGACCATTCAATACAAGTGATCCATTGGGCAAATTTGATGAGAAAGTCGATGATGGTTATATTGTGGGATATTCGCTCATAGTAAGGCTTCTGTGGTTTACAATTTATCCGCTAAGAAGATTGAGGAGACTTTGAACCCGAGGTTTTTAAGACAGCCTAATGTTCAAGGACGTGGTCATGTTTGGTCTTTTGACCTTGATTACTTAACCGATTATTTGGGTTACTCTAGACATATGGCTAACCAACATGCGGTATTCAAGAGTCTCCAACTAACGGTGCAGGGTACTATGGATGTCGATTCGACAAGTGAGTTTGAAGATGATGAACAACCCATTGTAGTGCCTTCTTTCTCCCCTAACAATTTTGCGGTGATGCTTCTAAAGATTCTACCGATGAGAGTGAAGATGACTCACACTATGTTGAGGACCTTGCTAGGCTTAAGAAACAAGAATATGCAACTAATCTAGATGTCGAGAGGAATGCCGAGGAGAGTGCAAGTAAAGCAATCGGTGGAAACAACCATTCTACCGAAAGTGACCCCTGCTTTCTCCTATCATCACCCAATCTCCTCGAAAGACATGCTTGTTTCTACTCCTATTTCTACTAGAGTGTCAATGCACTTTGGAGAACCTTTACACGCTTTTCCAAAACCTTCAGATCTTAGTCATCATCAACCCAAAGCGGCATCTTCACCTCGCCTTCCTATGACACTCCATTTTGAACCCATCATGACTACACCTCCATTGAAGTCAACACCATCAAGCACTAAAAGGATCAATAATACTCATCCACACCATATATTATTGGTGATCCTAATGCACCATTAGAACTAGAGTACAAAGACAAGTTCTAAATATGGTCAGTGGCTTTTATCTCTTATGTCTCAAATCAAGAACGGACAATCACACGACTATGAACATTGTCTGCTTGCTTGTTTTCTTTCTCAAGTGGAACCAACCAAGGTTACTCGTGCTCTTGAAGACTCAAGTTGGCTTGAGGCAATGCAAGAAGAGATGCAATAATTTCAAAATCGCCAGGTTTGGATTTTGGTACCACTACCGATGGCAAGTATGCAATTGGGACTAAATGGATTCTCGAGAATAAGAGAGATGCAAGGGTGTTGTCATTAAAACAAAGCGAGATTGGTAGCTCGTGGGTATAGACAAGAGGAGGGATTGACTATGATGAGGTGTTTGCACCGTGGCTCGAGTTGAGGCCATATGATTTTCTTGGCTTATGCATCTTACATGGGTTTCATGGTCATCGATGGATGTTAAAGGTGCTTTTCAGATGGTGAAATAGAAGAGAGGTTTATGTCACTCAACCTAAAGGATTTGAAGACCCGATCATCCTAATCATGTTTACAAGGTAGTCAAAGCTCTCTATGGACTACATCAGCACCCGAGCTTGGTATGCTAGGCTTTCATCATTTCTCATCAAGCATGGTTATCAAGAGGTGCAATTGATAAGACACTTTTCCTTAAGAAGCATTCCACGATATTATCCTTGTGCAAGTATATGGGATGACATTATTTTGGATCCACAAAAGAAGCTTGGTGTAGGGAGTTTGAGGAGCTTATGAAGGAGAGTTTCGGATGAGTGCTATGGGGAGTTGACTTTCTTTTGGGTCTCCAAGTTCAAGCAGAACCCCGATGAATGTTTGTTCTAGACATCAAGTTACTCCACTTACTTCCCATCTCAATGTCACAAGAAAATCTTTAAGTACCTCAAAGGCCAACCTCATCTAGGCCTTTGGTACCCAAAAGAGTCTCCATTTAAGCCGGAAGCATATAGTGATAGTGACTATCTTGGTGCAAATCGATAGGAGGTCCACCATGGGAGGTTGCCAATTCCTTGAAAGAGATTGATTTCTTGGCAATGCAAGAAACAAACTATTGTGGCTACCTCATCTATCAAGCGATGCGTTGTCGCTCCAAATCCGCAGGATGTGTTCTTTGGATACAAAATCAATTGTTGGATTATGGGTATAACTTCATGAACACAACAATTTTATTGATAATCAAAGTACCATATGCATTGTTAAAATCCAATTTTTCACAATGAACAAAACATATTGAAATCAGCACCACTTTATAAGAGATGCATATGACAAACATTTGATAAAAGTGGTTAAAATTCACATCGATGATAATGTGGCAGATTTGTTAACCAAGGCTTTTGATGGACCAAGGTTTCAACACCTGGTGGTCCATATTTGTATGCTCAACCCTTAACTGCAAAGTTTAAGGGGAGGCATATGCCTCAGGGGAGGATTTGTGTACACTTTGCATGTAAATTTAGTCTATTTGTCCTTGTTTGGTTTGTAAGATTTGTGTACACTTTGCATGTTTTTATGTAAATTTGTAGATATTCATGTATAATTTTTTTTACTAACACTAACCAGCTAATGTAATGATAGTTCTATTTTTCTTTGTTTGGTTTGTGTGTTTCGCTGTCTGTTTTGATTTGCAGAATGTTTATCTAAGTTGAAGTTCATCATGATTGGTCAA
This sequence comes from Chrysanthemum lavandulifolium, assembly GCA_022545495.1. Taxonomy (NCBI): domain Eukaryota; kingdom Viridiplantae; phylum Streptophyta; class Magnoliopsida; order Asterales; family Asteraceae; genus Chrysanthemum; species Chrysanthemum lavandulifolium. Next base: position 30,555,626 of record CM040245.1, on the reverse strand, counting down.
ATGGAAAATGGTCAAGTAAGCTTTAAAGCTTGTTTCTTCTGAAATCAAAGTACTGAAGTGAGCAATTTGTTTCCACCGATGAGAAAGTGATCAAGTTAAAGTGTTCATTCAAGAGGAGTACCAAGTTCATTGTTCATTCATTCATTCAAGAAATAGTTTACGACATACCACTTCTGAGTACAATCAACTTCAAAAGCAACTACAAGAACAGCCTATACATGATCTACTAAACCTATTCTAGCTCATATCATCTATTCCAACAGCTGTTGGATATGCATGATCGCTCATATCTTCCATTCCAGCTGCTGGATATGCATTTGTGATGACTTGCATAACCACCCATTCCTTCTATCTCGATGGCTGGATATGCATGACCGGTATGACGAAGAAGCTAAGGATCAAAATGGGAAGCATGGATTAAGGAAACCATAGATGATGAAGATGAATACACATGTCCTTTATGCTTCATCTACTAGGTTTCACCAAAAAGCAGTAAATCCATCTTCCTTATACCCTTCCCCTATACGATATGTGATGAAGCACCAAACCATGGTGCAGGAAGAGCAAGCACCACCTCTCTTTCGGCACGAGGCCTCTGTTGAGGTTCAGATGCTGAAGGTTAGGAGTAAGATGTTCTCTTCTTAGTGGACCCATCAGAGTCATCAGGAGATTCACTTGGATTCACTACACTATCATCATCAGAAGAACTGAGAAATGGGGATTTCAAAGGTCGAGGATCATATGGATATAGGAAGAGCTGTAGGAAATCACTAGATGATGATGATGATGGAGAAGAGGTTGGATCAACAACCTCTGGTTTATTATTCATGGTTTATTATGGTTGATTGTGGTTCATGGTGGAATTAGGGTTGTGATGGTATTTGGGGTAATTGATGAGAGATAAGTGTGCATTGGGGATTGTTTTATAGAGGCGGTTTCAAGGTTTAATGAGATTTAATGCGAGTTGGGTGAAACAAGAAAAAGATATTCTTGAAGCTTCTTGAATACATGATGTGTTTCATTGATTGAAGACTTATTGAGCGACCATTGTTTACTGAAGTTGAAATTTAAATTTAGTAAAAGGTTGCATCACACGTCAGCTTTGGTCAATAACTTAGTTATTTTGACCAAAATTTGGGAAACTTCTCCTTACACCCTATTCGCATATCGTCGTCTAATATTAACTGATTCCCTCTTTATTCGAGTTAAACACATCTTCCATTGATTCAATCGTAACCCATTATCTAAATTTCTCATGGCACTTCAATTCAAGCACGATCATAATAAAGTTGCTTTTCTCGGGAACGGTAAGGGTGATGATTTGTATAAACCAATGGTGGAGTTCTTGAAGAGGTCCAAGATTCATTATGCTTTAACACATTCTCCTAATGCTATATATGAATCATTGGTAACACAATTTTGGTATTGCTTCAAAACGTAGTAAAGCAGAGATCGTGGCTATGGTTGATGATGTCGATGTATGTTGCTGTGCAGGAGTTGATCAAGTCGAATTCATTTGGATGATGAGAATGGGGTTTATCATTCTAATTCGATGGTGATACTTGATGGGTCAGAGCTATTGGATACCAAGGTGAGCGAATGGACATGTGGCTCAAGAATCGCCTATCCCCAATGTGGAGGTTTTAGTTCACATTGCTTGATTGGCATAAGCAATAAATCAGGAGGATGGGACCAGTTTTCTACTCAACTGGGTTGTGGTATTGTTTGCCTTTCTCAAGGGTTAACTTATAATTTTTCTAGGTTTATTTTTGATAATATGGTTGAAAATATTCATAAGAAAAAGTTTAAGTTTTTAATGTACCCTAGGTTTTTGCAAATGATAATAGACACTAATACCCGAGCCCAAGCCTTTTATCCCATAGGAGCTTTATCTGCTAAACTATTTGCTTCCATGAGAACTAAATATGAGGGACACATTATCCTTTACCAACGACTATGTTGCCTCGGGGAATGAGGTCGCTAATGAGGACAATGTTGTTAATAATCCACCTTCTACCAATGTTCTGCGATGGTAATCCTTGATTGCCATTGATGAGGGCCGCCTACAACTTCTTGAAGAATCTAATGTTTCTCCCGACCAACATCCACCTATACCTTCACTAGACCTAGTCCTTGTCCACCACCTACTCGGGTTAGTTTGATTCCTTTGAGTCCGAACCTAATCGGTGACCACACCTAGTCCACACAGAGGAACCAATTAATGAAGGTTCTCCTTATGTTGAGCATGACCATGTTTCTCCTAAAGGTCCAATGAAGTTCCCATTACCATCGAGCAATCGATGGTGGAGCCGAGGACCCTATTACACTTACATCTATATATCCTCTAGTGAGCAGTGTGTGTGGTGAGGTTCTTGATCTCAAAAGGAACTTGCGAGACTAAAACTTCACTTGGTGGTGAGATTACGGGTTAAAGAGTAAAGTTAAGAGTTTGGAGGAACAACTTGGGAAGAATAGCAAAAGGAAGCTAGTGGTTTCTTCGATGAGGAGGAAGTGGATTCTCAATTTAAGTCACTGGATATTTTGGCTAATGTGGCTCAACAATCTACTCCCATAGTTACTAAATCAGCCAAGCAAAAGGAGCCAATTTTGTTTACTCGACAGAGGAGAAGGAAATTTTTGACCAAGGATACATTGAAAAGTGAGGATGTTGCAACTACTGAAGAGCATATTGTTGCTACTGATATTGCTCTTAACGTTGGTCAAGATTCATCTGTGCAAGCACAACTCGCTTTACACCTTGAGATCGGTCGAAAGTTTTCATCTTGGCGAAGTTTTGTTTTGGATCCAATAGCTGATGTATTTTCCACACCAGTTGAAGATCTGTCTCAATATGTTTCTTTTGATGCAAATTTGGATGTTTCTTCTGAAGTTCCTATTTGTGATACTTCTTCAGTTGATGGTGTTCACATATCTGCTGATAAAGAGAAAGAAGTAATAGTTGAAGCTAAGCTTGGTCCAGATCTGGTAAGTGCACAAGAGATGAAAGCACAAGAAAGAATGTTAACTGAATGTGCAGAGAGAAAGAAAAGTGAGGATTTGGCTAAGCAGTTGCATCGGTCTACTTCAAATTTGCCTCACGAGAGACAAAGAGGCTGGATGAATTGCGTACTAAGATGGCAGTGCACAATGGGATGTTTATACTCGACAAGTTGTTTCTAATCCTACACTTGCTCGTGAGTATATTATGTGCGACTTTGTGGTGAAAATTTTGTTGCACAAATGGTCAATCTTGGACGAAAACAAAAACAAGAGGCGGTGACAAAAGAAAGCTCTTGTTGCTCAAAAGAATAAGGCAAAAGGAAAACCACCTACTAAAGCTCGAAGAAAGCATACATGAGAAATTTTGTCCTTTATCAGAGTTCTACTATCTTGAATTCTGGTTTGAAGAAAAGGCAAGTCTGGAATTTACCTGATGATGAGTTGCATAGACTGTATCAAAGGATTATGAAGCAGACTACATCATCTTCTAAAAAGAGAAGTGCTGTTAATTCAGATGCTCCATAGGCAAAGAGGCCTAAAATAGTTGAGATTGTAGATAACTTTGATGATGTTCCACCAAGGATGGATTCTCCTGTTATTACTCCTGAAGCATCTACTGCATCTATAACTTCAGCTGAAAGGGTTTAATCTTCTGAACCACAAACTATTTCTTCTAAAGTATTACCTTGTGTTAAGAAGGTTAGTTTGCTAATTGATTAAGAAGGAGAAGATATGGGCAAGAAAGCTGAAAGAGAACCTGCTAAAGCTAAGCAAGCTAGAGTGATACTTGAGAGAATGTATAAATTGAGAGGTATTGCTCGAGTTAAGTCTTCTTCACCTCTTCCACTAAAGCTAAGATGTTCACGAAACATCGAGATGTCTCATCTATAGAATTTATATACCGGTAGGAGGATGAAAAGAATGTCTAAACGAAGTCACACTACTCTAAAGCGATCGTGACATAAGATGGGTCATATACTTCTAAGTTCATAAGTCTCTCGAGAGGTAGTTCTTTGGATCTAAAGGCGATGATTCAACTTTTATTAAAGAATGATCTCTCTTGTTTTCTCTGAAGGATCTCATGATGTGTTGATTAATTGGACATTGGTGATGGGGAGCTTAATACCATTTATATCGTCGGATTATTCTCTGTGAAGTTAAATTTTGAAAGAAATACTTCATCGGTGGATATACGCGATTTGAATACTTTGTATGGTATTGTTACTAAGTATTATGATATTCATACACCATGGGGTTCTCGTTTATTTTGTTGGGTGATCTTCAGTGTTGTTTGATTCTCGATCTCCAAATGGTAAAGGGTATCATATTTGGAAGAATTCACATCAATGGAAGGTTGAGACTTGGAGATTTTATCCTTTGCCTTGTGTGCATGTGGTGGAGACAAAGAGTGGGATTCTTGTTTGTATGTTTCTTGATAAGATTTATCCTCACCTATAAGGTGATGGACGTAATGCTTAGATGCGAGTTGGAAGTTCCTCCGGATCCAGTTGGTAATGATCGATTGCATCTTGAACAATGTGTTGGAATCATTAAGACTCAACTTTTGCAACATATAGCTTCATCTTGATTCTGGTATTGTGTATAGTTTGTAATATATTTGTTTTGTGTTATTTCTGTTCTTAGTTGAAAAAAATTGGTTTTGTCTAACTTTTATTGCAGGTTTGTTGTACATTGTAGATGGTTATTGACTCACCAGATGTACCTTGTGTATATCAAAGAGTTAGCTAGTCCAAAGGGTGCACTTTGGTAAATACATATCAAATCTGTTGATAAATTTGTCTTTGGTTTGCTCAAAATCATGGGTTTGCAACTACCCATGCTTTATTGCTAAGAGTTGTATGGTCATCAATTCACCATGGTTTATTCCTTTTTGGAATCCAAGAATTGACTAGCCCACTTGTATATGGCTTGTGTTAAAGGCATTGGAATACCATATTTGGTAATCGTTCACCAATTCTAAGAATTGACTAGTCCCGAGCAAGCGGCTACGGTAAAGACATTTCAAATACATTCATGGTTGCTAATTTGCTAATAAATCAGATGGTTATCGATGTACCATGGTTTTCGAACTTAAACATTTGGCTACTCCGTAGTGATGGCTATTAGTAAAGACATCAAATCCATTATTTTCAATGATTCACTCTCACAAGAGTTAACACACTGGATGTGATGAGAATAGTATGAAACTAATATGTTTTGATGTACTGTTGTCATTTGTTCTTTGCAAAGATATGGCGTTTGAGTTTATTCATCAAAGAGATGTTTTTATTTGATTCTTTCTTGATGATGTTCAGTACAATCCTCTAGTCTTGCAAGGTTAAAGATCATCAAGAAACTAGAACTTAACCAAGTCAAATTCCAGTTTAGGGAGGATTGTTGGGAATTATGTGAAGTATGGATTATCTTGAAATTATTCTTGAAGGATTACTGTGAAGTGTGTTGGATTCTACCGAAGACATAATTCTACTGAAGTTATATAGTTATTAGATTGTTTCTGAGGAGATAGTTATTCCGTATATTCTATAGTTAGTTAGGATATGCATGAGCTTTATTAGGAAGTGATTGTGTATATCTTATTTAGTTTTACGTTTCTTTGAGAACAAGTTAGGGTTCCTTGTCTATAAAAGGAACACAATAGAATGAATGATGTACGTGATTATTATCAATATAACGATCCATAGAGGATCGAAGAGTTCTTAGTTATCCGTGTTTATACTTGTGTTTATATTCCGCTAAAGAATACAAGTTGTAGAGATTTTCTTTTAGTTTGTTTGTGATTACATAAGCAATACTAACGATCTACGAGAGCTCAAGATCTATCAAGGTCTGCTAGTTTCAACACTAGGCGTTGCCGCGATGTACTTTGTAGGATCGTTATTTTTATTGTGTTGATGATTCGGGTGGTCTTGGATGATCAAAATACATGTTTGCCATTAGAGAGAGAAAGTTAGAGAGTTGGGTGTTTTCTTGGTAGAGAGTTACTTCACAAATTGTAGAATATTAGATTGAAAGCACCACCCCTTCCATGGATGGAAGGGGTATTTATAGTTACAGACAACTCGACCTCCTATCGGCTGTGGATCGGTGTCTACAGATGGTAAAGACCGTCCTTCCTCCACGGTGAAACACTACGCTAAGCTAAACTAATAACTATCTAATAAACCGATAAATAACGTAAACAACGAAAATCTACGAGCTAACATATGCTAGACCATTATTGGGGTGACCGACTCTTTAACATGGAATTTCAAATTCCTAACAATCTCCCCTAAGGAGGTCACCCCATGAAATACATTTTGCTTCCTAGCATTCTATCTTTGACTTAGTTCTTGAGCTCGTAGACTTGAATTCTTCATTTCGTAATCTTTGTGCTTTAGTAGCGAATCTTCAAAGTCCGCATTGATTTGTACTTTCGATGGAGGCCTTTAATCGATCCACATCTTTGATGATCTTTGAGCTTTCTTTGAGATCAACGACCACAACAAATCTCTCGGATCATCCATAGTTGTGTTGCCTTCATGTGAAGTTGTGACTTTCGGACCGACATGCTCACACTTTTGAATCATGACATCTTTCCATCGAGTAGCGGAAGCCTTCTTCGGTTCATGATATTTGCGGCGTGGCGAAGCATAGTATAAAAATATCATAACGAGGTTATGTAGATATGCACCATCATGATTTCTTCAATTAAGTGTGGTTCTTTGTGAACATGCGGCTTTGGATTGACTCCTCAATTACGATCACCGCAATCGTCGGTGTACCGCATCTGACGATTAGCAATAAAGCGCGAAAGTGTCTTTGATCACTTCGTTGAATTGAGTACTGCGCCCACGGTTCCCGTTGATCGATTACACGTCTTGCTGTGATCGGTATAATTCAAGAATCTCCTTGACGGGGTTTCGCGGTTGTTCTAGCCGTTCTCAAACCGAACGTCTCAAAGAAGACAACACGGAGTGAGTGAACCAACAAATTGAGATTCACGATTGATGAAAAATTGATTTGAAAACAATCGCGTATTGCTTAGAAAAAGAGTTTTGCAATATGACGGGTTTTATGAGAAAGATCAATTTTCAATCAAAATACTTTTTGTATATAAGAGTACACATTCGACGTGCTAGAGAAAAGAAGGTTTACACATGAACGGTTTTCCAAAAGTATTTTCAATCGAGATACTTTTGTGTTTGAAAATGAATACACATTCGACGTGCTAGAGAAAAGAAGGTTTGCACATCGAATGGTTTTTCCAAAAGTATTCGCAATTCTAATCTCGGACCAAGGTTGATTCAAGAGTGAATCGCCCCATCGTTTCTATCCAGTTGTCACAAGCTTGATCTTTAGAAAAGATCTCACATGTCACCCGCCAGGAGCTTGTTTGATGTTGGCTCCAGAAGGCTTTCCATCTTCATTGTGAATATGTATGCATATCACTCAGATGTTCTGGCAATACCACTAGGATAATGCGTAGGACTCTTAATATATTCTTACTTTCCATAATTTGTGAAACAGCAAGTCTTCAAGAATAGCGTCCTAATGAGATATTGTAGATGATCTCTTGGCTCTAGACTCAATTGTGCATATTTGGTTCCTGTGTGGAGACTAGGGAGAGGTCTCCTTCTTTAATATCAACAATCTCTAAGAGAAAGTCGATAGATTATGTCGGTTCCCGTGAGAATGAAACAAGCCCTTTAAGAGGAACTTGAGTGGCTTGGGAAGTTGTAGTCAGATCGTCACTTTGGGTCCATGACGTCTTGTCATCAATGCCAGTGTTACCTTAGTAACCACTAATAGCATATGTATTGAACCCGTTCTCGCCCTAAGGTTGAATTATTGGAGGCTATTTCTTTTCACCCTTTTCTCATTCATTTCTTTTCATTCTTCAACCCTTCAAGCTTACCGAGACTTCATTACTAGAACCTTGTTGGGTTTATTCGGTTCTAGCTCTATCTCGATCCGCACTCTTCCCATATCTCACTTTTCTCCTTTTTCAATATTCCTAAGGACTCTACACTATCTAGTGGATTGTCCCTGGGAAGATCCCTCCGGTTCTGGCGGATCGTGGGAACAAATACCTAACCTAACCATCCTTATAACTCCATGCATAAAATAAATTGGTCGGTCTTTTGGTATTGTTCTTTCCTTCATGAAACCAATTGAAAAATCATTTGGAAAATCAATCAAGGTACTTGTGATATAATATCAAAGCATTTTGTACCTTAATAGTTTTGATCATTTAGAAACGCTCCCCCTCAACATGTGCATATGATTTTTAAATTGTTTATCACATGGAGGCAATAGTTCTTTTGAAATAATTTCTTTGAAATAATTTCTTGATCACAATTTCCTTAGAAAAAGCCATTTGATTTTGTTTGGTAAATTCTCCCCCTCAATATGTGCTTAAGATATTTTAAAAACATTTTTATCACATAGAGGCAAGAGTTAATTTGAAGCATATCCACAATCAAAAGAGCCATTAAAAAACCATTTGAAAACTCAATCAAGGTACTTTATAAATAAATTTTTTTAAAAAATCTTTCGTACCTCGATAGTTTATTTGCTCCCCCTCAATATGTGCTTCGAGATTCGAAAGCATTTAGCACATATGAGAGAGCAGCCTGCACAATTAAATCAAAAAACGATCATCTTTTATCAAATTTCATTATTAAATCACAAATTCTCCCCCGATCAAAAATATCAAACCCTTTGAGATTTTGGATCCCAAGTGATTTAATCAGGTTTAGAAAACATGGGAGAAAATGTAGCCAAGTTTAAATACTCATCATGTTTTTGGATAAATCCTCCTCCGCAACATGTGCATTGTGTATTTGAAATCGTTTGGCACATGGAGGCAGGAGTGCCTTTGAAGGACTAAAACCGATTCCATTTAAACAGATTTGAGATTTAAATTACGATCTCTACCCCGATCAGAAATTTCAAACCATTTGAGATTTGTGATCCCAAAAGATTTAAATCATTTAGAAAATTTTGGGGAAAGACGTGGCAAGATTTGATTTTGAAAAGTGATAGATAAGGACCATTTTAAGACTTTAAAGATTGTTAGTGTCAGGTATGATTGTTTTAAGAGACCTTTAAGTAAAATAAAACAGTTTCACAATCAAACAAGAACAGAAAAAATTTCATTTTGACAGATCTTTGAGTTTTAAAGAAAATCATACCATGACATAACATTAAATCTTTAGACACCACTTTTTGTTGTACAAAACGGACTTGATAGATGAAATATGGTTTGAAAATATTTAATTTGAAATCACTTAAGATTTGACAAAATAAAGTCCGGTTGATTTCAAAACACTGAATCCGATTGATTTTCAAAATAATATTTCTCCATTTTCAAAAACGATATTTTTCAAAGTTTTAGAGAAATGGTATCATCACGATTATCCTGCATAAAGATACGTTAGGTGGTTGAGAAGCTTCTGTTGTTGTTGTAGGGCTTGGAAGAAAAATCGTTTGCTGATGCAGTGAGACTTCTTCTTACGTTGCATTTTGAATGCCAACTGAGGTCAAATTAAGCTCCGTTTCTTCAACCAATTAGACGAAAATCATCTCAACGATGCAGTGAGACCTCTTACGTTGCATTTATGCCAACTCTCCATAGAAGTCCAATTAAGCTCGCTTTCTTCATCTGTCAACCCAAGAAATAGTTACCCTTTCCTTTCGGTATCCAATCATCTTCAATTGTGGGATCCGGATCGGGAACATTCTTTTATACCAATATACCGCATACGTTAGTGAACACACATACGATATATGGTGGTCGACATCACCAAACAACAATCGACTAATTCAAGTCAATTCAACATATCAATCGGTTCATATAAGGCATGGGGTTTATGTGTTAATCAAACTCTAATCATCTAAACCTAACAATCATATCCTAAATTCCTAGTCCTTCGACACAGGCAAATATCATTTTTAATTAAGCACGTATGATAATTAAGAAAGCTCGTTAGATGATATAGATTTGAAAACATTCTCCTCCTCAATCAATGACTCATTTTTTGAAAAGGTTAAAAGCGCTGAAGTCATTGATTGAGTTTTCAATTTTTTACGAACACTTTGAAACTGATTGTTTTTCAAGCAACTTATTTAGCACCATTAAGTTAAAACAAATATTTTTTCTGAAGAATTTTAGACGGAAAAATATTTGAGTAGGAACAGCAGTCCTTCGACATACTTTCCTCATATTGTTTTTAGGATAAGTGCACGAAATATTTTCAAAGTGGGTTTAGCGCATCACTTTCCTTTCTTGAAGAGCGGGTTGCTATCTGAAATAATAGCAAACCATAGTTTAAAGCACGGGTTACAGTCTGAAGTAACTGCAAGCCATATATAGAGACATGTATTGGAAAAGAATATTTACACCTCCTGCTCGAACTTCATCTATGGTCCCGTGCCATTATTGAATGACATTTCTAAGACCGTAGATGTTATCGATACGTAAGACATGTCATGAGAAAACATATTTTTGGTATTTTTGAAATTTTCGATTTTTATGGGTTTTGAAGGTTTTATATTTTCTATTTTGTTTTGTTGGTTTTATATTTTGTATTTGGTTTTAATAGATATATACAAAGATAGAGAAGATGATATAGTTAAAGAAGATGATGATACGAAAGTACCGAGATAAGGATATCGAGCGACGTCAGAAGATAGAAGTCATCAACTCTTAAACATTCACCACCAAGCTTCGGGCTCTTGAATCAAGAAAGAAATTGAACCATCCGAAGTGAGACTTTGGCGCTTCCCCAAACCGAAAATCCTTTAGATGAAAGCGTATTCAAAGCTTTCTTTCAAGCTTCTCTTAGCAGTGCACAAAGAAGCACACCATTATCATCGAACTTGTCGCTCCTTTTAAGAATAATCACCGTGATTCTTCGCTTCGAGGTTATATCATCCAAAAAAACAAAGAACTTATCATCCCACTCATAAATAATCTACTCAAATTTCCATTCCCACCTAAGTCTAAAGCGATCCATTCCAAAAGGTGTCAAGAGAACAATTCCCCAAGTAGTTGAATTGAGGCGGTCGGTTTCTTTGTATAATGCTCAAGAACTCTCCCAAATACACATCATGAGGGAATGAAAACACCTCCCATGTTCACATTTTTCTTCCCGATGATCGTGTATGAAGCTCAAGAACCCAAGTACACCAATATCCAAGAGCTCTCCGAATACACATCATGAGGGAATTAAAACACCTCCCCATGTTCACATTTTTCTTCCCCGATGATCGTGTATGAAGCTCAAGTATCCGAAGTATACCAATACACAAGGAATGAATAACTCGATAACATTGAAGAAGCGGGCCAAGTCACCGATTATCTCTCATGGGTGACAATCTTCAATTACGAAAAACCTTGATGAGTAAAACCTTGAGTTTCTCTGCGGTCATGACATTTGTCTTCCGGGATATCTTCAATCACTTAGAAGAATTAAGTTCATCAAGTTTACTCGCTTTAGATGCTTGTCTCCTTCCCCTTGCTGGTTTTGACACTTGAGTCATCAAATCATTATAAGCCCGTATACTAGAAATTTGTTGAGAAGAACACTTGAACTCTTGTGAGAATCAACTTCTTTCAAGACTCTCTCGACTATTTTTATCAACCCTTATGTAGACAATTTGAAGTGACCACTAAAGAAGAAAACCCGATATACCATACTTGAATCTCAAGTCAACTTCCCACATTTGTATCTTAATCTTGCACCTAATGATGGGAGAACGGTGTCGAGAATTTATGCTTCAAGCAAATCTCTAAGTACTCACTACTCAAGCAAAGTATGAGACATTAACACCTCTTGCGATTATCCACACCGTCATATGCGTGTGACACCGAGTAAAACAAAGTCACTCCTAATAGTGATAGTTAACGTGTCTTCAACCATCAACCTCGATCACTGGTAACTAGATAAACCAAGTCTTCAACTCAAATTCTTAAGCCCGAGCAAGTTATCAAATAAGAACACGCCTTTGTGAAAGTCAACTTCAATCTCAAATAAGTGATAAATGATTAACTCAAGTAATCAACTTGTGTCAAATGTCCAATACGTGAAATAGTCAATAACAACGTCTCGAGGAGTCATCTTTAAAGAATATGAGCAAGTCTAATTGGGGATTGAATCGACTTATAACTCTCTACCAATTAGTGCTCTCCCCAAACCGACAACTGCTTTGATAAATGCCCAGTTAAGAAGAAGTCTTTAGATCGTTAAATGCAACTCGTCTTTAGTCTTCTAACATGTAGCGTAAAATGTAGAACAATTTGTAGACTGACCTTCTTCAAGATTGTGCGGTTGGGAATAGATAGTTAACATCTTCAACTCTCACCAAAAGCATCTCAATTAACACATCTTGCATATCCCCTTAGCTAAAATCCTCCCAATCAAACAAGAATGAAGGATGTTCATCAAGAAAATCGAGAATCGGGCCTCAACGAACACACAAGATGGTAACACCAAACTACCAATCACATCAAACAAGAACAGAGATTGTTCGAATCATCATGTTGATGTATACGTGAAGCATTAACCGAAGCACTTAGTCGATAAACTCATCAATCCGGTGAAGATGTCAACCAACGGCTCTTGAAGAACAACTCCATGTGAATATGACCCGATAAGAAGAAGCTCGGTTCTTACATGAGTTAGGAGCCGTTTGACCATATATTCTCAAATATTAATCAATCATGCAAAAAATTCACACTTCTTCTCCCTCTCAAGAATTGCATATGGAGATGCCATTCTTGATTAAATAAGTGAAAATCATCCGAATGTTCTATTCACACTTCTCTCCCGCAAAATAAGCACGTGATGTCGCCATCTTCATTATAATCGAGCAAGTGGAATGAGAAAACAATCGGTGGTAGCCCAGTTCACTTGAAGACCGCGCATGGAAAAGTATGAAGCATGTTGATGAGAATGGTCATAATAGAAGATTTCTCTTCGAAGATAAAGCGCACCGACACGCACACTTTTCTTTTCTTTAAGAACGAGGCATGAACTCAGAGTGTTCAAACGTCATAAGAAGATTTCTCTTCTTGAGTAAGATAATGCGCATCAAACGCATACATTTATTTTCTTTAGAGTACGAGGCATGAATTGTTGTGTTCATACGTCATAATCTCTCTTTTCAACTCTCTTAGCAAAACACGTAATCAACCCCATTATCATTCAGTAGGCTCTTTGTCGTGACAACTGATGGAGAAAACCCAATATGATGAATTTGACCCTGAAGTAAACTAACCCGAACTCGTGACTTAAACTTGCACATGTGTAACATAGAGCGGTGCCGAGAATTCATGCCCATTTGAATCTCTAAGTACTCTATACTCTTCAACCAACCAACCATCAAGTAATAGACGTACATCACCTCTTGAAACTCCACAATTCAATGTGACACTGAGCACTACAACGTAACTCCTTTAAGTGATAGTCATTTTGAGGTGATAAGAGTCCAATTCCCCAAGTGGTAAAGAAGAGGTAAAGTCACCTAACAATAACTAGATTTCCAAGTCTTCGCTTTTGATAATAAGCTTGAACAAGGATCATGAAGAATCTTCATCCAACCATCCCCGATTCCTTCAGATACTAAGTACACTCGCCCGTGATATTTCACTTCAACCTCAAATAAATAATCTTCAATTAACGCCGTTGTCACATCTTACGAATCTGCTCAAATCTAGCCTTCTTTGACATTTAAATGAACTTTGATAATGGTTCCATCCCACCATGGTTAAAAGCACATAACCCCGTAAAACCATGTAATAACCAAATGACCATGACGAAAATCCAAACACACATCCAATTTATGAAGTACACCTTTTATCCTTCTTCAAGTAGAAACCGTAGCACCAAGATCAAATAAGATCCCGAAACACACTTTCCTTTCTCCAAGATAGTTCCATCATTATGGGATTTTACAACTCTATGGTTTAAACCGAGAAATAGTTTGTTTCATGATTTTACAAAACCAAGAATAAACCGTAAGATAAATCCGAAAAGCACTTTACAATTACCGGTGATGTTTCCATCATCACGGATTTTACAAGTCTATGATTTAAACCGAGAAATAGATTCTTTCGCGGGATTTTACAAAATCAAGACAAAACCGTAAACAATGTCAGCTTGAATGTGTTGTGACAATTTTGGTTTCGGTGAATATCTGTTTTAGGGGAACATGCAGCGGTTCATCAATGGTTCATTCTCCATCATCAACAATTCTTTACCCATATGTAGATAACTTCACAAACCATACTAAGTCAAGTAGTATAAACTCCTTTTCCCTGGAGGTTAACCATAACACATCAAAGTACACGTTTCTCCCCCATGATGGTTTCGAACTTTCGGAAGCATCATAACGTGTACGACCATTTGCACGAGAAGTTCTTGTCATAAGCAAACATCTTGAAAAAAATCATGACTGACGCTGAATATTCTTGAAAGATTTTGCTTAGACCGTGAAGTATCATTGACGCTTACGTGGCGAAATATCCCAAGAGAATTGTCAGAACGAACCTCCTTTGATTCACCGGCTAATGGTAATGACCACATATGAAGATAACGTCACTTCAATTTCGCATCAATAATACCGTACAGGAACCCCGTAGTCATTTTCCACTTTTTCGCTCAAGCCGTGAATTTGTATCCTCCCGTGAAAATATATACCATAATTCCATTCTTTAATATACAACCAAATTTTGTATCCAAAACTTGTAATAAAATTCGGATATCAATATTTTCAATGTAAATTCAAGAAGAAAGCCTAGTCCATTAGCAACTTAATATGCTCGGTAAAAAAAGCGAGTGACCCGTTTTTTTTTTTTTTTTTTTTACGCACTAATCAGCCCAACATACACTAGGTCCAACATAAACCAACTAATATAGAGATAAGCCCGATCCAAACATGAAACCCGATCCAGTCACCAATCACATATCCGATCCAATTCAATTACTTAATATCCGGTTATAAAGGTGACATAACCTAAAAATTAGGTCATTTCACATTAACCCTACACACAATTATCAATTAATCCGCCTCTCACTTAACTACTTCAAACCCTGATCTCTAACACAGTCGCCTTCATCATCAAACCTCTCCTAAACTAAACGAATCAAAACAAGTCTGAATATTTTCCATACTCAAATCCGAATGAGAAAACATATCATTATCACACAATCAAAATCGTTAAGCCAGTCTAAACGAATCCCATCTTGCTCGCCACAGGGATGGCTTGAGCTTTTATCAACACCACAGAGATGGTTTGATGATGGAGAGAGCTTTAGAGTACGAATCAAATCAATCACAGGTAGGTTTATTCGTTCCAGTACTTTGATTAGATAGATAATCATGAATATGCACGAACCAAGAGAAGGACATAACACACTTGTTATAATCCTAATCTAAAGTTTCGGATATTGTCAACATCCTATTGATCAATGATGGTTTCACTTCGTGTATATGGACTTTTGGGTTCGAATAGACTTGAAGCACACGAAAAATAAACAACTGAGATCAATATAGTTTTTATTATGTCTAGTTTAGGATAAGTTTTGGTTACGGATTGGGTTGTTTTCTCATGGACTAATGATGTCTTATGTCTGAGGTCATTAGTTGTTAATGGTATGTGGATATTTGTGGTTGGTCATTGTCATTTCTTACTTCATCCTTTCTGTAGTTTCTGTCCAAATCGCCACGGTCAACACGAGTATGACAAGTCGCTAACCATTCTTTTTCAAAGCAAGTCGCTAACTAGTAAAGACTAGTCGCTAGCATCATAACTCGCTATCTCAGTTTACAAAACAAGTCGCTAGTTAAATTTGCAATCCTAAGTCGCTAGCCTTTTCAAGTCGCTAGGTCATATATCGCAAACTTGTTCAAAAACAAGTCGCTAGCACATAAGTCGCTAAATGGTATTGTCAAATCGCCACCATTTTTTTTTCATGATGCAAATCGCTACAATCTTTTTCCTTGACATAAGTTGCTAGCTTGTAAATACAAGTTGCTAGGTCATTAAGCATAACAAATTGCTACATATCAGTTAACAACTCGCTAGCTTGAATATATGAGTTTTCCGGCCACTTACCGACGATATTCATATGAAACCCAGAAAAACTGCTATTTTGACCCAGAAAAATTATTATAACGTTGCAACTTTTTGACCCATTTAGACTTGAATATTCTGACCATATGACCAACAGATAATAGACAGACATATTGTAAAGACCAGATAATACAAAACTGACCAAAAAAAACGTTTTACCACAATACAACCATGACCAAAAGTCACAATCCATACTAGTTTCGGAACATTCTACAAGACCACAAGAGTATACATAAAATTCGTTTGGACCATAAAGCTTGACAAACAACAAATATGTATTCATGAGAGCAAGATACTTTATTTTGGACCAAAAGATATGCAAACATCAAAGACAATACCAAAAACAATTAACACATGATACGAAGACCACACAAAGACATCAAACACAAAAACCTTGACTCTTGATACCAATTGTAGGATCGTTATTTTTATTGTGTTGATGATTCGGGTGGTCTTGGATGATCAAAATACATGTTTGCCATTAGAGAGAGAAAGTTAGAGAGTTGGGTGTTTTCTTGGTAGAGAGTTACTTCACAAATTGTAGAATATTAGATTGAAGCACCACCCTTCCATGGATGGAAGGGTATTTATAGTTCTGAGACAACTCGACCTCCCATCGGCCTGGATCGGTATACGATGGGTAAAGACCCGTCCTTCCTCCACGGTGAAACACTCGCTAAACTAAACTAATAACTAACTAATAAACCGATAAATAACGTAAACAACGACAAATCTACGAGCTAACATATGCTAGACCATTATTGGGGTGACCGACTCTTTAACATGGAATTTCCAATTCCTAACATACTTTTTCATTTTTGTATTCTTCGACTTTCTTTCCCTGCATATTACAATCATTAGTAGTACATTGCTTGTGTGTGATGGTGGTAGGAGTAGTTTTGTTTTTTCCTTTCTTGATAACACAAACAGTTTCGACAGGTGACATTTTCCAACGTCTTCCATATTCAGGGTAAGTTTTCTATCGTTGATTTTTAATGTAATGATTTTTTTTAAAACATTAATCTTTGCACGTGCGGTGGCCAGAAGGTCTGCCCAAAATCAATGGAATGTCGATATCTTCTTCCATGTCTAAAATAACAAAGTCGACAGGAAGAGTAAAATTATTGATTTTGATGAGCACATTCTCAACTACTCCTCTAGGTATGCTCACCGTTCTATCAGCCATTTCAATAGTCATGCAAAGGGGTTTGATAGGACCAAGGTTTAATCTTTTGCACATGGAAAATTGCATGATACTAATACTAGCCCCTAGGTCAGCTAAAGCATTGATATTATGTAAATTATTAATAGAGCAAGGGAGAATGAAACTTCCTAGGTCTTTTTCCTTAAGAGGGATTTGATTTAGGACAACTGCAGAGCATCTGGCGTTTAACTTTCCTTCATTCTCCATAACAACTTCTATTTCCGTATGTTGTTATTCCTTCAGAAAGCTTGTGTTGTCACATTTTATAATAGCTTGTTTTTGGAATCCGAAAAGCTCCTCTTCATCGTACCTGAAAGGGGTATAGAGAGGTTTTCCGTTGTTGGAAAATATGGGTTTACAGAAACTGTCATCACATGAACTGTCTTGATTAATTTCATTTCCCTTTATCCCGTATTCCTTTTCGTTGTCTTCTAGATCCTCATGACGAGCTAAGAGGGTGGCTCTTGTTTCTTGAAATTTTTTGAACAATGCGTCCCTGCTGGCCTGTCGCTTGTTATCTTCTTCCAGATACTTATTCATTGATTCCTCTAGTGAATAATTTTATGTTTTGAAAGAATTCTGATCATAACCTTTATGGAAGGGTTTTCCTTCTCCATACATAACCTTTTCGATTTGGGGGCTTATATTTTTCATAGGGCAATCTCTGGTCAAGTTCTCTCCTTCACATGTATCGCATCCTACTCGAATAGCATGCACATTTTCCCGGAGCTTCTTCATATCTCTTCCAAGGTCTTCCAATTTGCTTGTGATGGCGGCAATGCCTATGGAACCTCTGTCCAGGCTTTGGCTGCTTCCTTCATCGTGCCATTTTTTAGAGTGATCGGCAAGTTTTTGAATGGCTTCAATGGCGAGAGTAGGAGTCATACCTGGAATTGGTCCTTGGTATTCCAGCATTTGTCTTGTAGTCACATTGATTCCTTTGTAAAAGATGTTGACTTTTTGCTGGTTGTTTAGATCATGCATAGGACATTTGTAGAGGAGATCATTGTATCTTTCCCAGGCTTGATACAACGTCTCACTGTCATCTTGTTTAAAATTGTTTATGTCCGCGAGTTGTCTTGAAACTTTAGAGGGTGGACAATATCTTTGAATGAAGTATCTTTTAAGGAGAGCCCACGTATTAATTGTTCCAGCAGGTAATCTATTAACCCATCTTTTTGCGGCACCAGTAAGAGTGATAGGAAATATTCTGAGCATAACTGCATCCTTTGAAACTCCTGGCTTATTGAACAGGCTGGTGATATATTCAACATTTTTTGATGTGCTCGTAAGCATCTTCCGAAGTATTTCCAGAAAAAGGACTTGCTCTCAATTCCCTAATGAATTGTGGTTTTATCTCGAAATCAATATCCTCCCCAATAATTGGCCTAGCGATCCCTGGCCCTTGTTCTTCTCTAGTCAATGCTAAATATTCCTCAAGAGTGAGGTCATCAATGTTAACAACTTCCATGGTACCTGAAACTCGAAAAGAGATCATGAGAAATTGAGTAAATCTTAAAACAAAACAAAAATGAAAGACTTAATAGAAATCCTAATATAACTCCCCGGCAACGGCGCCAAAAACTTGATGCATGTTTTAATATTTATAATTACTCGTTATCCCCATGGTCTACCCTAATGCACTAATGGTCAGTGTACCCGATCGTGTATAGTGTAGTAATCGGTAAAACCGAGGTCGTCCCAAGAGTTATGTGTGCGGATTTAAACTAAGTCTAGGTGTCACAGATTTTAATATGATTTTGATATATAATTAACTAATTAATTACTAGAGACAATGAAAGCAAATAAAGGCGAGGGTTGTGATCAATAGAGGAGAGAGGTGCTAACCTAGTTACTCATCCTAATTAGTAGTGTTTACGTCTAATTACTTCCAATTACTTCAGGTGGGGTAAGAGTCGCTAGGACAAGATTTGGTAAGTTCGTCCTAACCTATCGACAGGGTCCCATCGAGAAATCGGTGCCCCGTCATAAGTCCGCTTGTTCCGGTCCCCAAGCCAAGTCATTAAGTCTTGCTACATGCTAGATTTATAATAGTGAGTGCCCGGGCGCTAGCATCTTAAACACTCACCCCCTATTTCTTAAGTTCATCCAATCGGTAGGTGATCAGTTGGTCAAATCGCAAGTAGAAAGGGTCGTAAGTTAGTCATATCTTACCCTTCCCGTCTCAGTCTACTTACTTAGGGTCAGTTGGTCATATCTCCTAAGTACCTAGCCTCTACAGCCATTCAAAACTACCGAAACAAGGGTAGCTACCAACAAACTATGCATGCCTACACTTAGAAATATTTATACGGAAGCAATGTAAACGCAAACAAAACAATTAAGGAATTATAACTAGGCCAGCACCTAGAGGTGCTTAGCCGCTCATATTAACTATAACAATCGATTCAATGTTTAACATTACTTAATACATGAATTGAATATAAAGAAAACATAAAGAGCTAATGCTTATCGTGACGGGGTGATTTCTCCTCGGAGATAGCTCCGTATGCTCCTCTAGATCCGCCGACTTCACTCACGTTCACTTTGTGTTGTGTGTGAAATGGGATGCTTTAAAATCTTTGGAAATCGTGGGTATTTATAGGCGGATCCGGTTACAGGCGTAACTAATTATAAGAGTTACGTCGTAACATACAATTCTTCGTATTTTGCACTAAAAATGCTAGTTACGGCGTAACCTCTGGAAGGAGTTACGCCGTATCTTCAATAAATATGAGTTATGGCGTAATTAGTAGCAGCACGGAACCTCATTTGACCTAATATGGTTACGTCGTAATCTTGGATAGAGTTACGCCGTAATCTTCTGTTGAGTTGGTTTTCTGAGCCACGCTTTAGTTACGGCGTAATTGTGAGAGTGGAGTTACGCCGTAACTTCTTCAAAATGAGCATATTATGATATATCTTCAATAAACTCTCCGCGTCTCTTTAGCTCCAATGCTCGTAATTTACCTGAAAGTGAAATATAATGGAAAACAAGCGCAAATCCATATAAATGATATAAATTACAAGCATTATCGGAGGAAATTGACACTTAATATTTAGAATAATTTGATGTTATCAGATAAGTATAGAAGATATACATAAGATATCTTATATGGTTAGACTTATACATATATTGTGCATATTTAATATTCATAGTTATCTTGTAAAGGACTCCTTATGACTATAAAATGAGGCCTTAGGGTATAGAGAAAAATACGTATCAGTTTAAGAATTTATAGCTTCAAGGTTTTTTTAACCTTAGTACAAAAGCAAGAGTACTCGTATTATTCATAAATACTATTGAAGCTGTTTTGTTGTGTTCATTCTTGTGTTTACAATTATTTCTTAAACAATTCTTCTTTGTTCAAGCTAAGTGTTAGATTCCGCATAACACCGAATTCCACCATACAGTTTCTATAAGAGTTGTGCTAGATCTATCTAGTGTAACGTATTGTTTACAAGCTTAAGGAATAGGATCGTGGTTAATCTGGATCAACAACATACAACACATCATTGCCATTCTTCAATTCCTCATCCTTAAAACACTTTCCTTCTTCAACATTGTTCTTCCTCTACACGATTCAAATAGGTCAGTTACATTCCTCTACATCAATTACTTGATTGTATTTTTGTAAAGCATTAAATGGATTATAATTGTTTCCTTAAATCTCCTATACTTCAAAATCATGTAACCGATTGAAAATCAAAATAATGTTTCAAAACCGAAACAAATCATTACCTTTCAACCGATTCTACAGATCCATCTGTTAATACAAATAAACAATAAAATGTTTGTTTATATTTTAAGATCTTCTAATGTTTTGTTGATAACAAACGAAAAATCATTTTAACGAAATAAATAGAATACGTAAAAGCTTTGAGTCAATAGTTTACTAACACACTTTTAATTAAAACCATCAAAACATGTTTAGCTAAATAAGTTATATAAAACCAAAGACATTTTTATAAAACACTAACAAGTAATATTGTTTACTTACATCTTATAAAAATATATATGTACTTTGTATATGTTGTAATGGGTAAGTAATGGGTAAAAACCAAAGTCCATAACCCATGACCCAAGCCCCATGATCCATTGACTAGGTACAATGAATCTTGTTAGGTAAGAACCAAAGTCCATAACCCATACCCATGGAGCAGGATCCATAACCCATGACCCATTGCATGACATCATACATGAAGCCATGTTGGATATTATCCATGATCCATGACCCAAAGTCCATGACCGATGACCCAAGATCCATAACCCATTGACTAGGTACATTGCATCTTGTTGGGTATCCATGATCCAAATTCCATGACCCATGGTCCATAACCCAGTTTGCAACCCAATATCTGGACTAAACTAACCCAATGGCGGATCCTGTGATTTGCACCGCCGGATTCTGAGGGTGAGGATCCGTCGAGCCGTGGAGAGAGGCATATTTTGCCTATAAATAGTGAGGCGTGTCTCTCTTGCTCACCACCATTCTTAGATATACTTTCTCTCTATATTCTAACCTCTCTAACCACAAATCCAAAGGATCATTCTATGTAGTTTTATCTTTGTGTGATTTTCTAGGTTCCTCTTATAGGCGAGATCACCACCTCTTGAAGACGTGCAAGCTCAAGATCATGAGTGACTAAGCTTCGTCATCATCAAGACCACTGAAGTGCATCTTGTTGATAGTTTTGTCCTCTCTCCATAGAGTGTCCTGTTGAAGGAATTAGTGAATGGTGTCGAAGGTGTACATTTGATATGGTGCGTCGAAGTACGAGTTGTGTAGTTTTGGTTAAAGTATATTGATATCCTTTCTAGTATTGTAAAAAGGAGTGTGTCTCTTTTAAGTAGTCGTGTTGGGTTGTAGTGTTGGGTAGTGGTTCCTCCTTTGTAATGGAACTCGGTGTCTAGTCTTGTACCGGATAAAGTGTAGGCGACGTTGTGATAAGTTTGGTTCTACCTCGTGGAAGAACTCGGTGTCTAGCCTTGTAACAGATAAAGAGTATGTGACGTTGTGAAGGCTTCTCCGCCACATTAAGGAGCTTGTTTTGTGTAGTGCTTAGAAATCTCGAGTTGGGTACTCGGGGAGTGGAGTAGGGCAAGGAAAGTGTCCTTGTAGCCGAACCACTATAAATACTCGTGTCGTGGTTTTACATTCCTTTACTCTTTATTTCTTGCATTACTTATTTATATGTACATCTATCAATATTCAATACACGATCTAAATGGATTGACATAAGTCGATCTAAATATTTTAAAACGAAGTTTTAATCGGCAAAACTATTCAACCCCCTTTCTAGTTTTCCACAATTGGCATCAAAGCTTCGTTACCAAGTTTCTTAGAGTATATTGTACTTTAAAAACTTGATACGATCCGTGTATGTTTGAAAACTACAAAGAAGGAAATTTCTTAAAACAAAAATTCATGTTTTAGAAATTTTTATATTTTAACAAATGTCGGATGGTGATAGATCATTCTAACATTTTCTTTTGAGAAATCTTCATGCTAGGATTCTTTCAATGACTTCATTCTATCCAAAGAAAGATGAAGTCAACACCCAAAGAAGAACCTAAAGTAGTCACAACTTACTTTTACAAAGTACGTTTCAGTACTTTAAAAGCTCATGAAGTATTTCGCGTCTATGGTTTCTAAAAACCATAAAAATGGAATTTAGCAAAGGTATGTTCTCTTAACTACAACTAGTTGATCTATAAATATAGAAATCGCGTGTAGATAAAATGATGGTATATGCTTTTCTCTCACAATAAGCATCTTTATAAAAACTTTGCATATATGAAATACTATGTGCATATATACATATGGATTAAGCATTTGACATCAAAGTCACAAAGTTCAAAAAAGTCTCTCTTCGCTACTTTCCATCTTAACACATCATCGGGAATTGTATTCCTATTTGATTCTCCTAAAAACTTGTAAGTTCGTCAAATCCACGCCTTCATCACAAAATAAAATATTGATAGTTAAAGTCTTGATCCACCATCCTTCGTTCCACTTTCGGTAAACAATTATTTCCCGAAACATCTTAGCTAAACATCTGTTCAAATAGAACTATAACCAAAATCTCATTCTACAAGTTCTTCTCAAAAATAAGTTATTGTATAAATTATTACAAGTGAAAGAATACTCCAAATCACTCCAAAATTGTCTGCAGTGCCGGATCCTTCAAGTTGTACTAGCCGGATCCCTTAAAAAAAGGGAACCGGCGGAACCGTGCACACAGACAAACAGGAGACTCATTTTTAAAACCCAAACTACTCCATTTTCCCTCTCCCTAAACCTAGAATGACCAAAACTCAGTTCCTATCATCCTAGGGCTTCATACTCTCAAGCCACTCAATCATAAACATCATTGTAAGTAATTACACTCATATTTCCTATTCCTCATCATCTCCATCCTAGGGTTTATGGTTATAAACTTTTCAATTGGTTTCAATTTCTAATATCATCAATTGGAAAATTGTTTATTGCAAAATTTTTTTCCATACAAAAAGTTCTATATATAATTAAGGTCTTTCAAAAACGGCATTGCTAAAAAATAAGCTCATAAACCTATCTTGACAAATTTTACCTAATTGGAATATTATTTTTCTTCTAGGATCAAACATGCGTAAATCCACCCAACAAGACCATCATGACACCGTCCACTACATCCCTAGATATTATTGCAAAGAAGGGTTATCAAATGGGCAAATGATTAAAAAAAAGTATCATACTTGCCATCATTTGCTCTTGTAGATAGAGAACAAAAAATTTTGCTTTTGTGGGTACTATACTTTCAAATTCATCCTCATTAGGGTACTATGTGACATTTTTGCCCTTCGGGAAAAAAATTTCTATTAGCTAAGAAGGGCAAAAATGTCCAAAAATTTCGCAAAATACCCTAAAGATGATGAATTTGAAAGTATAGTACCCACAAAGACAAAAAAATTTGTTCGCTACCAACAAAAGCAAATGATGTCAAGTATAATACTTTTTTTATCATTTGCCCAAAAATTTAAGATGTTTCATTTGGGTCGCATGGAATAGGACTCTTTCGAATTTGAAGATTCAATATTGATCGAGATAACGGGTTGGGGAGAATACGGAAAGGGATTTTATTTGGAAATTTCGCCTTTGCAGGTACAAAGAAGAAGCGGATAAGGACAAATATTGTAGTTCAGAGGGTTTTTCTTCAGGCCGCCCACAATAAGGACTACGGCAAAAGTTCAATATGGATCTCAAATTTACCATAAATCCAATAAACCAATAATAGCCATTCATTTTTTTTAAAATAGACTTTCACCCTTTTTTTAAAAATTAAGTATCTTGTAAACCGTTAATTGTTACGTGATAAAAATCTTATCATCGCGACGAGAATTAAATTATCTTTCTATAGATATGAACTACTACATATTTTTAACGATTTTTTTTTTCAAAATTTCGGCCCAGAAAAATCATATATGATTTGTGAAAATCATATATGATTCGATTTTTACAAATCATATATGATTTTATATGATTTTCAAAAATCATATATGATTCATTGATTTGTAAAAATTATATATGATTCGATTTTTAAAAATCATATATGATTTTACAAATCATATATGATTTTTCTAGGCGGAATTTTTGAGAAATAAATGTTTGTCGAAAATATAGAAAAGTGCATATTTATAGAAAGATAATTTAATTCTCGTCACGATAGTGTATTTTTTTTTAGTTTGACGATTTACCGTTTGCAAGATATGTTGTTTTCAAAAAAATTGTGGAAAATGGTTTTTTATTAACTTTGATTAAAATGGATGGCTAAGATTGATTTATTGGATCTATGGTAAATATGAGATCTATATTAATCTCAACTCTAATGACTACCAGCGACCTTCATTTTACCCGTCACGTCAGTTTTTTCTCTCTAGCGACCTATAGGCGATTTTTTACCACAATAAGAGCGACCTTCATTTTTTTTCAAACATTTATAACAACAAAATTAAAATTTCATTAATAATTAAAAGATTACAATAAAATTAAAACATTACAATAAAATTCAAATAAAATTAAAACATTATGATAATAAAATGACTAAACTAGTGTTGATTTTCACACGATGCCAAATATCTTGAATTATCATATTATGTAATATGATGCATGTGTACATTATATCTGATAGGCGACTTTTGTCCGACCCTCTTGCCGGATGTTTAATCATTAGCCACTTCGCTTTTAGTACACCAAAAGCTCATTCCAAATCTAGCCTTGTTGCTTCGTGCTTCGTCTTATACAATATTCGTTTGTGATCATTCGTCCCTGAATTTTTATGGACTTAATAATAACGGACCATTCCGGATATATCTCATCAGCAAAATAATATCCCCGTTTATAAGCCACGTTGTTAGCGACAAATTCCACATCCGGTGCTCTCCCCGTTTTGAGATCATTGAAAAGATGTGATTGATGTAAAACATTCATGTCGTTATTCATCCTGGAGACACCAAAGATCGCATGCCAAATCCATAAATCTTGAGAGACGGTCGCTTCCAATAAAATGAATGGATGTGGCCCGTGATCACCTCTAGAAAATTGAGCTTTTAAAGCGTTTGTGCAATTCTCCCACGGCCAATCTGTACAATCAATACTTCCTATCATCCTATGAAACCCATGCTTTTCGTAGTGATGAGCATAGAGTTTTTTAATGTCAGTAACTGTTGGCTTTTGCAAAAACTCTTTACCATATAACTCCATGATGACCTCACAAAATTTTTGGAGACACTCACGAGCTGTTGTCGCACCCATTTGCAGATATTCGGCCAGAGCATCAGGATTGGCTCTGTATGCCAATTGACGAATTGCCGAAGTACACTTCATCAATGGTGAAATACCAAGTGTGCCCGCACAACTAGGAGTTTGCTTAAAATAATGGCAATGATCGGTTACCTCTCGAATAATTCTTGTGAATAGGTTACGGCTCATTCGGAAAAGCGTATGGAATGTTTCTTCGTCATACACCGGGTGTTTGGAGAAGTAAGTCGTCATTAAACGATTATGAGCACCGTAACAATCCCTGTGAATTTGGTTTCGTGAGATTTTTGGTTTTGACGCTTGATAAGCCTCCCAACACTCTTCCGCAAATATCGCAAGCTCGCTAGTAATTTCATCTTCATCGTCCGAAGATGAAGTGGCAAAAAATAGCTCAGAATACGACATTATGTAGATTTGAGAGAATGTGTTTGAATGTGTATAAAGATAGTCATAGTTTGAATTTGTGAATAAAATGGTGAAATGAGTGGGTTATTTATAGTGTGAAAGTATTTAAATTTTAAAAGTTATTTTTATTTTTTTTTATTTCAAACGGTCACAAAACAAAAAGGTCAAAAAAATAGAAATGAATGTGATGACTATCGGTCGTAGGGGCGAACGAAATGAATGAAATGAATGTAATCGATCACTCAGTCGATCTCGTCTTGTTAGCGCGTGTGTGCCTTATAAATATAACTAAGAAAAGATTCCTAGTTTGATTTTATTTTGCATGTATGATATTTGTTGAGGGAATAACATGTTATTTATAGGTGTACATTTTCTATTAGTTACAAACATGAGGAGACTATTGAAGTACTCGTTTTAATTACAATGAACACTTCATTGCAAAGAGCCTAGAAAAAAGTTATGCAATTATTTTCGGGCAAAGAGATTAGAAAAAAGTTGTGCAATTATTTTCGGGCTAATGGTATGATAATGTATCATAGTTGTCATCTTGTTTTTTATATGTTGCGAACAAAAAAAGTTGCATGTATGTCCCTTAAAGTTTGTTTTTTGACATTTTTTGTGTATTTATGAAATTTGGTGACCATTTAACCCTTTAGGGTGAATTACGTAAATAGTCTCTCGATTGGCAAATATTGCATTAACCGTCCCATAAATTTTAAAGTTTCACTAATCGTCCTTATTCTTGTAAAAAAATAACACTCATAGTTCGTTCGTTTAATACGTTTTTATACATTTTCTTACGTTTCATACGTTTTTATCCGCTTTTATCCGTTTGTGTACGTATTCGTTCATTTTTACACATTTTCATCTGATTTTAGGTTTTCGTCCGTTTTTATACGTTTCGACCGTTTTTATTACGTTTTCGTCCGTTTTTATACGTTTTCTTCCGTTTTATACGTTTTGTCCGCTTTTATACGTTTTCATCTGTTTTTATATGTTTCGATTGTTTTTATACGTTTTCATCCGTTTGTATACGCTTTCTGCTTTTATATCGTTTCATCCGTTTAATCGTTTCATTTGTTTTTATATGCTTTCGTTCATTTTTATACGTTTACATCTTTTTTTGTACGTTTTCATCCGTTTTCGTCTGTTTTATACGTTTTTGCTTGTTTTCGTCCATTTTTCTACATTTTCGTACGTATTTATTTGTGTTTTTCTATTTTATCCGTTTCTATACGTTTCCATCCGTTTTCATATGTATGAAAACGTATATGAATGTACAAAAACGGATAAAAACATATGAAAACGTACGAAACGTACAAAAACGGACGAAAACTAATAAAAATGGACGAAAGCACATAAAAATGGGCAAAACGTATAAAAATGGATGAAAACGTATAAAAACATATGAAAACGTATAAAACGGACGAAGACGTATAAAAACGAATTAAAACGTATAAAACGGATGAAAACGCATAAAAACATACGAAAATGTAAGAAAACGGGCGTAAATGTAACGGGTCAAAACCATGAGGAGTGGATCAAGAGAACATTTTAGGGACGGTGGATGCAATTTTTGTCAAACAACAGGGACCATTAATGTAAATTACCCTAGAAACGGTGGATGCAATTTTCACAAAACCACAAGGACCATTTATGTAATTTGAAAGGTAAAATGGTCATCACAACCTATAGAAGGAAATGACGACAACTATGATACACAAAAAATGTTAAAAAAAATTTAAGGGACATACGTGCAACTTTTTTTGTTCGCAACATATAAAAGGACAATGCGACAACTATGATACATTATCGTGCCATTAGCCCATTATTTTCTTGTAAGTAACTGACCAATAGATACAAAGAGTTTTAATTGATGCAATAGATGTAATAAGATGATTAGAAATGATTTGACACTACAGTTATTATCAATACTCCCTTGGAAACTCAAAAATATATAGAACTGCATTTATGATCATTATGTTTAAATTTATTCAGTCACTGTTGGACACTAAATTGGATAAAATAATAACTATAATTTATGCTTATTTTGGACGAACTTTAATAGTGTGTTGTCAGTTATTTCTTTATGATATCTTTATCACTTAGATACGAGGAAAGAGGGTATTGTGATGGATATGAGATCGTAGGTAAATGGCGTTTGGTGTTGGGAATGAGATTGTGTGAGAACCATTATGGGTAGAGTATGTAAGGATTTTAATGATCTATTAGATGTATTCCAAAATGTAGTTGTGTCTAATCATTGTAGGGATACTTAGAGGTGGACTTTAGGTGAAGACGGCGAATTCAAGGTCAAAGAGCTATCAAGATTGGTTGAGGAGAAGAGTCTTCAAGTGGAAAGTGTTGGTCAAGCAATGCTTTGGAATAAGTTAGTACCTAAAAAAGTTAACATATTCGTTTGGATGGCATTAAAAGGAAGACTTCCTATTCGTAAGGGACTTGATAGAAGAGGCATCGATTTGGACTCGGTTCTTTGTCCAAGTTGTAATGATAGCATGGAATCATGTACTCATACCTTAGTCACTTGTGGCCTTGCTATGAGTGTGTGTGAAAAGGTATTTAGTTTGTGAAAATGGGGACTGTTAAAACGCTTTTTCTATTGATGAGTTCTTCTCATCATATGGAAACGTTAATACTCCCGTTGGTGTTTCTAGTATGTGGTAAGCGGTGATTTGGTCAACCGGGGTATTTTATTTGGAAAGAAAGGAATGCTCGTGTATTTGAAAATTAAGTTACAAGTACTGATAGGATTGTGCAAGATATTTAACTAAAATGTCACGAGTGGATTATGCGAAGATCAAAGAAATGTAAAGAGATTGATTGACAACATTGGTTGTTTGATCCAATAAAATGTGGGATACGGTAGTTTGCTTCAAGAATGTGATACGATCATGCATTCCATAGTTTATTATTATTATTATTTATTAAATAATTAGTTTATTAAGTTTTCTTTTATTATATTTCTTGATAAGAAAGTTAGGGTATTAGGATATCTTTTATTATAAATAGGGCGTTAGGAATGTAACTTTGATTATGTTGAATATTATGAATGAAATAATGATTTGATATCATTATAGGGAGAGAGATTGGCCTCTCGAAAGTTGATCAACTATCTTTATCGTTCTTTTTATCTCTTAATCGATCCGGTTCGTATCAATTGGTATCAGAGCCGTTCGATTATAGGGTTTCTCAAAAAAAAGGATCGAATTTACTATTCATTAGAAGCCACTGTTCACCAATCTTCGTTCGCGGTCGTGGTAATTGTTCATCCAGAAAACAATTTTATCCGAATATCCGCTTTTTTTCTATTGTGTCCCGATTTCTTGGATGAATGGCGCACATATGGCGGGCTATAATGGAAGAGCATCGAGCAAATATGCAGGATTACACAAAGGTCCATAAGGAGACGGTGAGATCTGAACTAAGGATGGCAATTGTGCGAGAAAGTATGGAGATGGAATTTATGGGAGATCAAAGAAAAACTTGCGCAGAGACGGGAACAAATGGCCATTAGAGCTTACCAAGTGGAAGAGGATCAGAGGCGTAGGCGTGAAGAAGTGAATCAAAAGATTGGAGAACTGAAGAATCTAAGTCTTTCATTCAGAATCCCATATCGGCGGTAAAAATGCCTCAAGCAGTCACAAAAGCACCCTGCTGCGATGATTTGGCTGCTCGTGAGGAAAATCTGGTTGTGAAGAAAACTCATTTTACGGGGCCAATTTTGGCAGCAAATAAAAAGTTAGGGCAGAAGTTAATCGGTGATGACTTGGATGAGCCTCTTATGGTGCTCGAATCAGATGGGAAGATTAACAAGAACGAGTTCTTTGTTGCACCTGTTGAGCAAAGTTTTGCTGGAACGGAAAATCAAGTAGAACATCATAAGATGTTCATATGGCAGATTATAACATTGAAGTTGGGATGTGAGATATGTCTTGGACATCTTTGGACTAATGTTCGGTTGAAATCGGTTCCTGATCAAAGAACATGGGATCCCTAATTACTCAATCGACGTTTTGAAGCAACACCTTAAGGACAAGGTGTTTTTGGGGGCGGGAGTATTGATACGATCCTGCATTTCATAGTTTTTTATTATTATTATTTATTAAATAATTAGTTTATTTAGTTTCCTTTTATTATATTTCTTGATAAGAAAGTTAGGGTATTAGGATATCTTTTATTATAAATAGGGCACTAGGAATGTAACTTTTATTATGTTGAATATTATGAATGAATTAATGATTTGATATCATTATAAGGAGAGAGATCGGCCTCTCGAAAGTTGATCACCTATCTTTATCGTTCTTTTTATCTCTTAATCCATCCGGTTCGTATCAGAATGTGTCTCAGATCCATACGTGTGCTCTGTGGTGCAAGATCCATGTTTTTGTCAGTCTGCAAGTCATGTGTTTCTCTCGTCTTAGTCTGCTAGATCTGAAAATTGTGAGTCAATTTCTAATTAATTGGTATTTTTTTTTTATTCAACTTTGACTTTAAATATTTTTATTTATGTTATATAATACTTGATAAAAATTATATCAATAAAAATACTTTAAAAATCCAATCCATTCATATATTTTGAATCAAGTATTATAAAACACAAATACAAGTATTTATGATCAAAGTTAAACAACAAAGACTTTAAAAAGTTAAACGAGACATTTATTTTGGAACTTAGGTAGTATGTGTTTTGGCTTTTGTGTTGTCTGTTTGTGTATAAATATACTGGACCATGCCCTTTAATTTATGCCGAATGGTGAATGATTGGAGGGAAATTTATACTGGTTTAGCGAGTGTGGTATTATGGACTCATGGAGTCATGATTATATGTTTGGCCCCATGTGTTCTAGTTGGTCCTGTTCTGTCTTCTTTCAGTTTGTAATGCCCAATCTTGTAGGGCTTTTATGGTTTTTATCTCGGCTTTCAGCTCTGTTAATCTACTTGATTAAGGTAGTTAGGATGCCATTATGTTGTAATAGTTTGCTCGTAGTCATATCTTGTTGCCTTTCAAAAAAATAATTATGTGTATGTTTAGCTTGATGCATGTAATTGAAGTCTTAACAAGATAAATTCCTATAATATTAAATCGTTTCACTAAGATTATAATCTGATGACTTCGATGATTGTATAACTCAGATTATGATCAACATCAGCGACTTGGGCCAGAAATTTATGATATATCCAGTAGCGTGAGTGATGGGGTCAATGCAAAGCATGTGGCCATGTTTATGATTATAATTGCAGAAGACACAAGTTGGCCAAGAAGCGGATCACTTAAACAAGTCAAAAGAGAGAAAAAAGTAGTGGAATACAGACTCCATATACTTAGTGGTCTTGTTTTTGTTTGGAAGAATATGCTAAAAAGTATTGTTGAACAGTTGCCATTGTTGATTGAATTTAGTATAAACAATAACAAAATTATTATAATTTCAAACTGCTTGACCCGTTTTCTTGTGAAAAATGCACAAAAGATCCCAGATTTAGGACCCAAAACATTACATTCTACAATGTCTCGTCTTCCACTACGATCAAATAATCCGCGATCGACACATTCAACTCAAATAAATCCAACAACGTTAGAAATACTAAAGATCAAGAAAAAAAGGTCTGTAACCTACTAACCTAGTGATACCATGAGAAAGTGTGAGGTGCTCCCAACCAAACAATTGAGGGTTCATGTCCTGTCAAGGACATGTGTGGTGTATATAGTGAAATTGTGTTTGCTTCTATATAAAAAAAGAGATAAATTGAACAAATCGCAGAGGCCACATACATTCTAATAATGAAAATAAATAACAGGTAAATCTAATATATAGGAAAATGTCATGGGACAGCAATAGACTTTCGTCTTTAGTTCGTTTATTTATTATGTTTTTCTCAATTCAATTTGATAAAGAAAACAATACGGGGTGTGTCTAACATGTGACTCTCAAAATGATAAGCACATAAAAGGATAGTTTTAGCTTATTTAATTGTGAATTCAATTTAATTTAAGTAATTTTGAAGATCAACTAATACAATATGTATTAAAAAAATCTTTCGACTTTCAAAGAATGTGCTAGTTTATTAAATATCGCTTAACATGTCTATTAGAGCACATATTCCACAAACTCATTTGGTAATTATTGCTTTAAGGAGAAAAGATAATAACCTAACAAGAGCAAAAATATTACAGTAGTTACCAGAATGTTAAGGTTTCTTTTTAAGAAACCAAGAATAAACTGTTGTGAAATCTACCATTACCTATACAATCTATTAATCCATGTAGGACCGGAAAAGTGAGAGAGAAAGGCAATCATTTATATCACGAACCAACTCCATACAACAAAAGTGAATACATTGTAATTACGAAGATAAATAAAAGGTAATTTATTATGAAAATGAACAGGAATGATCATAAATATGGGTATGTTCTGTTGCTGAGACATGGATCTCTTAAAAGTTTTGAAACCAAAGACTGATATTCTGTGTTCTATGTTAACGTTTACAGCAGACAAATCTGAAAGTAAATACTTGACCAAGACAAATATCTTAAGACTGCAAGCCTTGTAGACCCTCTTCGGGATTTTAATATTTTGGGTTTCTTTCTTCTCTTTTACATTGTTAAATAGTTTTATTCCATTAGAACACTAATCATGCAACCCAAGTAGCACCACAGACACTAAAATAATTAAGCAACACACAATGTTATGAATTTGAGAACTGACCTCAACCCTGAACAAATCATCCATAAGGCTAACAGTTATTGACCTAGTTTTGAAATTGCTGAACAAATCTGCAGATACAAGAGATCACCCATATATAACATTTATCATAGTCCATTACAAATTGACCAAAGCACCTGAGAAACGTATCACCTTTAATTGATTATGTTGGTGTTCTGTTTAAAGTTGCAGCAGGATTCAATATGCTGACGTGACCTGCATAAGATCAAACTAAACTGCAAAATGCTAGTCTTACTCCGCATATATTAGCTTTGTTTCCACGTTGACCATCAACAGCTTACCTGCACTGTAACTGACAACCATCAAAAACCTTAGTGGGTTCTTCTAAAAATTTTACACCCTTCAATGTACTTATGTGAATGTATACAAACACCGCAAATCCTTGGATTTTCCAGTTGCATTATTGGTCTCCAGCGGCTCGTCCTCGATTTATCCAAACTTTGCTTAGGAGGACCAAACAGCACTGGGATTCACATGTGATTCAACATTTGCCACACAGATCTATTGTCCAATCGGATATGTTCAAGTGATTTTCGTGCACTTTTTCAAGTCTTGAAGAGGACAAAACCATAGCCATAATATGACCTTCCTGGTCACCTTATATGAAATAACTTTTGACTCTTTAGTATCGCCATACTGTTAAAGACAGTAGGTACTTGGTCTGTTGATCAATCGAAATCATAGGACTAGCTAAAAACGAAACCTTGCATTAATACTATGGATCAGAATCTTAAAATGGTAAAGCAGGACAACCTAAAACAAGACAAGCAAACCAAGGCAGCGACGGGGCCTAAACTACGGAGAAGCAAACAGAAAGGAAAATGATAAGCAAATCATTGGTTGCCTTGACTACATTTTAGTGAAAAGAAACAAAAACTTGAAAAGATGAGAAAAAGTGTTATATTTTTGTCTTCAGATTTTTCAGTTTAAAGAAAGAAGCAATTAAATGTCATTTATATATTCCTTCTCATATTGAACAACATCAACAGATTGCACAAATTAAGTAAATACGTTTGTTTAACCTTTTATAGTACTAACTGTTGTTATAAAAGGTTAGACAAATAATTATTTGGAAGGTGATCAGTGCTCATCTCTTCTTAAAGAAGACTTCACAACTACCAAGTCGTGAGTTTCCGACGCCTCCTGCGTGACCATTCAAGGACCTCTGCGTATGATATGTTACCTTAGACCCCATCAAGACCGCCTAAACCTTCATCACTAATTATATTGAACAACATTTAAAATACGTTTGTTTAACCTTTTATAGTACTAACTGTTGTTATAAAAGGTTAGACAAATAATTCTTTGGACCTCTGCAGTTTCTAACAGGAAATATGTCATTTTGGAGTTTATGTTGAGAAAATATGAAAATTGACCTTATATAATAAATTAATAATGAAAACCAATTAATAGTTTATCAGTCTTGTTGTCTTTCTTATTGCAGGTCAATTAAAAATAGTTTAGTGGTTAAAAGTACTAAATAGTTTGTATTAGTGGTTAAACAAATACAAAATTGTAAAAAAGAATCATGTATATCCTATTTAGTTCACAAGTTAGTATTGGTGGTGTCATTGTTATCGTGGGATATGACGGTTTTAGAAATTTATCCATGTAAGTCAGATACAAGTTCTTCATATAAGTAAGATACAAGTCTATATATTTGAAGAGAAACTTAAGGAAAAAGTACATGGTCACTAGGGGATTCCTTCTACCTTTAAAATCAAATCAGTGAACACACTGGAAATAACTGTCCTGAAAAACAAACAGACAAATTTCCCATTTAAATCTGTAGGGCCACAAATAATTAGTGTATATCCATAAATCCGTGTATATCGATCCCAACAGCCAATGAGTGAGGTCGTGAGGATAATAGCTAGTCAAAGTCTTTTATAGCTAAAAAAAAAAAATTATTCCCACAATCATTTATAGCATGAACCAACCCAACTAACTAAAGTGAATACATTGTAATAACAAAACAAACAAAATAATAGATCATTTTAGTATTGACAAAAATCATCATAAATTTGAGTATGTTCTGTTGTCGAGACAGATCTAGTAGAACTGTAGAAGCTTTGAACCCAACTGCTCTAAAATTCTATTTTCTCAAAAGGTTAAAATTGGACCAACCAAAAGATCTTATTACATTAACGTTCATGACATACACATGTGAAGTGGATACTTGACCAAGACAAACTGATAAAAGGAACTTTTTGTTTATTTTGTTTAATCACAAAATAATTTTAGTTGACTTAGCATAACCAAGACTGCAAGTCTTCTAACCCCACTTTGGGTTTAGAATATCTCGACCCAAAAGACTCTAATATCTAATTTCTATGTCAACGTTCATAACATACACATGTGAAGTGAACACCTGAAAATGAACAGGAATGATTATCGGTATGTTATGTTGCTGAGACATGGATCTAGTAGAGGTTTTGAAACCAATAACCTCTGATATTCTGCCGTTCTATGTTAATGTTTATAACAGACAAATGAGAAGTGAATACTTGACCAAAACAAATTGATTAAGACTACAAGTCTGTACACCCTCTTCGGGATTTGAATATCTTGGGTTTCTTTCTTCTCTTTTAGATTGTCAAATAGTTTTATTCCATTAAAACATTAATCATGCAACCCAAGTAGCACCACAGACACTAAGAATTAAGCAACACACAAGAATATCAATTCGAGAACTGACCTAAACCCTCAACAAATCATCCATAAGGCGAACAGTTATTGACCCAGTTTTGAAAGCTCTGCAAACAAAGAGCCTCATGCTTCAAGTGATCACTGTTCAGAATAAAGAGAACAAATCTGCAGATACAAAAGACCATCCATTACATTTAAGTTACATCTTACAAATTGATCAGAACACCTGAGAAACGTATCACCTTTAATTGATTAGGTTGATGTTCTGTATAAACTTCCTGCAGAATTCAATATGCATATACACCAGACCTGCACTCAGAGCTCAAGAGCCAAAACAGCAACTCAAATAAATACAATGGACTATTCCCGAAAATGATGCTAATGAAAATAGCCAAAAATGTGCAAGAACCCATCAGGATGACATTTCTCTTAGCTTATGAAATTTTTGACTATCCAAAAATGATGTTCAACAGATTCCATGAATATCAGAACTCTTTAAAAACACATAAATATTACATCTTTCTTTAAAAAAAACATATGGAGACCAAAATGTCAATCGCAACACAACATTAACCATTCTACAAAAGAAAAAAAAAAGAGAGAGCATAAATTAACTAGCGGCCAAGGTATGGTGGAAGACTGGTTCCCAAAGACCCAATTTCAGATTGTTGTCTAGCCGCAAGTGCTGGAGTTGTGCCAGCTGCTGAAGAACGTCCCACCTGAGGATGCTGATATGCCCCGAGACCATAATTGGCCATCATGCTTGGGCTCACTGTGTTCATTCCATAACCAGCATCAAGCCCAAATGACTGTGGTGTCGATGATATATTGTTCTGATTCAAAGCAGAGACCAACATCGGGTTTTGACCAGCCATAATTCCAGCTGCTGCTGCTGGGTTCATAAGCTGAGGAGCATACACTCCATAACCAAAACCCACATTACCAATGTCACCATTAGAAGCAGCTGATGGCAAACTTTTGGTTTTTTTGTTCCCACGTTGACCATCAACAGCTTGTCTGCACTGTAACTGACAACCATCAAAAACCTTAGTGGGCTCTTCCAAAGCTTTCTTACACCCTTCAACTGTTTTGTATACAAATATTGCAAATCCTTTAAATTTTCCAGTCGCTTTATCAATTCCCGATGGCCCATCCTCGATTTCTCCAAACTTGGCGAAGTGGGACCTGAGAGCCTCGGGATTCACATGAGACTTAACATTTGCTACAAAAATCTTTCGTCCAATTGAATCAGTCGTAAGAGTGGTCTGGTCGTTATTGGACCCACTCGGACCTGCAGAAGCTAATTGGCAAGTAGCCATGCGGCTTCCTATCTTCTTTTGTGTCTGTTTGAGGGATTTTTGTGCACTTTTTCGGGTTTTGAAGAGGACAAAGCCATAGCCTTTGGCCTTTCCAGTCACTTTATCTGTAACAACTCTGCACTCTTCAATATCACCATACTGTTTAAAGACGGAAAGTACTTGGTCTGTTGTGGCATCCCAGCCGAGGCCAAAGACAAAAATCTTACGGTGAGCCGGGTCCACCTCGGCAGTTTGGGTGAGAGTGGCCACTATTGATGGGTCGTTTAGGGCTGCTTCTTTGAGAAACTCGATAATCTTTTCTTTTGGTAAAGGTTCCAGAAGCTTCCTAAGAGTCTCCTTTTTAGAAGCATCATCTTCTTCTTCCTCCTCCTCCTCCTCCTCTTCCTCCTCCTCTTGCTCTTCTTCTTCATCCTCTTCTTCCTCCTCTTCCTCTTCTTCTTCTTCCTCTTCTTCGACTTCTACTTCTTCTTCAACTTCTTCATATTCAACCTCTTCTTCATCTTCATCGTCCTCATTTACTTGTTCATTGTCAGATACTTCAACTTCTTCTGGACCCTCTTCACCTTCTGATTCTTCCTCCTCAGATGTCTCATGCTTAGCCACTATCTTAGGTTTCTTTTCTTCTGCTTTTACTTTGAGTTCTGCTGCTGCTGCTCTCTTCTTCATTTCAAGACGCCGCTCTTAACCACACCAGATCGAACCCAAGAATTTCCTAAAAATGAAAAATCTTAATACTTGAAAAATATCATTGTTGAGTAAACAGTTGTATGAAAAAGATAAAGAAACTAAATGTATTGCACGCTTGGAATATATTGCTTTAAAAAGAGATTACTAATTGCTTAATTTGTGACACATAACTCAGTTTGTAAAGTTAACAAAAAACATTAAATATATGATAGTCATATAATATAAGCACCATAGCCTCAAAGTTTGTTTATTTCCCTAACATTTTCATAAAGGTTTCAGCATCAATTATCATAACTCGTGACTTCCTAAACAGATTCAAGAATGGTCGCAAACTTCCTCTAATAGGATACTTTAAGCTAAAATATCAAAAAATGATATATCATAGATTATATCATCAAACTACTACATAAGCATAACAACAACAACAACAACCTAATATATGATTTATAAGTTCTGATATACTATATGCATTGTGTATAATCACTTTTCAGGATAAAAACATAATACTGATGAAGCACAGACTTGAAACATGCATAAGCGGGTGATTCACAGTTTAGGTTCTCTACGTTCTGTATAAAGCTTAAGATTTTGTTAACATCTCTATACAACTATGGGGGCCCACCATCTACCTACGATCCTAGTTGTCAAAATTGTATGACTCACAGTTCAAAATTTCAAGCCTCACAATTATATATGATTCATTACAGGGATGTTTGTTCAAGCTTATTTTTCGTTTTATGAACTTATGTGGTTTCAGCTTATGTTTCATAAGCCCAATTTTTCTAGTAGTTAACATTGAAACTTATGGGCTTATTTAAGCTTATTATGATTTTATGACATAATAAACTTATACAATCTCATAAACTTCAAAATAAGCCCAAAAAAATGGGCTTATGAAACATAAGCAGAAAACAAATAAACTCATAAACCCAAAAATAAGCTTAAACAAACACCCCTTAAAGAATATGCATAACCAATGGCGGACCTTTATGAGGGCAGGGGAGGGTCCCGGCCCCCCCAAAATTTACGGCACCTAGTGTAAATGTTATAGGTTTTAAGGGTAATTTAGTTGAGGTTACAAACAAATCTCTGATTCGGCCCCCACAAAATAAACGGTCAAGTTCCGCCACTGTGCATAACGCACTATCGACAAATCATTATTATTACACTAGCGTTATATGTTTGTTTGGAGAATGTATAACCAGAATTTTTGCTGGTTTTCAGTTAAGCTGTTAGAATGAACATATAAGTTGTAATCCTGAATATTAGGAACATTCGCGTAATATCATTAACTAATTGGAAAAATGTCAATTAATTAATGTAACTTAAGAGATGGATTAATTTTACACATTACACTTTATATCAATTATTATTAATATCAATCTAGGTCAGCGAATTAGATGAAAAATAAATAGTGAAGAATTAAAATTATATAAACCCTAGCTAGCAAATAATTGATAAAGGGAGATGATTGAATTTAGAATAATAATAAGTAAAAACGAATTGGGTGAAAAGACGTACAGTGATATGTCTTGCCGGAGGTTTGGCAATGGAAGAAGTGTTGGCTTAATTTTTGTGCCCTTTTGTGATATTTGTGTTGTAGTACATAAAAAGTCAAAGAGTTTGGGTTTTTTACTCTTTTTTGTCTTCCTTTTTCTTTATTTTATTTTTTATTTTTAGTTTTGAAGAAATATTTTGACAATCTTGAGGAAGTAAATATATATGCTATTTAAAAGATTTGTCAAATCATAAGTTTCACCTTCGTCTAAATAATTTTGAGTAATGATAAAAAGAATTTTCTTTTACTTCCTTTTGGTTTTGATCAATGGTGGGATTAATCTAATATTTAATAGATAAATCTAAGTCATGTTTTTTTATTGTCTTTTTATCCTTTTTATTTTTCTTTCACTTTTTTTTTTTTTTTTTTTTTTTTATTTTTCTTTCACTTTTTTTGTTTTGTTTTGTTTTTGTTTTCTTTCTAATTCATGTTTTTATTTATTAAGAATATCATTTTGTGATATTTTGAATATCGCTTGTGATTTTCTGAATATCACTTTTGTGATATTCATAATATCACTTGTAATTTTTTGAATAACTACTAACTATCACAAATTTATTACTAATTTTTCGTGTATCTCATTTTCGTGATATTCAACTTTTGGAAGAAATTTGATATCACCCGGTGACATCACGGATATGCGAACTTCTTATTTTGTTGAATCATATGTGATATCACGGATGATATCACTTGTGATATCACATATATTATCACTTGTGATATCACGTGTGATATCACAGATGATATCACTTGTGAAATCACAGATGATATTACTTGTGAAATATTAGTTTTACCTTTTAAATATTAGGTTAATCCCACCATTAAATCAAACTAGATGAATGGTGAGGATTTGTTCTTTAATAAGCATGAATTTGTTGGTAAGCAAAATAAAATGCCTCAAAAAGATCTAAAATATGATTAAATACATGCTTGAAAAATTATAGACATTTATATTACTTAATTTATTATCTTTATCTGCA
Source organism: Chrysanthemum lavandulifolium (assembly GCA_022545495.1). Taxonomy (NCBI): domain Eukaryota; kingdom Viridiplantae; phylum Streptophyta; class Magnoliopsida; order Asterales; family Asteraceae; genus Chrysanthemum; species Chrysanthemum lavandulifolium. The sequence continues at coordinate 30,515,142 of CM040245.1, read as the reverse complement.
TTATTTATCTTGCCACATTTTTCATTCTCATGGTTATCTTTATTTTATATATATTTGTTGGTCGTGCAAATTATTTATCAATTATTTTTTGAATGTGACTAATTATTCTTACGGGTGAGCTAATGACCAAAAATTTGACGGCACTCTCGCAACTAACATACATAAGGAACCATTAGATTTATAGATTTATAAGGGTAATGAGTGCAACAACACTCAAATGTCCCACTTGAAACGAAGACATTTAGACCTTGAATGAAAAACCGTGTAACCTATTGTATCTAGTGTTCTAAAGGTGCTCAAGGCGCCAAGGCGTCGTCAGCGCGGCGTGGCGCCGGCGCCAAGAAATGGACCGCGGCGCGGTCGGCGTCGTGTGAAAAGCGTGGGATAAGGTGCGAAAAGCGCTCGCTTTTGGTAGGCGTGGCCATTTTGTAAGCATTTAGTGGATTCTGATTGGGATTGAATTTCAAGTATTTATCTATTTCCTTCTTGACCGTAATTTCAAAACTTAATTCCTACTTGGTATAAGTATTTTGGCTAATTATTTGGGATTCGAGCTTTAGTATTTGAAATTCTTTCTTAAAAATGATATAAAATTATAAATACATAAATCTGTAAATATTTTTTTGCCTCTTTATCTTACGAGCGCCTTAAGAACCATGCTCTCGTGAAGGCTGAGGCGTGGCTATCTGCGCCACGCCACCTACGCCTTTGAAACATATTGTATCACATTATAACTTTGAGTTGTAAGAATCATTTTAGAGATTCATGTGAACCACATGAGTTTTTCTTAAAAAAATATTAAAATGGAACTTCATTTTAAGAAAACAAAACTTATTTTAAATTTTTGTGTTACGTGTCTTTTGATATCGATACTATATATTAAAAAAAAAACGCATTTGCTTAAAGTTTAAAAACTTTAAAAAATATATATAATAAAAACAATAATGTTAAATATTAGTACTTATAAAAGGTAACAGAATCTATTAAATATTTAAACATTTGATGACGATTTAAACTATTAACTTTATTCACTCTCAATTACGTTACACTTATATATAAAAAAAAGATAATTTCATATTTACCTAGTATAAACTTTAAAATGCCATATTATATATTGAAAAATATGTTTTTTTTATGTTTTTATTGAGGAAATATAAAATTACTTTTTAAAAAAATGTGTAATAAATTAATATTATTATACACCGTTGCTATTATGTGCGGGTAATAGTCAATTTAGTTAAGAAAGGAATTTGGAAATAAACATTTGTTACAAGAGATGATCTTTTTATTTCGAATCTCCCTATGGCAAAAAAATATCTCCTCATTATACACCTCTTTACTAAAAATAAAATAATAATAATAAAAAAAGAAGGTTAATTTTTATAAATGGTCGTATTTACTAGGGTATTTTCATAAAAGGATGTATTTGAACCGTATAAACATTTTTGGTCATTTTTGGTGCCCACGCACCAAACTTTGCGCACCAAAAATTAAAACAAAGCACCAGACATATTTTTGAACCAATGAGAATGTGGCACTTATATTTTTGGTGCCCAAAACACCATCCTTGCGCACCAAAAATTAAACAAAGCACCAACTATGAAAAAAAAAAACACCGTAATTATTTTATTAACCAACGGGGATGAGACACGTAATTTTCGGTGCCCAAAACACCTCCATTGCGCACCAAAATTTGTTGAGGTAATTGATGTAGCGTTAATCATTTGGTGCAAAACATTTACCTCACGCCATAAATGTCTTTTCTTTCCTTCAAAGACCAAAATACTTTTGTATAGCAATACTTTATTATTTGGTGCCCAAAATCCAATTCTTGCACCAACTTGGGCGTATTGGAGAAAGAAAATATTGAGTATGTTTTAGTAAAGTGATAGTGTATATGGGATGTATTGGTAATTGATTAAAAAGAATAACCCCTTTAATACATATCGCGTGGTTGAAAATTAGATATCTCCGTCACACACACAAACAAATCTTCTTTAATCAACCACCACTGAGAGATGGCGAGCTTATGGCGAGCCGTGATGGGCGACTCACCTCCAAACCCAGAAGACTACGACGGGGTCGAGTACTGGTCGCACCCCGAACGCACAGGCTGGCTGACCAAACAAGGCGAATACATCAAAACATGGCGCAGGCGTTGGTTCGTATTGAAACAGGGGAAACTCTTTTGGTTTAAGGAGTCAATTGTCACCCGGGGATCACGCCCGCGAGGCGTGATCCCTCTGGGTGGCTGTCTTACTGTCAAAGGAGCTGAAGATGTTATAAATAAAGAGTTTTCTTTCGAGCTTTCTACGCGCTCTGATACCATGTATTTTATTGCGGATTCGGATAAGGAGAAGGAGGATTGGATTAATTCTATTGGGAGGTCGATTGTTCAGCTGTCTAGATCTGTTACTGATAAGGAGATTACTGATTATGATCATAGTAATAGATGATTGTTATCATGTTTTTTATGTTTTTTTAAGGTTTATGGTTTATGGTGTTTGGTTTGTAAACAACTTTGTTTTGATGTTTTTTGTTTTTGTGTGTATTGACTGAATAATCTTTTAAGTTATAAGAACTTGATCTTGATTTGGTTATGGTTGCTTTCATTATAACAATTGATGCGGAATCTGTACATGAAGCCTTAATTGGTACTTGTGATTAGGGAGAAGTACGAGACTAGGATTATGTTCTGTAAATGTGATTCGTGTTGTGAATATCTTGTACTGTTTTCTCATGTTTGTTTCATTACTAATGTACGGTATTAGTTAAAGGAAGTTGCATCATTGCTCATCTATATGTTTATTTGAAAAGTTCAAACGTGTTTATTCAAGCATTTAACTTTCTGTCTTGAGGTTAATAGCAAAATGAAGGAACCTGCACATGGTTCACTTGAGTGAGTATTTAAGACACCTGCATATGGTTCATGTCAGTGAGTATTGCCTAATCATTAACCTGTGAGTTTGGATTGTAATTGGGTAATTTATGGGTGTGAATGGATTTTAACTACTGGTTCAAAATGTTAGAATGGATCTTGATGGTAGTTTCCTTTTCCGTTGAAACGAATACATGAGGTACTTTTAAGTTTACGGTTTGTCTGATATACAAGTTCAAGAACCACAGTAGATATGATTGCATAGTCTCTACTCTCTAGTCTAGAGTATGGAGACAGTTTGTGTTGATTAATAGATGACCTCTCATGTGAGTAAACACCAACTATGTACGTCACCTTTACTTGGCTTGTTGTAATGAACTGTCGTGTGAAATTGATGATGATAGTGAAGGTTTAGTTTGTCTAATGAGCAGGGTCTTCCTTTGTCTTGAGCTCTATATGCAACTTCCTGACTCATATGTCAGATGCTTCAACTGTATAAAGTGATGATGATGGTCAACATTATTTTTTGTCTTTGATTTTCACCAGAAACTTGCACAATGTCATGTGGCTAGACTTGTAGAAAGTGCATACATGTATTGATGGGAATCTTTGCAGTATTCACCAAACTATATCTGAAATCAGAATTTGTACAACTTCCTTCCAGGGTCGTCTATTTTGTTAAGATTGAACTCTCTGGTGACAAGAATAAAGTAGAACACATATGATCAGAGTTATCTTTTTTTATGACAATTGCCTCTTGTATTCTTAGCTTATACAACTATTTCCTAATGAGCAGTTGAAGACTTTTAGCAGATACTAGTTGGTTGAATTTTACTTCACTATAGTGAAATATGTATCCGAGATATCGCTTATGGTGATTGTGTAAGGCTCTATAAAACTTATGGTGATTGTGTAAGGCTCTATATCTTGTTTTTGTTCAACACCTCTATAATAATATGTGCTTAACCGACCCCTCGAGGAAGAAAACATAAGAAATTTGACGATATATACAACATTTATAACATTCAAATTTACATATTAGCATGTCCATGTTTACGCGTGGGCTTATTTAAGATATTACCTCCCATTTAAAGTATGCTCTAAAGTCTCAATGAGATTTACAGTTATTTGATATCAAACTAATCTCATGGTACTGTTATTTTGCTGATATAAATGGTACAAAACAACAGTTTAGTAATGACTGCCTGTGAAAGTAAGATTGCTGCAACCAACATTGGCCGTGACTAGTGAGTAACCCTGCTTCCCACCCCATCACGAGAGAAAAAATAATGTACCATATACACAAACACACATAGCAAAGTAGCAAACCTACACCACATTGATGCATTATACTTTCTGTAAAAAATGGGCATACCCAAACACCCTTGTTGTGGTATCCCTATTCTATTTTAAGTACATATGTGCATTGAATTTGAAAGTAAGTTATGGCTTATGACATATGTAACAGGTACATTAGGAATTTATGTGAGCTTTTGAGCAATCTAACACTGTAACACACTTGGGCTATTGTGGAATAAAATGGCATTCTTTAGATTACACAAACTCACTGGCAAGTAGCAAAATATGATATTTCTCTTACAAAAGGGGATTAAAACATACAACACGAAAACAAAGAAATGATACAACTAGATGTTTTAGTTTGAGAAGATGGACTCATCTATCTCAATCTTGACAACTTCACCATCGTCAAATTTGTCCTTCCTTGGAGGTGCTGGCGGAACCGGTACCCTGGGTGGTCCTCTCCCCTTCTTCTTGTTCCTTGGTCTTGCCTATCAATCGTACACCATATTTATAATAAGTCCAAGACTATCCCGTTTATATATCATAGAAGAGCAAATTTTGAGTGTTTGGATGAAGGCAAGCTCTAAGATAACGAGTCTAAAATAACCATTATACGACTTGCTTATCTTATCTGATTATCCATGACTCTTGTTACTCAGTATTTTAGTTCTTTAGGCTGTTAAACAATCAGAGTTGCCATACTTCAGTATAACTACGTTCAACAAATAGAGCAAATATAGCATTGTTTATTTAGGTCCTTATCCGCGTACTGCTTATTTAAGTGCATACTCTTATAGAGTTATAAGAGCTAAGTTATCCCAAACACACTACTGAAACCTGCTTATCTGCAAGCAAAACTAAGGGGGTGTTTGGGATGCTCATTTAATAGACTGAAAATAAGCAGACACATAGTTTACAGTAGTAAAATAAGTAGATATGTAATCTTATCCAAACACCGAGCACTTAAATAAGCAAAATCCCAACACCCTTTAAGCCAAACCAAATAACGACTTTTTGAAATAAGCAAAATCCCAAACACCCTTTAAGTCAAACCAGTAACCAACTTTGAAATAAGCAAAATCCCAAAACACCCTTTAAGCCAAACCAGATACCGACTTAGAAATAAGCAAAATCCCAAACACCCTTTAAGCCAAACCGGTTAACAACTTTGAAATAAGCAAAATCCTAAACACCCTTTAAGCCAAACCAGTTAACGACTTTGAAATAAGCAAAATCCTAAACACCCTTTAAGCCAAACCAGTTAACGACTTTGAAATAAGCAAAATCCTAAACACCCTTTAAGCCAAACCAGATAATAACTTTGAAATAAGCAAAATCCCAAACAGTGGATGAGAGAATTCATAATCAAGTTAGCAACATGCTTAATAATTTTTGCTTATTTACAGAAACATAACTTGACAATCATTTTTACTAAACCACTCAAGACTGCTTTTCTGGTTAAACAATAAGTGATAAGAACTTCAATAAGCTATCCCAAACATGGTATGAAACCGCTTATCCACTGACTGCATTGTAAGCAATCCTAAACACTCAATTATAACCTGCTTATCTGCTTAGTATAAAAGTAAGCATATAAGCACTTATCTTTTTAAAAACAAAAACTTACATTTCCAAAAGAGTGGTTAAATCTTTTGCCTTTAGCAGTCTTCTTATCCCCTCTTCCACAATAAACTATAAAACCCAAAACAGAAAAGTCATTAAATTTGAAACAAAAACAAAAAACAAATAAAGGGTTTTAGTTTTACTTACTGAGTGGTGAAACTGAGGTGGCAGTTAAAGACATTGAAGTGGGTGACTGGGAAATAATAGGGACGGAAGTGACTGATGCGGAACGAGAGAATGAGAGAGAATTCGAAGTCATCATTGGAATTGTTGTAACACCGACCGCCATGGACGCCATTGCCGGAACTAGTTTGTTTTGTCAACAAGATAAGAAATGTGTTTTGCTCACCAGTCATATATCCCAACTAGATAGATAACTCTGTTTTTTGGTTATACGACGTCGTAACAGTGTCCTTTTTATTTTTTTTCTTAAAAAGTACTGTAACTTTTTTTTTTCCACTTAAAACGAACAGTCGTTGATAAAGTTTTGACTCCAAATTTACATGTAACATTTTTGGGGATAAGGATCTTCTAATTTTTACCGTCTCATGTTGGTCATGTTGAACCAATTAATAATAAGAAAATGATAAAATAAGACCACAATTAATTAAAACATGGGACCCATTATTTTGTTTTCTATCACAATATAAAAAAGGATCGTATAGGTGTTCTGACGAGAAAAGTGCTTAATATATAAAGTCGATGTCAGCATCGTCTCGTTTCTCGACATTAACTACAATAACCACTTAAGGTAGTGTTTCAACTCATATGAAGTTAATTCAGTCTCTTCATTTAGGACTTAAAACTAATTACACACACTACACACACACACAAGTCAAACCTTTGCTTTGTTAAATTTCAAGCTTGTCGTGGTGACGATAAACCACTAATTCGACGGCGATTCAAAGCCAAACGACAGTAGGTGTGGCGGCAATTTAACGGACTGCTAAACAAACAGCGAAAACTCCACATGGGACATTTTCACGATGGCGTATAGCGATGACGAATTATGCTCCCATTGACCGTCCTTCTAATATGATAGAAACGAGTAGAGAGTTAAAGCTTTAGGATCCGTCCTATTTTTGGTTATGTTTCGTTGTTTTATCGGTTTAAGCTTTTTACTTACTATTTTCAAGTTTATAGTTTTTAATATATTAAAAAGAAAAAGAAAAAGGAGGTGCCACTGTTTCTTTCGATTCAAATAAAGTTTTTATTTTTTATTTAAATACTACAACGTAAAATGACACTTTATAACGATAAATAATTATACTTTTAAAATTGTGATTTTGGTTCGATCCTGATGCTAACCATTGGTTTTGGTTTATTGAAATACAAAGCATTTGTTATTTAGTGGTGTGTGTTTTTTAAAACAAATCAAAATTAAAAGGTGAATATTTAATTTGGAACGGAAAAAGTATTAAACAAAATAGCAACTTGAGAGATGTTGGTTTAATTTCAAAGATTTGTTTTTCATGTTGTGTGCAAAAATGTAAATTGTCAAGAGAAAAGTAATACTAGTCAAAACTAATGTGAATTTATAGTTGTAGTTTAACATGAGTATCATGTTTTGAAGGTGAGAATGTTACGAGAGATGTTCTTAGATCTAAAAAAAAATAAAAATAAAGTGTGGTTCAAGTCTCGTTTAAGAGTGTAAGAGACAAATTTGTGGTATATTTTAAGTGTTTTATAGTGTAAACTAATGTGTGTTTTGCGGTATTTTACTTAGTTATATGCAAATCATAACTTACTTTTATCTAATTTCCAAAATGTAATCTTGACAGATTTTACGTCACAAGTATATATGACCATTTTATGCAATTGTTCTTCAAAACCTTTACCAGATGTCCAAACTACATGTCTTAAACGGTCTTAAAAATATACTCATATACTTTTGTTAAAAGAAATTATAGTAAAATGCTACAATTATAATCATTTCTTGTAATTTTCTTTTACCTTTAACAATGTACAATTTTTAATTTTGACTTATTCTAAAAGTCAACATTCTGTTTCGAAAGATATAAATTCTAAGTTTGTCCATCTGCTAATAAAGTGATTGGCAATTTGGCATTCACATACAGTCTATGTAATGGGTTTCATTACAAATTCTAAACTCTAAAGTGTATACATCCAATTCATGCAAACATCTCATAAGAATGAAAAGCTTTGACTTTGTGCACAGACTCCTTTTTTCACTGATACATATTGCAGCATTACAACATACCAGATTCACAACAAAACCATAACTCCTGATGTTGTTCAGTACTAACTAACAACTACGCTTGTCTATATACCTTGTTAAGAAGATCAACAAGCACCTACTAGCATACTTAAGCTCCATCATTAGCTTAGTAGCTTACAAAATGACTGAACTAAAAAGTTTCAGTTTTGACTTGATTCTCAATATGATTGTCATATTTCTAACTTTTAACAAAATGTTAGGATATTTAATATACTAATATGAAGTATGATACTAGTAAAGTAGTCCGATAACTAGATCTCTTCAGGCTTCACGTCCCACCTAGTACGGCGTACTGGTTTTGTTGATGGTGTTACTCGTGGAGCAATCGGTTTGTTAAACCATGGTGGTAATTTTATGAAGTTCCACTCCTTATAAACATCGTCATCAGCATCATCAGTGAACCACCCATGATATGATTTTCTTTTTCGAGGTTGAGCATTAAGAGGTGGTGGTGGAAGGGTGGAAGCCATGATAAGTGATGGTGGAAGTGGTGGTGGCGGCGGCAGCCATAGAGGTTGAGATGCATCTGAAACGGATGGTGGTGGTGGTGATGATGGTGGTGGTGGCGTCAATGGTGGTGATGATGATGGGGGTGGTGGCTGCTGTAGTAGGAATTCATCCAGAATAGGTTGTGGTGGTCGTATAGACTCAACAAGCAGTTTTGGTGATGGTGGTGTTGGTGTACAGTCAGCCAGTGGTTTCGGTGATGATGGTGGAAGGATAGGAAGAGGGGTGGAAGAGCAGACTGGAATGTCAATGAAGCTAGTCACAGGCACAATTGCTTCGCCTTTTTCCTTCTTTCCGCCTTCAGTGATCTCATTCTGCATTAAGTACACTAGAATTCATCAGCCTGGTCAATTAGCGCATTCATTATCTTTCGTTATTATCTTGTGGACCCATTCTGTCCACATATAATGTATATAAGAAAGCATGTAAAGCTATCTTTGTGATCAATATTTCAAAAGGCGACTTAATTACCACCTTTGCTGTCTCGTCGTCTACAACTTGTACTAGATTTTGTTCATGTTGTATTTCGTTCTCTTGATCATCAAGAAGAGCTTCAAAAGAACCTTATAAGCATCTTGTTCAATAAAGAAGTATTCCCCTTCATATTCCTAAATCAAGATAAAATTTTGCAACATATGAAATATAAGAATACCATTATACAATAAAAAGAAATCTGTCTATTTGTGATAATACATGGTGACTAACAGATTTCTGTTGTTTGATCTGTCAAAAGAAAAGCTTTTTTATCAGTAAGTTGAAGAACGACCAAAGAGGACACGAGGCAGGGTAATGAACTTACACCAAAAGACCCGACAAGATGAAACCAACTGATCTTGACGCTTAACTATATAAGAAAAGTAGGAATCTTTTCTTGCTAAAGGACTAAAGCAAACTAACACCATAGAATCCGTATCGACCCAAAACCTCTTGTGTATTATGAAACAAACCTCATTAGTTCTATAGGTATTCAAAGTGTAACATGATGTTCATATATCACTGTGTTGTGTCCTTTATTGTCATTACTATTAAGCCAACCATTGTTCTGATCCAATGGTCACCACTTCAAACCATACATTTTCCCACAAGTGAAGCGTATGACATGGGTCAAAACTAGACTAACCAACTAGGAACTGAAAATTAAAAATAATTAAACTGAACACAAGGCCGAGCCTTTTACAAATTTTGTTTTGATCTAAAATTGGTCCCTTTTCAAACAAGACCATAAACCTTGAAACCTAAACAAACTTGCGGATCCATAATTTGACCCTTCAGTGACCTCCATCTATGATGAACAACAACAATTTTGTGTTACCAATTGGTCGTAAGACTTGACCATAGATCCAAAGCCATACAAGTAACCAAGATAAGAAAGTATTTATGTTTATCTACAAGCCAAAACCCGTTGTGTACCACGAAATAAACCTCATTACTACCCTTATGAAAGTGAGTTTTGCATAAATCAAAGAAAGCCTATGAAGGCGAGTTATCAGTGTTAGCTCATCACTAGTAACCGAACCATGTTATGATCCACAGTCACACCACTTCAAACCATATAATTTCCCGCAAGGTAACAAGTGAATCCTATGTCAAAACCAACATTTAACCACATTGAAATAAAATTTCACTTATTGATAAAATGTTGGTTTGAAATATTGGTCAAAACCGCACTATCTGACTACAAATTGAAAAACAATGAATAATGAAATTGAAAAGTCGGACATTTTACAGATTTTGCTCCGGTTTGAAATTGGCTCCCTTTCAAACTAGACCATAAACCCTATATAAATTTGGGGTTTTGTACAGTTTCTAAAAATTATACCTAAACGCCATCATTCAGACCCATACTCACCCGTTATTTGACTCTTTAGTGAAAGAAACGGAGTAAAGACTGAATACCTTAAGGAGCTCTTTCATCTTAGCTTTGACAACATCTTCAGTGAACCCACATGGCTTCATCGCATCAACGGCTGCAGCCATCCGTGTCGTACGCTGCAACATCATTTCAAGAAACACAAATGGGTTATCATCAAACTATCACAAGAATCATAAAACCCCAAATGACTCATTAAAAAAGGTAGAAAACACAAATGGGTCATCATAAACTATCAAAAAATTTCACACAAAAACCAAAATAACCGTCAATAAAAACGGACGAGTCTCTCCGTGTTTAGGTTACCCGGGGAGGGCAAGTCTTTTGACTCACATATACACGGCCTAACCGCCTAACCGGGTACCCAAAATAATCATCAATAAAACTAAAAAACACAAAAGGGTCATCATCAAACAATCAAAAGATTTCATAAAACACCAAAATGAGTAGAAAACACAAATGGGTCATCATCAAACAACAAAAAAGATTCATAAAAAGGTATAAAAATCAAACCTTTGGAGGTCTTCCCCTTGGTGCCATTTTCTTTAAACCCTCAATAAACCCACTTTGTATTTCTATGTATTATTTCACAAAGAAAAAAAAAAAAATAGCAACTTGGAGACAAAATGTACTTAAACACACAACAACATACGAAAATACACACTAACCAAAAACAAGAATCTTGGAACTAATTTAAAAATGCATGCGTATTGAGCACACAGATGGTTTTGTTTTGTGGGTTGTACGGAAAACAAATTAAGAATCTTTTTTTTTTAATGATAAACACGCAATTACCCAAAATGATTATACAGTGGCCCACACTACAGACTTTTTTTTTACCAGGTTTCATTTGTCATTTTTCAGTTTATGGCTAAATACTTCTTCCCACCAATGGTATTTTTGTTGCTAGTTTTGTGAAAGTTGAATATCGTTTTGAAATTGTGTCTGCTATTTTAACTTTTTACTTGGATTACATTTTTTAATATGTTGCACATTTTAAAAATAAAATCAACCAAAGATTGGGTTAAATAAAAAATTAGAGGTGTTAAAATCTGCCTATATGCAAAAAGTTAGGCTGGTATAGAAAATTTTTCAAAAGTTGAAGGCTTTTTAGGCACAATGGACATTTTTAGTGGGTTTATTTGGGCAAAAATAACATTAGGCTTTACTAATAACGAGCGGTCGGTAGATTCCAACTAGTTCACTTGTACGGTAAAATCATCATATGGTTTCCTCCTTTTATTTATTTATTTATTTTTAAGGTCGCTCGTTTTGTCCCGTGCCCATTTGTCCCATATTTCAACTTTGTCCGTTTGATTTGTGCCCATTAGGACTCGGGTCCGTTTGGCCCGTTGTCCGAGCCGACCCGCCTATTTTGCCACACTAGAAAAAGTGGTGTCAAAATGAATGTTGTGTACGACTCATCTCTAGCAAATATGAAATCTCAAGTTTTAATACCTTTGTTAAGGTTCTGGTTTCGCCTTTCAACAAAAATATAAGGGGTTTATATGATATGTTCATCTACGCCACAAGTCTGGCTAAGTAGTCGATGGGACGAGTGTGTGAACTAAATTAGTTGAAGGGATATGCAAACTGGGAGATCCATTTGTGTACTTAGAGCACACGGTATGCTCTTATGTGGACACGCCATTCGTCTCTGTGGATACCAATAGCGCCGCCAAAACCATACCGGTCAACACGTTAATTGTGAGCCAAATGGATTTGAGTTACTTGACTAGCTCACGCCAAGCGTTTGAAGAAACAAAAAGCAGCACAACGTGTAAGCCCCAACCATGTATTTGAGAGCACACAAACAATGTAAAAAAGCAGACGGTGAGCCTCACCATCTCACGTTTCCAACAATGAAAAGACTTTTTAATGGCGAAAAATATCTTCCGGTTGTTTTTTGATCGGAAAATACGAAAAGAAAAGATGATTAGATGATTGAGAAGGATGAACATGGTAAAGTGGATTGATATCTTGAAAGGTTGGAAAGTGTGAATATGGGTGGATTGGTAAAGTGATTTGTGAGTATGGGTGCGTGTCACTCATCTACTAAAGCAATCGCTTTGTTTATAAACTATACATTACATTTTAATAATTAGATTTATATCTTCTTTTATACATTTTACTTTTACTACAATACCTTTTTATTAGTTGTGAACATTTGAGGTTTTGATGTGATATTTGGTTGTTTAGAAAAGGTGGGGCCGATAACGTATTATTGGTGTGTTATGAGGAGGTGTTTGAGTTATTGGTGAGTTATTAGGAGGTGTATGATGTGGCGATGAGGTGGCATACCAATAACGTGTTATTGGCATACACGATACCTTGTGCTCTTAGAGCAATAGTTATCGTAACATTGTAACTTTACATTGATGCCAAAGATAATGTGGCCTTTGGCATATGTAGCATGCGCCAACGCCACGCCATGACACATGCGGTGGCGTCAAGAGCCGGCGCCATAATGCACGCTACATGCAATGCTGCGGATATTATTTTTATTACTTTTACATGATTATTTATTTTTATTTTATTTTATTTTTTATTTTTTTTATTTTTTTAAGAAAGAGGATATGGATGATGCATTATTATAATCTTTTTATCTATTTTTAATTATTTTTATATTAAACTTTAAAAATACTGAAGTTCCAAATTTATCCCTTAATAATGATAACTTTTATAATTAATTTAAACTTTTCGGAAAAAAGTTGTTTGTATTTTTATTTCTAAGTAATAAAAAAATTAGTTTTTTTCTAAATGAAAAAAATATATGTTCGTCTATATAAATGGAGAAAAACAAATTTTGCGTCCCAAATGATATGTTATAACATGTTATGAGTGAAAATGTTTTGGGTGGCATGAGTGAAGAGATGATGTTATGACACAAAATGTGATGTGGTATTGAAAAGAGGTTTTTTGCACGGTGTTGGTGTTATTACTCCTAATGCTCTTATTATTTACTTAGAGAGCTATGTGCAATTGTGGTTATCCTCTAGTTATCTAAGTGTCACGTCAATTTTACATTATATGATTCATATAACACAAAAACATCCTCCCAATAATATTCCTATAACACACCAACAAAACCCCACTTTACACTAGAAAACAAAAATAAAATAAAATTAAAGCATAAGAAAAACCACACATACAAACCCTCGTTATCACCATGCCGCGGTACCTATAATGCACGAGCCGATGTAGTACGGCGTCGTTGTAGGTACCAAAAATATCCTATAACACCTCTTTAAGAAGTTGCACCATGCACTATTAGTTAGTACTATTGAGATACAACCTGTAGGGTATTGGTGGTCACCCGTATGACGTGTAAAACATGCACAACGGAAAATAAACACATAAAGACCATGCAGGCTAAACCTTTAATAGACATATCTCATAATCAATTATATAACTTAATTTAACAAGTGTAAAAGTGCTTAAGAAAAACTTACTTGATCATGCAGTAGCGTAAGTTGCAAGACCGCACAAATCGCCTTCTTCTTAATGTTTGATTCGAACACTTTAGGGTTGCGTCAGGTATCCACCAGTACTACACAGGTAGAACTAGGGCTACAAAACTATACAAGTCGGAGAGTACAAATGGGTAAAAGTCGACTAGAATTCGACTTTGGTCGACTTAGGGTTTCGACCCTTGGGTTTGGTCGACGATCAAAGAGGAAGAAGAGAGGGAGATATAAGGTTATGAGGATTATTGTGATTTCTAGTTTAGGTTGTGTATGTATTTATAGTAAACCAAAGACAATCTTAATTGCACAAGAAGTCTTTAAATAATTATCTAAGTATACAAGTTTGACATGAAGTCAAACTCTCCCACGAGGGTCGGCCGAATATATATCCCCAAAGGGTTATATTTTTGCCTTTTATACTTATATCTATTTATCATAGGGCAATATATTTATCTCTAATAAATATATATATACACCCTATATAATTACCGTTTTACTCTCTACGAGAATATTGTCATATTCTTATTTTCTCTTCATTTCCATTTCATTTCGTCATTTTTTTCTCATTACCAACTTGCGTGTTTCGTTTTAGTGTGCACCGGTGTGACTAGGGGTGTAAATCGTGTTCTCGGGTAGAGTTAGAGGCTTATCGGGTTAGGTCTATCGGGTTTTGAAAAAAATAAAAACTAACCCGTAGCTCGATCCTATAAGGTATCGGGCCCATTGAGTTCAGGTCTATCAAGTTGCGGGTTATCAGGTTGCATGCTAATTTCATCCCACAATTTGCTTCATTAAGTTACCACCCAACATCAAAAACTTACAAATTTACGACACTAGAATTCCAAAATAATTATGTTACAATAAGAAATTATATTATTTGACGATTGATAGAATACTAAATTAGTAAATTATGTAATAAAACATCAATACGCATATATTCATTCATTTGAACATGCACAATATAATATACAATTAACTATACTAAGTATAACTAAACATGAAACAATTACCTTTTCTTTAATAACAATGGTTAGAGTAAAATATAGTGATTTAAACCAAACGAGTATAGGACAATATAATGATTCGTGGGAGGGTTATGAACAACTATGATATAGTAGGGCACATACTGACATACATATTAATATTATCTCTAACGTTAGCTTACGGATTAAAATTTGCGCCTAACGAGCTTAGTTCAAAATTTATAGATTTTGAATATGCTGTTATAGCTTATCGGGTATATCGGGTTAACCCGATAACCCAATAACAAACTAATTAAGACCTTAACCCGACCCTATAATGCTATCGATCGGGTTAATCGGGTTGACCCGATAAACCCGATAAACTAAAATTGGACCCGACTCAACTGGACCCTATAAGATTTTATCGGGTTCGGGCGGGTTAACTCATTTGACACCTCTAGGTGTGACCCATCGGCATTTCTATGAGTATTTTGTGAACGACATTGAACTAATCATTTCACAACCCACCCACCGATATTGCGTTATGGTTATGTGGCTTTGGTTCCATTGAGATGGTTTTTAGATTGAGAAGATTGAGAAATCTTCGTTTGAGCTATTGATTCATATTTTTGATATGATTCACAAGTATACATCAATTAATAGTGAATCGAATCTATAAATTACAATTTCGATTCACAAATCTTTGTAAAATTCGAGTTATGGTAATGATTAAGTAAATTTTTACAAATGATTCAAAATGGTATTTATACCGCAAATCGTGAAATTTTTAACATTTACTCAATTTTTTTTTACACATTTTGGACTAGAATCACATTAAAATGAGTTCTACACTTGAAAAACTTAAAATGAAGTTAAAAATCTATTGTTTTTGAAAATCCTTCTCAATTGAGAAGGATTTATTCCTTCTCAATGGATCCATATTCATGGTTATGTAATATAGTAACATTATAAAAGTAGGTTTTTGAATTGCAATTCTTTTAAAGTAAGCGTAACCGAAAGTGTGTGAGGGTATAAGGCTAGACGGCAATGGAGTGTAACACTCACCTTATTTGGTCACTCACTCGCGAGACCTCCTTGCCCTCCAACATGACTCACGCGCTAGTCTCGGGTTTCTAGGCAATTTAAGGTAAACCACTCACCTACCTGATTTGTGTGCTACAATTATTTGACCATTTGGTTGCTTAAAAAAAATAATAAAATAATAATAATAATAATAATTCCCAACTACCCAGTTTTTCCTATATAAAGACCCACCAAATTCATTTCCTAAAACAAAAAACTCACTTTAAACTCTCTATATACACATCTCTTCATATCTCATTCCTTTAATTTTTCAAATGAATTCTGACACGTTTATGTTCACCGACTCTAAAGAAGAACAAGAAATTGAAAGTCGGAATTTGACTTTTATTGCAAAAGCGGTTTCGTTTATTAAAAATAGCCGAAAACCAAATCGGCCGGCAATAAAACGGATTAATTGTGATTATTATGGTGCTCATAACCGTTTAGTCGCCGCATATTTTTCTGAAGACCCTTTCTACGATGAACGTACATTCAGAAAGAGGTTCTGATCGAATTGATCTCTTTCAACTAGATAGTTCGGGAGGTAACTCTTCATTGTTTGTTTTTTAGTGATAATATTGATTGCACCGGGAAAGAAGGCATTTCAGCTTTGATGAAGTGCACATTCGCAATTCGTCAATTGCATTCGGCGCGAACCCGGATGCTTTAGATGAATATCTACAGATAAGTGAAAAAACATCTTGTCGATCTGTTGATTTCTTTTGTAAGTATGTTATGGAAATTTTTGGCCCAAAATATTTGAGGAAACCCACTATGACTGATGTCGTAATGATTTATCGACATCACGAATAAAAACACGAGTTTCCAGGGATGTTAGGAAGCCTTGACTATACATATTGGGAGTGGTTTGGTTGTCCGAATGCACACAAAGGGCAATATGTTAGGCGTGATCATGGTCCGACTCCATTCATTTTGCTGGATGCTGTGGCGTCTCAAGACTTATGGATATGGCATGCTTTCTTTGGTGTTTCAGGGGCAAACAACGACATCAACGTTCTTGATCAATCCCATTTATTTAACAATCTTAAATAGGGGATAGCACCTGAGATTCCGTTTGTTGCTAACGGGGTACCTTACCCATTTGGTTACTATCTTGTTGACGGGATATATCCGTAATTGGCAACACTCTTTAGAAGACGATTCCAAAACCAACAGATGATGACCTAAATAGAATAAGGTATAAGCAAATGCAGGAATCGGCAAGGAAAGATGTAGAAAGTGTAACACCCCCAATTTCGGGATACGCAGCGGAATTCAAACTGGGTGTTACTTCATGGCACAACAGTAATAACAATAGAAAACGAACTCTAATGGAGTCGTTTTAAAAGATTTATCATTCGATTTATATAAATATCAGAGTTTACAAAATGAGGTCCCAATAGTTTCATGGTTTACAAATTACATTAAATGAGTTTTCGAATGATAATGTACTCGTGCCCTTCCTTTCCATCCTTGCCAGCCTCGTGAATTTGTGAACCTGAGATAAACATGCTAAAAGTGTCAACACAAAGGTTGGTGAGTTCATAGAGTTTGTAGATATAACCTTGTAAAAATCATCGTGACGAGTAAATGTATGTAGATAATGCAATTTAAAGTATAAGTACAATTCATGTACTTATGTCCGTATGTACGGCTACCTCAAGTATGTAATACTTGGGTCCGCTTGATGCTTTGTACGGTGCCTCATGTATATGATACTTGGGTCCGCTTGAGTTTGATCTGACCGCCTCAAGTATGTGATACTTGAGCCCACTTTAGTTTGAGTCTGTTGCCTCAAGTATGGGATACTGAGCACGCTTTGTTTGATCTGGTGACTCAGTATGCGATACTTGATCCGCTTATGTTTATCTGGTGCCTCAGTATGTGATACTTGAGCCGACTTTTGTTTAGTACAATTATGTATGCACATAATTATATAAATGCGATTCACGTATGGCAATACTGTTACTTAGCATAAATAAACATTCAGTTCAGATAAACATATAGTTGCAAATAATCGTGATTGTTGATAAAAGTAGTTGAGCATGTATCTCCCCCAAAGAGTTTATAAAACCGTTGAATGATAGAAAATGGGGCTATGAAACTCACTGTGAGTTAATGATATCAAATGTATAGTGAGGAAGATGGATATGCCGTGAGAACCTCTACGAGCAACCTAGAATAATATGTTGCGACTTAGGTTTGAAATAATGATGCGAAAGTAATAACAAGCCTATTTACGTCTTTATATTGATCATGATGTAGTACATGGTAGCTGTGTATGTCGTTTATAGAAATGGTCTAGTTGTGAAACGTGTTTAGTTTATATATATCGTACTACCGTTCGGGCCATCACAATTCGGATGTCATGTAGTAAGCGTTAGAGGAGCTAGGACACTTTAATTCGTAAATCCAGCAACTCGTCGATCCGTTTACCCAAATGAACCCCTCACATGAAGTTCCCTAGTATTGTAGCTCTTAGTAGATAAAACATATAGTTTGCTTGTTGTTTATGTGACATATAGATTAAGTGGTTGCATAGTTTGCAAAGTAAGTTTGGTCGTGTCCGCAAGTGAGTTTGGGTAATCTAAATGTCTAATGAAAGTTACATGGTACTTGATTTTTAAGTAACTAAAATGGTTTAACAAGTTCTCGTTGTTTAATAAAAGTTACTATTTCGAAAGTAAAATAAACTTAGGAAAGTTTATTTTTGAATGAAGATTGTTATTATATAAAGTTCATTATGTCTAGTAGGTATTTAGATTTAAAAATTACATGGTTTCTATATTCTTAACTTGTGAAAAACCAAACTTTTGACGATAAAAACTGTTTTACAAATTTGAGGCAGAAAATGCTATCATTTGGTCTTTTTATGCCGAGTTTCCTCGCAAAAGATGTAAAACATCGTTCCGGACAACTTTTGTGCTTTAACTTTTTGATGAAATGGACCCAAAGGCCTTGAAAAAAATGGGCAGACCCTTAACAGTTTCAATTTGGCAGTTTCGGCGTTTTGGTTTTGCTAACTTCTTTCGGCCGTATCTTTTGACTCGTGTACTCGTTTTGGGTGATTCAAATTGCTATATTTTACCTTTAAAATCATTTTTAACATTAGATAAGTTTCTAATATCATGGTTATACTATTTTGGTCGTATTTTACAACATGTGTCACTTGTTTTCTTGTTTACCCATTTTAAGTTATCATATAGTTCTCATAACTTGTTTTAAATATTTTTGTACATTATGATCAAGTATAAGAGCATATATAGCATAGATTAAGAATATTAAACATGATGTTAAGCACAAGAGTAGAGTGTGTTAGGGTTTCTTAAAACTTTTGGCTTTCTAAAGAAAGGAAGTTAAGAACAAGGATTAAGGCTTTGATTGAACTAGGATCTTTAGCTTCCAACTTCTTCAAGCTCTTGACACCAACTTGTGACTACTTGAGAAGGCAATTGAAATCTCTACTAGAACACTTCTTGTGGATGGAAGATCACCAAAGGATGGAAGAACAAGGACTTTGGATCAATCAAAGCTTAACAAGAGCTTTGGAATTGATATGGAGCTTGTTCTCTTGAATAATTCTTGAAGGAAACTAGCAAAATTAAGTGTGTGTTGTGTGGTAATGGTATGAGCGACCAAGAGGGAGGAGGGTTTATATATGGTCTTGAGGAGGTTAGGAAGGTGTAAATGAGGAGGTGTAAGTTTAGGATATTTTTGGAAGCTTAGCTTAAAAGTTTACTTACATATGCATGTTTCCTAAAGTCCAAGGCTTATCACTTAGGCACATGGCATGGTGAATCACCTATGTACACGTTCATATGATGGTTAGGGTGACTAGGTACTTATTTTTGGTATTCTCTTGTTTTACGGAGGTCGTTTAGTCCCGATAACCACTAACAGTAAATCGTAAAATCATAAAACTTAAAACCGGGTATCGTAAAAGTATGAAACTTGTATAAATGATTAAACTCATCATTATATTTCATAATAAAATATAAAATGAGTGGTAAGTTCCATCGAGTTGCTTAAACGTTGTTTAAAGCTGGAAACGCGGGTAAAAAACGAGTATTTCGCGTAAAACGCAGAACTGGAAAACGTAAAATTCCAAAACTTGTGGAATTGTCGTGAAATGGTAGAAATACATCTTTCTAATGTTTACAGTGTTTTATGGACATATCGGGATGCCTGAGTGACGTTTAAACCCTAAAGTAATTCTCAGACACGGTTTTGTGAAATCGGTTCTGTATGGATTCGTACGTCGTCAGGATGACTTGTCGAGTATCAATTATCTTGTCAATTTAGTAAACTAAAATAAAAATTTTACGGGATAAATAGTGAAAGTGAATAGTAACTTTTCTAAAAAATGAAAAGTAACATTAAAATGCGGGTTGTTTACAGTTTCACCACCTTAATGGGAATTCCATCCCGGAATTCAGTGTGTTTTATCCGATGTTGAAGTGTCTAGGAAAATGTGGGTATATGTGCCGAATTCTAATCTTTGCGTTCTCAAGTTTCTGGTCATAGAATGTGTTATGTACCATTCAAAGTTTTTGGTGGTGGCTTAAGTTGATAATCTAAAGGGTTTTGTTAAAATCTTATAGAGTCCAGTGTACCTCAAGTTTAGCTTTTCCTGATTCTCAAAACGAATCATATCTTATTGTATTGAGGCTTTCAACCAAACCTTAATTTCTTACATGGAGTTTTTGTTAAATTTTAATGCCTTACATCTATGTAATTTTTGTTTCTGGTGATAGTGTGCAGCATGCAGCCAAATTTGTATTTGTATAGTTTTCTTAGTTGTTTCGTGGGTGATCTCTGAACACCTTAGTCCAGCAAATGGTTGACTGACACTTTCGTCTATATAGTGCCTCAAATGGAATAGTTTTGTTGTTGTTAGGGTAACTGTTTTTAATCAAAGGTGTAAGATATTGTTGATGTGAAATGGTTTGTAATGATGTGATAATTTTCGTTGTAGGAAAGTCTTGCTAGTGGCAAGTGGTTATCCAAACCATTTCCAAAGTTGATCATGTCTTAGGTGGTTTCGAGATGAAGGCTATATCGTATAGTGTTTATGTCTACTAGTGTTTGAAAGAAACGTGATACTGTGAAGTTTTACATACTGACTTATAATGGGTTCAGATAATGATGTGATATGTTGATGATTAGAAGAGTGTAGTGTACGCTTACTATTATTTTTAGGTAGAGATTTCAAGTTTTCTTTAAAATCAAAAGTGAATTTTAAAGGATTATGGCGGAATGATATCCTTGAAACCTAAACAGGCTAGTACTTCTAAGAAATGCCGAGAAGATTTGATGACTATCCCAAGATAGTAGTTAGGATTATCTCATAAACAAAAACTTTCAAGATTGAAATTAGGTAGTATAAATAAGTGTTAAGATCTGGCTGAGTGGTAAGACACTATCGTGTCTCTAGATCTTTTTAATGAATTCTGGTGGTTTATCAAGTTCAAGTAGGAAATTAACCTGAATATAACCCTTGTATAACTATTCTCAGTGTTTGAAAAATTTAAGTCGAACATAGTTAGTCAGAATATGTTCCACTGTCCCTAGGTTAAATATAGGTGACTAGACTATATTTAGACGGGGTTCGATAAATTTTCCAAATACCTAAATTAGGTATACTCATGATATGTCCATAGCTTTTGTGAAAATATCCACTAAGCAAAGGCGATATCAAACCATTCAGTTGCAAGTCCCGCCCATACAAGACTTGTAACCTATGTTTTCACATTCCATTGCATAGAAGATAGTATGGGTAGATACGTGTGGAAATGAAGTTTTAAGTAATTTTAAAATATTCTATACTTGGATAGAATCAAGAACTTTTAACAATAAAGGTTTCAAAATAGGACTTTGATGAATGTAGAGAAAGTTGCTGAACTTCAGCTTTTGTAGATGATGAATTAGTTTGTCCTTTAGAAATCATATTTCTTGTATTTCCATTAGGGAAATTGATAGACTGTGATGGGTTTCATGTAAAAAATATCATATAAGGTTTATAAGATAATTTCTAGAGACTTTTTATAACTTACAATGTATGTGAAGTAAATTAGACCATAGTGTAACTCACAATGTCTTGAGAAATGATGGAGAGATCATTGTATAACTCACAATGTCTTGAGAAATGATGGAGAGGTCATTGTGTAACTCACAATGTCTTGCGAAATGATAGAGAGATATTTGTGTAACTCACAATGTCTTGAGAAATGATAGAGAGATCATTGTGTACTCACAATGTCTTGAGAAATAAATTAGACCATTGTGTAACTCACAATGTCTTGAGAAATGATGGAGAGATCATTGTGTAACTCACAATGTCTTGAGAAATGATGGAGAGATCATTGTGTAACTCACAATGTCTTGAGAAATGATGGAGAGGTCATTGCGTAACTCACAATGTCTTGAGAAATAATAGAGAGATCATTGTGTACTCACAATGTCTTGAGAAATAAATGAGACCACTATTTCATTTACAGTCTTCTGGGGATGTAATTAAGACCACTGTATTACTCACAGTATATGGGAATGTAATAGAGACCCTTTATGTCGATCACGATTAATACGAGAATGTAATAGAGATCACTGTATCTTACAGTGTCTTGAAAAATGAATGAGACCATTGTATCTCACAATGTCTGGGAAGTAGGAAAGACCATTGTAATCAGTTACAATGTCTCGGATAAAATTTTGTAATCCTAAAATGCACGAGTAGATACATGATTGGGAAAATATGATTGTGCCGCAATGCCTTAGAATAGGCATACGCAAATATGTTTAGTCTATCGTTTAGATAAAATGATTGAAAATATGTTGAGTGTATATCTATACATATATATGAGACTACACATGCCACATCACTAATGCTTACTAGGCATTTTAATGTTGACATGGCGCCTCTAGATGAGGTGGAAATGCCACTGATAAGGTTTTAAAGGTACCATTTTGAGGGTCGTTTAAGTCCTTATTTGATCACTTTGTATCCGTTATTGCTTAATATCGTTCCTTTTCACTTTTTAGGTCTCGTGAAGGAAAAATCTTTGGAATGGCACTTATTTGGACGAAAAGGCGAATATATGAAGAAAATGGCCAAAGTCAAAATCGAGACACTCATAGTTCTTTGAAACTAGAAGCGGCGTCGGTGCTAATGGCGACGCCGTCCCAAGATTTTTGTGACGGTCCGAACCCAAAACTCGTATTTTCAAGCGGCGGCGTCCGGTTGTAAAAGAGTAGGCCGTCGCTACTCGGAGGGCCTAGATGCAATCCGACGGCGTCGGTCAAGAAGAGGACGGCGTCACGGACATAAGGTGGCGCCGTCGCAAGGTTAACGTGGCCAAGACGAAACCCCAATGAGCGGCACACGGCGGCGTCACTAAACATAAGGTGGCGCCGTCGTAATTGTAATCTTATATATAGAATCCGAATTTTTCGGTCTTTTGTGAGGAGAGTCTTTGGAGTAAAACCTAAAACCGAACCTAAGGTGTCTTGTACAAGTATTTTAGGGTTTTAAACCCTCTCTTACATCAAGATAAGTCTTTACTTCATTAATTCAATTATGTCTTTGATTATTTGTGTGTATGCTTGCATGTTCTCCATGTCCGGCTAATTTATTTGTGTGTTTGCTTAGGAAGTATGAAACTTAATTATTGAATATTGATTGGTTGTTTCTTATCTTAGTTGATATATGATCTAGTAATGCGATAGGTCATTCGTTGTGTACTTAATGCTTGATTCATCTTTGTGAACCTTAGAATATAATTACTTGAGTAATTGTAGGCTAAACCATCCAAAGAGCGCTTTAGAGTAGGAGTTTATCATCCCTAGTGGGTTTGTAGACGAGACCCTTTGGTAAGTTCAAAGAGTTAGGGAGAAACGCATACCCTACAACTTTAGACACACAACGCAACTAAGAATAAGACGTGACAACTCAACCACCAATAGGAGATAATTAAGGAGTAATACAACCTAAGTAAACACATCTTTAAACTATCATACGAGCACACATTAATTAGACATAGACTCCCACAACCTTAGTTTAGATAATTAGATAATAGTAGAGTAATCGGTAGAAATACCAACCCCCAAATCCAATACCGAGATTCGTACCTTTCCATTTCATAAAATATAAAAGATAAAAATAATCTTCCTCAACCTTAACCTTAGCGTAGTAACTCCTTACTAGCATTCCTATTCCCTAGAGAATGATATCAATACCCGTGGCTTACCCTAATTACTACACTACAACGATTAGGTTCATTTGCTAGGGTGTTATAAAACTTGCTCGAAGAAAAGGAAGTTTCCTTGACCCCGAATGACGCGTGTAGCGTTATCAAGTTTTAGGCGCTTGCCGGGAATAGAATAGCTAGTTAGTAGTCCACATCGTTTAGGTTTCTTTGTGATTCCTATCAAGTGAGATTTTTCTTTTATTAGCTTCCTTGTAGTCTATCCCCTTCTTTGTGTTTGTGTTCGTAAAACCCTTTTCATTTGTCGCTATGGCAAGTGAAGTTGCATTTGAATCATTAACAAATGAGGAACAATTGAATTTCGCAAGTTGGTTTGGTTTTTATTGTTCTAATGAATTTGTGAGTGAACATAGAGATATCCAAAAGAAGAAGGGTGTAAGATTGGATGGATTTGATATATTTTGTGTTTGTGTGGCTTCTATTCAACGATCGTTGTCAAGATCAACTCCTTTTAGTGACACCATCTTTAGAATTTTTGGAAAAACCTCCTATGCATAAACCTTGGGTTGTTACAACTTGAGGAAATGGATAAGAAGGATTTATCTAACCTTAGGAATCATGATCAAAAGACCTAGTTTTAAGAACATGAAACCTAAACCCAAACAAGATTGTGAGATGGTTGAAGCTAAAATACCTAGTTGCATGTGTGGGATAGATTTCAAACATTTAGGAGATCTAGATATAATGGAGAAAAGGTGGAAACTCCAAGCCCACAAGCCCTACCATCACTGAGGAACACACATCACCTATAACTTACCGGAAAAGTAGAAGAGACTATAGGAGAACCTTTGGACCAAACGCCACTAGAGAATGTAGGTTTAGATGCTTGTTGTCATGACCTCTCTCTTAGTCCTAGGAAGTTCTAATTTTGATGAACCGGACCTCAACCAAAACCTTACCCAATGTTCCGTCTTTAGATGTGAATCTTGGAATTGAATTAGGCCCCAATCCACCCATCAAAATAGATAGTCCGGGTAGTTGCTTGATAAAGGTGATAGATTCTAGGCCATGTAGAGTGGAAGCTAATATAGGGTAACCCATGACCTTACACACTTATATCACCCATTCATGGTTGATAACAAGAAACACTATGGGTTTAAACCGGGTTTATTAGGTCAAGATGGATCCTTAACTAAGAATCTTTTGAAGTTGATAGAAGATGATCCATTTTTAGGAGGAGATTTGATTCACCCGCTACACCAATAGACTTAGGTAAGGTTATAATGAATGGAGCACACTCCTTTGAGCATATAAATCACCCATCACCCTCTCCTCACGTAGCAAATTTCCACCCTAAGGTGTGTGTTGCTACTATCACCCGCACTTAAACTTAAGTGTAGGAAAAACTTCCCTTTATCTGTTAAATAAGGGTAGAGTCGGGGCTCGTGACTCGAACAAAACAAGCGCTTCTTGGGAGGCAACCCATGTGTTTTCCTTTTCATTTTCATTTGTGTGTCATATATCTTCTATTGATTGTTTATTCTCATGTTTGAATTTGTAAAATGCTTTATTTTGTTTTAACCTCGTCTTAATTGCATATAAAGGTATTTTACATAAGGGATAAGTGTAGGGAGGATTACACACGTTTTCAAAAGAAACGTAAACATGAGAATAATAATTAACTAAAAGATATTTATGTTTGTTTGTTCGAGTCAAATGCTTGTATCGAGTCATAATGGATGTTTTTGCGAAATTTTTCCGATTCTAAAGATGTAAATTTTCGAATTTTTTGAAAATCATGAGACCGCTTTTTGTCGGGATAACTTTGGCGTCGAGATTGCAACTTTGACGGCGTCGAAGGAGTAAAACATCGATTACTTTTTCTCGTTTCGAGCTACTTATAAATTTTGGAATTTTCCGGTCTTAATTTTCTTAGAAATTCATAAACATCCATTCCACAAGCATTATATCCTAGTTTAAATCGAGTCTTATATATATTATTACCGCCGATTTTACGCGAAGGTTTCGTTTGTTTTCTTCAAGTGTGCGAGTTTAGTTTGTCAAGAAGAAATTACATAAGATTGGAAGGAGCTTTTCACGATAATTCTTCTTGAAAAGAGTTTAACCACCACTTTACACGGATCCTACCGAGCTAATCGGGGAGTATTAGTTTCTTCGTTTTTGATTACCTTCTTTTATCATAACTTTGATACTTCGGGAACATTGGGGACAATGTTCGGTTTAAGTGTAGGAGGGAAAATAAGCGGGAACGTTGAAACTATGCTTATCCTTGACTATTTGCTTTGTCCAATTGTGATTGTGTAATAAACCATGAGAAAATGTCGGTTAGGGTAATTTTGGCACCAAATTTAAAATTTTTATGACATATAGGAGTGGGCCATTAGTCTTAACAAAAGCGTCTCATGGATAGGAAGTTGCATGACTAGCACAAACCCTTTACCACCCAAATTCCACCAAAATGTGAGGATCGCCCTTAGATTAGTAGGAATTAAAGCATTCATCTTTAATGCTTAGAGTGTGAACCGTAGTATATTAGATTCTAGAACTTGTTTTGTGATGCATTCCGAGATCGCAAGTGAGGCTACACTTGTGTAGTTAGGAATAACTAAATGATAAGAGGCATTAGGATAAACCCTTGTTTGATACCCGTAATATAATTACTTCTTCCACATCGGTTGAGTAATTCCCCACACCCTGCGTTGTACTCATCTTTAGTACACGATACCCTAGTTAACCCCTCGAGCCTATCTTTTCGCGGTTCTCGTGATGTTTCGGTTTTCGAATATCAATGAAAACATTGTTTACACCCCACCCCAAATATATACCCAAATCGCCTTAGCCTACCCCTTATGCACTCACTTTTAGTGCATTATTGTTATCACCCAAAACCCTTAGTTCAATTATCTGGTTGCTTGCATGAGTTGCTAAGTCGAGTCATATCCCTTGTATACAGTTTTGGGACGATTGGGATTCATGGGAAAAGTTAAATTTGTGAAATGACGGGAAGGGAACGTTAAATTCAAATTCCCTTTGTTTGCGTAATAATGTACCCCAAGTGTTTTGATCTTTTCAAATCGGGTCAAATTAGTGTTAGAGTAATAAAAACTCAAGTGTAGGGATATGCCTGTAAATCCCTAGTATTTTGATGTTATCGTAGAGGATGGTAGAGTAAAAGTGTATGAAAAAAAAAAAAAAAAAAAAATTAGAAAAAATATAGAAAAGGAGAAAAAGAAAAAAATATTTAGAGTAAAAAAAAAAAAAAAAAAAAAGACATACGGGCTACCATCCTACATCTATCCTTTGAATTTATGTTTGTTTATTTCAGTTATCTAGAGTTTAGAGTGTCGAGTCTTGGCTTAGCAACGCCATTCTTCATATCTGATTAACATAAAGATTTTTGACTTACCACCACTAAATAGCCTATCCCACCAAACCCTTATTTCCTACCGTAAGCCTAACATTACAACCCTTTAAAGACCTCTTTGATAGTCTTTCCTAGGTTCTTACGCCAAAGCGATGGAGGTTTGATCTATTCTCAAGCCTATGGTAATCTATGTACTAGGACCGGTTAATGAGTGTTTATCTTCCATTTCCTATTTTGTTATATTTCATATATACACCCGAGAGATGTGAGTATCCAAACACCCCATGTGAGGTGCTAGTATGTAATTCCGTGCTTGTTATGACTTTTATGGGCTTATATATGTTGTGGACCGTTTTGAATTAATGCTTCATGACCCCAACTTATAAATTAATTGGCTAAAAGCACATTTGCTTGAGGACAAGCAAATAACAAGTGTAGGGATATTTGATAAGGTTTTAAAGGTACCATTTTGAGGGTCGTTTAAGTCCTTGTTTGATCACTTTTGTATCCGTTATTGCTTAATATCGTTCCTTTTCACTTTTAGGTCTCGTGAAGGCAAAATGCTTGGAATGACACTTATTTGGACGAAAAGGCGCGAATATATGAAGAAAATGGCCAAAGTCAAAATCGAGACACTCACAGTTCTTTGAAACTAGAAGCGGCGGCGTCGGTGCTAATGGCGACGCCGTCCCAAGATTTTTGTGACGGTCCGAACCCAAAACTCGTATTTTCAAGCGGCGGCGTCCGGTTGTAAAAGAGTAGGCCGTCGCTACTCGGGCGGCCTAGATGCAATCCGCACGACGTCGAAGTCAAGAGGACGGCGTCACGGACATAAGGTGACGCCGTCGCAAGGTTAACGTGGCCAAGACGAAACCCTAATAGCGGCGACACGACGGCGTCACTAAACATAAGGTGACGCCGTCGCAATTGTAATCTTATATATAGAATCCGAATTTTTCGGTCTTTTGTGAGGAGAGTCTTTGGAGTAAAACCTAAACCGAACCTAAGGTGTCTTGTACAAGATTTTAGGGTTTTAAACCCTATCTTACATCAAGATAAGTCTTTACTTCATTAATTCAATTATGTCTTTGATTATTTGTGTGTATGCTTGCATGTTCTCCATGTCCGGCTAATTTATTTGTGTGTTTGCTTAGGAAGTATGAAACTTAATTATTGAATATTGATTGGTTGTTTCTTATCTTAGTTGATATATGATCTAGTAATGCGATAGGTCATTCATTGTGTACTTAATGCTTGATTCATCTTTGTGAACCTTAGAATATAATTACACGAGTAATTGTAGGCTAAACCATCCAAAGAGCGCCTTAGAGTAGGAGTTTATCATCCCTAGTGGGTTTGTAGGCGAGACCCTTTGGTAAGTTCAAAGAGTTAGGAGAAGCGCATACCCTACAACTTTAGACACACAACGCAACTAAGAATAAGGCGTGACAACTCAACCACCAATAGGAGATAATTAAGGAGTAATACAACCTAAGTAAACACATCTTTAAACTATCATACGAGCACACATTAATTAGACATAGACTCCCACAACCTTAGTTTAGATAATTAGATAATAGTAGAGTAATCGGTAGAAATACCAACCCCCAAATCCAATACCCGAGATTCATACCTTTCCATTTCATAAAATATAAAAGATAAAAATAATCTTCCTCAACCTTAACCTTAGCGTAGTAACTCCTTACTAGCATTCCTATTCCCAGAGAGCGATATCAATACCCGTGGCTTACCCTAATTACTACACTACAACGATTAGGTTCATTGCCTAGGGTGTTATAAAACTTGCTCAAGAAAAGGAAGTTTCCTTGACCCCGAACGAGCGTGTAGCGTTATCAGCCACCATGGCACTACATCCGGTTACATTTTAAAAATAAAAATTTGTAGCAGCCAAGAATCGAACATGGGTCTCAACATTCACAGCCTACAGCCTCAACCACTGAGGCAATCCACATATTTGTGTATTATCTTCTACTTCCAAACTAATATACTTCAATTTGTAGTCACATCTTCAACTTCAAAATTAGTTACCATCTTCAAAATCAATTGTACCTATTCAAATCACACGCATTTCCTAAATAATCCCCAAATCACAAAATATTTATTTTTTATTCCAAAGCCCTAATCTTCATCAAAATGAATATCAATCTATCAATAACACTTCCTAACATCCATCCATTACATTTTTTAGCGAGATCTTTGATATAACAAGATTGAAGGTAATATTTGTCTACATATTTTGATAGTTATTACACTTATTGTTCTATTTTCAATCGTTTCTTAAACACTTTAGGTATGCATCGATATTCATCCTTGGTTTTGCGATGATGACTATTAAACAACGCAACAAGATGATGATAATTAGGGTTTTAATTCAAATTATGATTATCAGTGATGATTTCAGCTGATTTTAGGGATTTTTATATTTCAATTTTGGTTATTAATTAGTGATGATTTTATTGTGTGATTGTGAAATTAGGTGTTTGCATTGATGATTGTATACGACTAATCCTGATGATCTTGACCCATGCTCGTGGTCTAATGTGCATTGTGTCGATGGTAATGTTCAAGTGTTGTAATTTCATCACTCTGCTTTTTGCTTTTTAGAATACATGTTTATAAGACCCCATATGTGCCTATGATATACAATGTTTTTGTTTTTGTAAAATGTTTGTTTTGATGTATTGGTTGTGCTTTGGGATACAGGTCTTCACAACAGCAAATTCTGATGACCATAAACTCATTATATAGTGTTGTGCTTTGGCGATGACGAAAAAAAAGCATCATGAACACATCGTAGCCGAGGTATTTACTGAAACTAATTCGTCTGTATCTAATTGTATGTCAACTGCTTTCTTGTACTCATTTCCAAACACTCTATGTTTTTCAGAATTTTGTTATGTTTTATTTAATATCTATATATAACTTACTCATTCAAACACAAACAATCGTGGGACTAGCCCGCCCAATCAGGCAATTACGACAATTCTACAAATTACGACAATTCTACAATTTCGACAATTCGACACATACACCAAAAAAATTACACAACACGAAGGCATGATATCGCATAATGTCCAATGTCTTGTCTAGGCATCTATGGTTTAAAGAGTAAAAAGAGAGTTGAGGACAATGTGTGCATAAACAACATTAGTGTTTCTTTGGTCTAATTGTGGCAATTTCAACTATTTGATCCCTTCCAGTGGTATTATGAATTGCTAAACTAGGGATGAGTGTACCCCCTAACATAAGAAAGATGGACTGAAAATGACAGATAACAGAGGCACGCATTTGTACATTGAGTAAACTGTTTGACAATGTAGATCATTTTAGATGTTTTTACATTATCATGTCATGATAAGAGTTTATCCGAAGTAGAGAAATAGAGAATACAAAAGAAGCCATTTGAAATGTGTTTGCATTATCATGTCCAAGCAGACTTGTCCAAAGTCAGACCTTCCAACAATCTAAAGTAACTCACATATTGACAGGAACCAAACAAGCAAGAAGGCATGTATACATTTTGTGAACCCATGCATTTTGTAAAAGTCTTGGCCTAGCATTCTTTCCCTATTCATGTGATTCGGTGACCATTAGATTGTTAAACGGGTGAAATAAACTAGTGTTTAAACAACACACTGTCACAAGATATGTCAAACACATTGAGTGGTTACAAAACCTAGAGCATTACTGTAATGATTACAATCATATTCAATACATCTTAGTTTTGATGAAAAAGATAGAATTACGCTATGCACCACCTTTAGAAACATTCTTATAGTTGCCCATGAAATAATGTTTAGCCTGTCTTTTTTGCCAGTTCTACTGAACTAGCGCAGAGCCACAGATAGAATATATGATCTTAAATACTACTTCGACCCAAACATACGTAATTAAAATACAGCTACATCAACCGCTTTTGGCTATCTATCGGTTGGTGAGATCTATTCTCAGCAATAATACACCTTATGACCAACTAAATGGTTTAGACAATGCTAGATGGCCAGATGTGTCATCACTCATCAGTAGGTAAACAACATACGACTCAATCAGCCACTGATATTATTCTGATTCTTAACCACGCCAAACTTGGCAGTAAAAATACAATTTAAGGATTCTTTACCTTGCCCAAATAATAAATTAATAAATTTAGTTAGTTTGTAAGTTTCTTGCGCTTAAATTTTCTACCATAGCCGTTCCGAGGCAAATTTGAAAGGCGAGAAATAATTAATCATATAAGCATATTGCTATAACTTACGGTGTTGTGTAATAAAAGTTAGTTGTTTGACTCTATTTGAAAACTAATAAGGCTTAGTTAAGCATGCAACATAGGCCAATGTTTAAGCCCACATGGGTTCCACTCGAAAACTACTAGGTGATATCATGATTATATGCATGATTTTGATTCTTATGTTTTCCGATGTGAGATTGGGTTTGCGTGGGAATCCCCCCTGAAACACCATCCACCATGTACTTCCCCTCCAACTATAGTCCACATGATCTAATCTTTAACATACACCCGATCCTTTTTGTTCATCAGAGCATACCCTCTGCGTATTAAGTAGACTATCGATGCAAGGCACTAGGATCCACTATATTCAATGAACCGTAGGATACCACCCACATTATAACTAACCCAACCGTATCTTTGATACCAATTGTTGCAACACAATTATTAAAACCATATGCATAAAGCAATAGCAAAAATACACAATCAAGATCACTCCAATGTTTCAATTTTATTAATGAAAGTAATAACAAAGTCACAAGAAAACTATAACGTAATGAATTAACCCTGATAAAGAGATTGGCTTGTTTTATATCAGCTAGCTATCTATAAGGGTTTAATTTTTTGGTGTATGGGTCGAGACTGTGGCATGGTTGATACCACTTACCAAACTTAATGTGAAAATATGAGATCTTAACAAACTCACTCGATTATTTGCAGGAAGTGGAGAGATTGGCTACTGCTAAGGGAACTGAAACAATATGTATCATTTTATTGGGCCAGTATTAGTTTCTTATCTTAGTCCACCAATTAGATTCAAGTTCTTTTTTTATTATGAATAAATTAGAATATGCAGCAGCCGTCTAATATAAGTCATTGCACACCAAGTGTACATTGTGATAGTTTGGTACGTTTGTTTTGTGAAGGTATGGATATTGGTTGAGGATCGTAGCTGAGCGATGTTTTCCTATGTCATAGACAATATGCAACTTAAATCGTTAGTTGTACATTTTTAAATATCGATCAAATCCTTTGCTACATTTTATATAAAAAAGCAATGCTCCTATCTTGTAATATATTTCGATTAAGTTTTTCGGTGGGCGTTATGCGGTCCACCATGTAGCCTCTTGCAAAATCTTGGGTCGCTCGTGTTCTAAGAATCGCAATGTTGTTGCACCACATGCCATTAGAATCAAAAGTATTTTCAAGAGTTGTGCTCAGGAATATAGAGC
Source organism: Chrysanthemum lavandulifolium (assembly GCA_022545495.1). Lineage (NCBI taxonomy): Eukaryota > Viridiplantae > Streptophyta > Magnoliopsida > Asterales > Asteraceae > Chrysanthemum > Chrysanthemum lavandulifolium. The sequence goes on along the minus strand of CM040245.1, from coordinate 30,482,147 downwards.
ACCACCAGGTAGGATCTCAAGTGTAACGCAACTCAACTAAAACACAACATTCATGATAAAATGTTAAAGTCAGAGTTATGTACATTTAAGTATGCGAGTGAAGAGGTCTCCATTATTCTGTTTTGATGTTTCAATTAAGTATGGTCTAAAAAAGAAATTTTGTTTTCTATGTTTTGTTCTGGTTTCCGACTCTTAATAATTTTAGTTTTCAAATGTGAAAGCGATGGTTTCTTTTCTTCACATGGTGATGATGTTGAAGTTTAAGCACATTTTGGTTTTTAACTGGTTGTCAATTTCAATATATTTGCCGTGGTATATTAGTTGTTGATGAATGATGTACACCTTTTTTTATATAGATTATGTACATTAGTATTTCATACACATTTCTCATAATTGCAAGTTCGCTATTTTTATGAACTTAAAACACCAATATACTTTATTTCGTACATCATTAAGGAACATTCACTTTATTTGCTCTCATGCTTTTCGTTGTTCTTTGTACATATACTACATGAATATTTTTATTTCAATATTATGTTTAAGATATTTATTACGAAGCTAGCCCGCCCATTCGGGCGGGCTATGAAGCTAGTATATTAATATACTAATATGTTTGTGTAGCATTAACTACCTAGAAGTCACATAATCGTCTGGAGGATGGAAGGCACGGAGAACGAAAGGCTATAAAATGTTTTGTTTGTAAAAGTGGTTATAGTTTAGGTCTCGATTAGACCCGTTTCTCTATAACTGTGGCTCTGATACCAATCTATAACACCCCCAATTTTTTGATACACAACGGAATTCAAATTGGGTGTTACTTCATGGCACAGTTATAACAATAGAAAACGAACTCTAATGAAAATATGTTGGGTGTTACTTCATTAGACCCGTTTCTCTATAACTGTGGCTCTGATACCAATCTGTAACACCCCCAATTTTGTGATACGTAGCGGAATTCAAACTGGGTGTTACTTCATGGCACAAGAGTTATAACAATAGAAAACGAACTCTAATGGAGTCATTTTAAAAGATTTATCATTCGATTTATATAAATATCAGAGTTTACAAAATGAGGTCCAAGTAGTTTCACGGTTTACAAATTACATTAAATGAGTTTTCGAATGATAATAAAATTTATAGCCCTCTTGAGTACTCGTGCCCTTCCTTTCCATCCTTGCCAGCCTCGTGAATTTGTGAACCTGAAATAAACATGCTAAAAGTGTCAACACAAAGGTTGGATAGTTCATAGAGTTTGTAGCTATAACCTTGTAAAAATCATCGTGACGAGTAAATGTATATAGATAATGCAGTTTAAAGTATAAGTACAATTCATGTACTTATGTCCGTATATACGGCTACCTCAAGTATGTAATACTTGGGTCCGCTTTGATGCTTTGTACGGCTGCCTCAAGTATATGATACTTGGGTCCGCTTGAGTATGGTACGAAAACCTCAAGTATGTGATACTTGAGCCCACTTTAGTTTGGTACGGCTGCCTCAAGTATGGGATACTTGAGCTCGCTTTAGTTTGATACGGCTGTCTCAAGTATGCGATACTTGAGCCCGCTTATGTTTGATACGGCTGACTCAAGTACGTGATACTTGAGCCCGCTTTTGTTAGGTACAATGATGTATGCACATAATACAGTTATGTATGGACATAATTATATAAATGTGATTCACGTATGGAAATACTGTTACTTAGCATAAATAAACATTCAGTTAAGATAAAAATATAGTTGCAAATCGTGATTGTTGATAAAAGTAGTTGAGCATGTATCTCCCCCAAAGAGTTTATAAAACAGTTGAATGATAGAAAATGGGGCTATGAAACTCACCGTGAGTTAATGATATCAAATGTATAGTGAGGAAGTTGGATATGTCGTGAGAACCTCTACGAGCAACCTAGAATAAGATGTTGCGACTTAGGTTTGAAATAATGATGCGAAAGTAATAACAAGCCTATATACGTCTTTATATTGATCATGATGTAGTACATGGTAGCTGTGTATGTCGTTTATAGAAATGGTATAGTTGTGAAAACGTGTTTAGTTTATATATATCGTACTACCGTTCGGGCCATCACAATTCAGATGTCATGTAGTAAACGTTCGAGGAGCTAGGACACTTTAATTCGTAAATCCAGCAACTTGTCGATCCGTTTACCCAAATGAACCCCTCACATGAAGTTCCCTAGTATTGTAGCTCTTAGTAGATAAAACATATAGTTTGCTTGTTGTTTATGTGACATATAGATTAAGTGGTTGCATAGTTTGCAAAGTAAGTTTGATCGTGTCCGCAAGTGAGTTTGGGTAATCTAAATGTCTAATGAAAGTTACATGGTACTTGATTTGTAAGTAACTAAAATGGTTTAACAAGTTCTCGTTTTTTTAATAAAAGTTACTATTCCGAAAGTAAAATAAACTTAGGAAAGTTCATTTTTGAATGAAGATTGTTATTATATAAAGTTCATTATGTCTAGTAGGTATTTAGTTTTGAAAATAACATGGTTTCTATATTCTTAACTTTTGAAAAACCAAACTTTTGACGATAAAAACTGTTTTACAAATTTGAGGCAGAAAATGCTATCATATGGTGTTTTTAGGCCGATTTTCCTCGCGATAGATGTAAAACATCGTCCCGGACAACTTTCGTGCTTTAACTTTTTGATGAAATGGACCAGAAGGCCTTGAAAAAAAATGGGCAGACCCTTAACAGTTTCAATTTTGCAGTTTTGGTGTATTGGTTTTGCTAACTTCTTTCGGCCGTATCTTTTGACTCGTGTACTCATTTTGGGTGATTCAAATTTCTATGTTTTCCTTGTAAAATTCTTTTTAACAGTAGTTAAGTTTCTAATATCATGGTTATACTATTTTGGTCGTATTTCACAACATGTGTCACTAGTTTTCTTGTTTACCCATTTTAAGTTATCATATAGTTCTCATAACTTGTTTTAAATATTTGTGTACATCATGATCGAGTATAAGAGCATATATAGCATAGATTAAGAATATTAAACATGATGTTAAGCACAAGAGTAGAGTGTGTTAGGGTTTCTTACAAATTTTGGCTTTCTAAAGAAAGGAAGTTAAGAACAAGGATTAGGGCTTTGATTGAACTAGGATCTCTAGCTTCCAACTTCTTCAAGCTCTTGACACCAACTTGTGACTACTTGAGAAGACAATTGAAGTCTCTACTATAACACTTCTTGTGGATGGAAGATCACCAAAGGATGGAAGAACAAGGACTTTGGATCAATCAAAGCTTAACAAGAGCTTTGGAATTGATATGGAGCTTGTTCTCTTGAATAATTCTTGAAGGAAACTAGCAAAATTAAGTGTGTTTTGTGTGTGGTAATGGTATGAACGACCAAGAGGGAGGGAGGGGTTTATATATGGTCTTGAGGAGGTTAGGAAGGTGTAAATGAGGAGGTGTAAGTTTAGGATATTTTTGGAAGCTTAGCTTAAAAGTTTACTTACATATGCATGTATCCTAAAGTCCAAGGATTATCACTTAGGAACATGGCATGGTGAATCACCTATGTACACGTTCATATGATGGTTAGGTACTTATTTTTTGTATTATCTTGTTTTACGGAGGTCGTTTAGTCCCGATAACCGCTAACAGTAAATCGTAAAATCATAAAACTTAAAACTGGGTATCGTAAAAGTATGAAACTTGTAGAAATGATTAAACTCATCATTATACTTCATAATAAAATATAAAATGAGTGGTAAGTTCCATCGAGTTGCTTAAACGATGTTTAAAGTTGGAAACGCGGGTCAAAAACGCGTATTTCGCGTAAAACGCAGAACTGGAAAACGTAAAATTCCAAAACTTGTGAAATTGTCGTAAAATGGTAAAAATACATCTTTCAAATGTTTATAGTGTTTTATGGACATATCGAGATGCCTGAATGACGTTTAAACCCTAAAGTAATTCTCAGACACGGTTTTGTGAAATCGGTTCTGTATGGATTCAACGTACGTCGTCAGGATGACTTGTCAAGTTTCAATTATCTTGTCATGATAGTAAATTAAAATAAAATTTTTACAGGATGAATAGTTAAAGTGAATAGTAACTTTTCAAAAAAATGAAAAGTAACATGAAAATGCGGGTTGTTACAGAAAGGGTGTTTGATGTTTTGGATAAGAAATGAGCGGTACTTGCCAATCCCACAAAGATATTGACAAAAGAAAGAATCCAGAATATGATGTATACATGTATCATATTACATAACATGATACGAAAAGACAAAATAAAAATGCAATATCTCCCGAATGGTACCCGACGGAAGCACATCAGCCGAATGAATACATACAATCCGATGAAGCAATGCAAATAGTTATGAGGTACATCAGATTACATCAAATGCATCAAAACCTTCGTGCCGATTTAGTCCAACATTTGTCTCGTAATATTTAATTTCATGTTTTATTGTAATATTTTTAATCTCTCAAGTCTGTGTAATGGTTTTAGTTTATGAATAAAAGTTTTTCTATTTCGTGCGGTTACGTTTTCGTGTTTATATGTTTACGTTTACGTTTTTAAATTCGTGATTATTAAAAAAAAATGTGAGTTAAGGTAAGTGAAAGTGAGTCTGTTGTCCGCATAAAAGTGACTCGAAGTAAGTGTAAGAGAGATGAGAGAGAAAACTGACGTGGCGCTGATGTATAAAGTGAGTATATGTTATCCTTGCCTTCTAGCCTAAGTAAGTAACAGGCTTTGTCCTTCTGTAGAAAAGAAAGATGCCAATCATTTTTACTTGTGTTCTCCATTGTCAGTATGTTTTTTAAATAAAAGAAATTGTCTTTAATGATAGGTAACTAAAGGAGGCAAAATAAAAGTAATTAAGAAAAGAAAAATCATTTTTATAAAAATATAAACTTAAAATTATATCTATAGATGTGATTGATATATTTAAAAAATTAATTAATGAGAAATACTGAAATTTAAGAAAATGATGGTTACAGCTCTAAAAATTGTCTATAAAATATTAGAGAGGTTATTATTAGGGCTAAACATCGCAGACCCAAAAATGACTGAGACCGAGAGGACCGACCTAAAACCGGCCGAACCGAAGCACTAGCGGTATGGTTTCGGTCCAAAACTTTTTCTTTATTTCATTCTCAGTTCGGTTCGATCCGGTCCTGTCCGGACCGGTCTTACGTAAAACCTGACTATTATGCCTTCTTGGACCAGACCGGACTGAACACATTCGGTTCGATCCTCGGTCTAAGGTTTTGAGATAGTTTGGTTTTGGTCCGGTTTGGTTTTGGCCTGTCCGGTCCAATTTTGAACCGTTGATCACCCCTAGTTATTATCATGGACGGACCCACATATATGACGGGTGTGGCACGGGCTACACCTGATTTTAGGTCACGAAGTACAAAAAGATTTCAAAAACTGTCGTTTTTGTGGTATGAACCCCCAATTTCTTTTGCTACTTTCGTTTCTTATAGTGTACCTTTAGTTAGCCCAACATTTCTTTTATGCAACACCCTTTTAAAATTCCGGGTCTGGTGGTTATTATACAAATAAGTTGCTCAATTGTGTGAATTTGCGAATTTGGTTATTGTTTACTGTGATGGTTGTTGTATACACTTTATTGTGATGGTGAAGTATGATCGATATCTATGATTGTGTGAAGGCGATGGTGGTATGAAAAGATAAAGGACTCAAGATTCTAAGTCATCCTGTGCATAACTTTTTTCGAGTATAAGGGAAATAAAATGAACTAAAGGTACGATTTAACTAGTAAAAAAAATGAAGAAAACATATATTTCTTTTGACATATTAGCGGATTAACTAAATAAGACATGCATGTATTTGTGTGACATAAATTTTAAAACCAGGTTCATTTTAAAGAAATTGTCCTTGTGTAGTAAAGATCGATACCCATCGGGTTCTCATGAACATCCGGGGACCCTCCTAAGCCCGCCCCTAGTTATCATTACAAAAGGAAAAAATCTTGCTGGTATGAAATTTTTTGTGATGTAATATTTATATATTAATTGAGGTGGAACAAATGGACCACTCACTTGCTTAGGTGGATGGGTAAAACCTTTCGATAATCAGTAAAAAGAGTAACGGGATTGGACATTTTTCTTATGTCAAGAAACTTAATTAACAAACTCGTATACTTGAGTAACTTGATTAGAAGAGAAAAAACTTTAGCAACTTAGACGAACTAGTTTACAAAGTTAAGTAGCTTATCTATACTACATATAATAGGTGTATTGTCAACTTTGAAAGTGAAAACTTGATTCTTGGTCAAACTTGAAAACACCTTCAAATACAAAGTTGGACATTCTTAGACAAAATTTTGAATTGCAACACATTAGAAAACATGTGTATACTTTCCTTTCATATTACAACACATTAGAAGACCTGATTAATACATTTATTATTTTTTGAGGAAAGTATTTTGCAAATATGAAATAAAGTATTTTGCACATTCCCGGACAAAATTTCGAATTGCAACACAATTTTTCTCGATTCAAACACATGCTGATTTATAAATAAAACTTAAACTAATTAAATGATAACAACAAAGATGCATGTGACATGTGAGTTATTTTAAAAACTACTACGTATAAAATGTTAGTGATCATTAATCAGTATACGACGTTCCAAAGACCTCTTTATTATAAGAAAAAATCTTAAGCGTTTAAAGGTTAACTCATGTAATTGGTACGACCAACATAAATCTTTATGTCACGTTTTCAAATGAATAACTATTTACAAAGAATTTAACACCTGCTAGACGAGTACCCGTGCATAGCAACGAGATTTTATAGCGACATATAGTTTATTGATAGCAAAAAAGTTTATAGGTTATAAATGAAAAATAATAAAAGTGTCAAGATTTGGGGATTAAACATAATATTTTGAAACCCGGTTCGACCCGAGTGGTTCAACCGGTTGAACCGTTCCGGTCGAAAAATGAATCGATTTAAACCGAGTCAACTTGCCGAGTTGGGTCGAAAACGGGTCAAACTTGAAAAAAGTTAGAAAATTCATATGAAACAAGACCATTGTGGCCTTAGGAGAACGTATATAGGTCTTGATAACTCCAACAAAAGATAACGAGCAGCAAAATCTCATACATCAAAAAATATATAAATCAAAGATACTCAACTTTGGTTTTTATTTTGGTCATGTTAATTTGAGTTATAACTTGTTGAACTTGGGTCAAATGAGTAACAAAGATGGTGATAGACAAAAGTTCAATATAGTTCTCAAATTTACCATAGATCAAATGAACCAATCACAGTCATTCATATGTGAAAATCACACGTGATTCGATTTTTATAAATCACATTGTACAAATCATATGTGATTTGTAAAAATCGAATCACATGTGATTTTTGAAAATCATATGTGATTTTTCTGGGCGGAATTTTTAAAAAAAAAAAAAATTGTCAAAAATATAGAGAAGTGCATATCTATAGAAAGATAATTTAATTCTCGTCGCGATGGTGTATTTTTTATAGTTTGAAAATTTATTGTTTGCAAGATATGTTGTTTTAAAAAAAAGTGAAAAATTGTTTTTTTATTAGTTTTGATCAAAAATAGATGACTAATATTAATTTATTGAATATATGATAAATATTATATCTGTCTCAACTCTATGGTGAAATGAGTACAAATGTCAAACGACAATCAACTATAAATATATTAGAACCTATAATTAGATCTACGTAGAATGGAAATGAATACATCCTTTTTCCATTTCACAATGAAAACTAATTTGGTCATAAATTCAGTTGACATACTGACATAATGCTTATTATTTAGTCATTGTTGTGTCGTTCACGATAAGGTATACTTGGTATTAGTTTATTGCACCGAAAGTTAGAAAAATTTGTGAAACCGATAACAATGTCTCTGTAAAAATCATAAAGATCCTTAAATTGTTTTGTGTATGCTTCTATGGTCACTAATTATTTTTTATGTAGTCCCGAGCTATAGAACTTACAAGAAACACGCAAGCTCACAAATAAGTTATATCTTTGTGAGTCATTAGAGACGTAAAGACCGATTCGTCTACTTTGTTTGGTTTTTAATTCTATATTCATTTAAAGCTTTAATCATTCATTTACTTTGTTTGCATTTTAGGTTGTAAATGTTTATTTGGGATGATGATTGGGTTTGATGGATGAGATAAAGGTTAAGTCTTGATTTTTGTCATATAAGTTTGTATTGTGAATTCATATGAGATAAATTTTACGTTTACTTGACAATATGACATAAAATGGATGTGCTTTAGCTTTTTGAAAACGTATGATTATTTCATGAGTTTGTAGCATGTTCGAGGTATAAGGATAACGAGTTTGTTGTAGCTACTTCCGTTATGATTATTTCACCCCTAATCGATCAAAGGTTGTTGTTATGTTATACATGTTAAGAATTTTTGCTTGAGTTGAATTATCGTATGTTACAACCGTTTGCAATTACATTTTGATATTTTCACGTTCTATTTTGAACGTTACACAAAATACTTTACCACAATATTGCATATCGTTAATTGTCTGTTGTTAGGAATTTCCGTTGCTATGCACGGGTACTCGCCTAGTAATAGAAAAACGGTCAAAGGTGAAAAGTTGAAAAGTTGAATTATTGAAATTGGTCAAATGAGAGAGGAATGCATAGTGTAATTAATACTCTTATTAAAACACCCCATTACTTGAAAGTACAATAATGTATTCACCTTGTACAACCAATTAAAAGCACATCTACCAAATTAAAAACAACCAATTAAAACACCCCTTACTAAAAAGTACAATAAAATTTTCATAACGTACAATTTAAAGAAGCTACAACATAATCCAAAATATAAAATAATTAAACACAATAATTAATGATATTTTTAAAACACCCTAAAATGAAAAGTACATGTTATTATACACTTTATACAAATTAATAAAATACACAAAACTTCATACAAGCTAACAAGTTGATGTTACATATAGTTTTGAAAACCGAACCGGACCGAACTAACGTGTTCAACCGGGAACCGGTGTCGCCACCGGTTCGGCTAACCAATTAAAGCCATCCGAAAACAAATAAGAGAGGGTCCGTTGAAACCGATACAAACTGGTGAATCAGGTCTCATCGAGATTTATTTCTGCGGTTAATCGTCCACATCCTTCGTTCTACAATCCTAACTTGATAAACTAGAATTGGGATGACGTCATTGTCATCTCAAGTGATGACAATGATAATGAAGAAGAGGAAGAAATTCCGATGCCAACTGTTGCGACTCGAGTAACTGGTCGGAAAAGGGTTTATAGTTTTCTTTTTCAGTCTCACTAAATATTTTGTATGTCATTTGATACATGTTAATAATTTTTGCTGCAGTTGAATTGTCACATGTTACAACAGTTTGCAATTATATTTTAATCTTTTCACGTTCTATTTTAAACGTTATACGAAACAGTTACCTCAATATCACATATCGTTAATTGTCTGCCGCTAAGAGCCGCTGCCGCTAGGCGCGGGTACTCGCCTAGTTTGTATAATAACTATTAGAGATTGTATTTTTAATAATAAATGAACGGCTCCTAAATTTAACTCCTTTCACTTTATATATGCAACTACGCATTTTGTTTTGGTTGCAAAAGGTGAAAAATATATTAATATCAAAACACTTATTACAGACAATTTAACATTCACTGGCTTGGACATTGTGACACACGGTAAATTTTCACCAAAATTTAACTGATAATTAGTAATTTTTTACTAAACATAAGCCATTTAAGCACACATAAGCTTTAACTGATCATTTGAGTAGTTAACTCGCATGCGGTAGACAATTGCATCACTGTTGCATTCATACCATCTTGTGAATATTTCATCCTGTCTTATGATTTAAAAGTTGAGAAGCGAGAGGTTATCTCATTTACCACAGTGACCGACACTGTACGCGTACCGACACTACGATAAGGACTTGATAAAACAAATGACAAATGTCCGTAATATGAAATATTACAAAATTAAAAATATTTCAGACACGTAACTATAAGATACTACGTTATAAAAGTTATCAAACAATTATACTTTGGTCACAATGAAATTTCGCGGGACACGAAATATTTAACACACTATCACCTAAACAACAACTCTTGTAAGACTCAAACACAATTTGTGTACAAGAAAACATATTTACCTACATGTACTTAAATAAAATATTACATATACATACACAAATTACTTATATCCCATTTAAAGAGTAGACCCTTATTAAACATTTGTGATATATAGTCTCTTTGTCTTTTCTTCCTCACTCACGACAAAACCAAAGCAGGGGAATGAGATATACAAAATCTTCTTCTTCAACCTCTCTACTTCCATACCTACACCTTTCCTAGGCCGAATCTCTCTAAAAGAAGGCAACCCAACATATTCATCTATCCTACCTTTCTTCTTTCATACCATATTCATGTAAATTTTGCTTCCCAAATCTCTTTTGATGCGCCACTACCTTCGGTGGAATCCAAGGAAGATCAAGACAAACCACAAGAGAAGAACAAATCTTTACAATAATCCATCTTGAGCCTATGTCCAAGATTCGTTCGGTTTTGGAAGTTATCTATATTTGGCTTCAAACCAAATTGCAAGATAGGAAGGTTAACCAAACTCCTCCTCAACCCACTTCTATATCTCCAATCGGATTTCAAAGACCCCAAACTAAGTTTTCAACTAGTTTTACCAAAAATTAGGGTTTGAGGAAGTTAAGGTTTTCTAAAATTGATTTGGGGGTTTTGACATTCAAGGTTGGTACCCACCAATTCTAGTATCAAGTTGTCGAAATCAAGAAGACTTGAAGACATTCGGCATCTCCTATTTGGCCTTGTGTTCGACCCATCTCCAAAACTTGTAAGGATAATATGTTGTTGTGTCATTTAAAATTTATCTCGTTATGTATTGAAAGTGGAGTCGGGTTTAACCCGTGTTGTTTTTCATAATGCTTTTCGAATCAAAATTTATTAATAATATGAATTTATGGTGATTAAATTCTATCCGATCATGTGCGTCTTATTAGTCCTACTTGAGGAGTTTTTGGTTAATAATCAAATACTTAATTTGTCATGTTAGGATTGTCCTTGTCGATTGTGTCGTTCATCCGTTTCGGTCGAGTAGTAGACACCAAGAAAGTTAGAAAAGTTAAGTGTTCTTGAAGTTGTTAATCTTGATGTTTTGGTAAATAATTATTGTCACATTTAAAATTTAATTTGGTCAATTTCTTTTGTCGATTTGGGTTCTGTCGAGAGTACGAGACCAAGGAGCTGGAAAACTAAGTTTATAAAATCCTAGAACATTAGTATTGAATCTAAAATTTGGTGTTGAGTTTTGGTATTTGGTAAGTTAATATGAAACGTGGTTCTCGTGTGTGACTCGTTTCTGTCGAGAGTAACAAAACTAAGAACTTGGAAAAGTTAAGTTTTATAAACTACTAATAACATAAGTAGCGAATTCGGAAAGATAAGTGTCAATTCCGACACCTTGTTTAATACTCAAATATTTGCGTAGCAATGATAATCTAGTGAAACCGGGTTGAGTAGTGCTCAACTATTATGAGGTCATACCGCATTCTTGTTCTAAAACGTTAAGTTAACATAATGGCCCCGAGTATCATTTGAGTTGTTATAGTCAAGTCGAGTAGTCGGGGTGTGTTTTGAGCACATCAGTCGTGATGCTGTTAGCTTGAGTTTAACTCCGAATGGCTGATGTCTTACTCGAAATCCTTCTACTCATCTAGACATATGGTTGATAGTAAATGCGTTGCTCGTAAGATGGTTACATGAGGAAACTAATGTGGTCACATAACTAATACATTGTGTCTATAAGTAATCATTTTTGCGAGAGACCTGTAGGTTGTTTTCCCAGCCGAGAATTCTCGACATCACAAATAAGGGCATACTATGGTTGAGTTGCATCTCGAGTCCAAGCCGAATATGTTCAACTCGTGCGTCAAGCAGGAATACTAGCGCTAGAAAATGAAACATGTATAATGTTCACTGAAAATCTTAATGTAACTATGCTTTTGAAAACATGGTAACACTTGGTTACCTTTCCTTCCTTCAAATTGTGTCTGTACCCTTGCCATCATTTTTTCTGGGCCACAGCCCCACTCACGCCTTGGATTTGCAAAAGGAGCTAGTTGTTTTGTGGGCCTCGGCCCAACCTAGCACCCTGTCATCATCAACACCGGGCCACAGCCCAATGTGGTTCGGAGTGTTCGTTGGGCAGTCTGAGTTAACCAACAAAATGACACCCGAGGTGTTTAAACCGGAAGTCAAAATATAAGCTAAACTCATTTTCCACGTATCCGAATTCTTCCACTTAAAATATACAATCGCGAGCTTAACAAATAAACAAGTGCAAAGTCTATTTTTACAAAGACAACGAGTGGTTTAAAACATATTTCACTTAATATTGTCTACGTAAACGCTTAACGCCAATATGTAAACAAATGCGTGTCAAGTAAAATTCTTGTCTAGAACTATATATTAAGAACAAATTTTGTTAAATAAATGATGATCACTATATTATTTTATGATCCATAAAAAAAAAATTGGAAGACTTCAATTTTAACTCAAGTATCCTTCTAAATACATTTAGAAAATAAATTAACTATAATGTTGACAATACCAATTGTGTCAACTTAAACAAGTATATATACATTTATATACTTACTAGTGGAACCTTATAATTATTTTTCATATCAAACTTTGGATATTAAAACCATATTAATGTCAACATGAAAAGTATATATACTCCGTATACCTACTAGTTAAATCATTTTAACGATTTTTACAAACTTACGTTAAGTATTAATACAATTATCAAGGCCATTGAACTACTTTAAGTAAGTGATACTTAAAACAATGAACTAAAACATTGCCCTCCTTATCTAGGTCGCGTGTCGGTGCCGCTTCACAACAATCACTAAATCCCACTTTTGGATTGCACATTTGCTAAGGTGAGTTTCATAGCCCCACTTTTACTTGATAAATTGTTTTATACATTTTGGGGTGAGAAATATGCAAAACATTTTATGGATCAAAACTATTACATGATTACTATTACGTGGTTTAGCCTAAGCCCTTATGTCCCTAGAGAATGCCCTTCTTCATGAACCGTCAATTCCCCATTGGGAAACGCGAATGTTATAAATAGATCTATTGAGGGTGACTCCTTCGTTCGGTTGGCCATGCTTAGGCCAAAGCGAAGCGTATACCATGTCGGAACCAAGTGTTGAGGGACAAAACACTTGCTATGGGCCCCTATATTGTATGACATCTTTTAGCATACAGAAACTGTCGTAGTATCGGTTGCATGAACTTAGAGCTAACGTAATAGACTTTCATCCATATATCATTATATTCTTGATAATGATTACATGCCTTTGCTTATGGTCCAAACTTACTATTTTAATCTAAACCTATGGACTCACCAGCTTATAGCTGACCTTTTTAGCATATTTTCTCAGGTGCTTTGTTGTGAACATGGATGCAAGGCAAGAGGTGGATAAATAGTCGTAGAAATTTCTAAAGAAAAGCTTTTACAAATAAAAGATGTTTTTATATTGGGACCACAAAAATTATGGGGTATGCCCATTTATCTAAACAATGTTGTAAGATATTGTTTCAAAGGATTTTATGAAATTAAATGGAGTAGGTACTCCGTTCTGTATTACTTGTGTTTTGATTTACCAATTTCGTAACGTTCCCAAATAACACGTATGTTTCCGCTAAACCGGATTTGGGGGTGTTACAGACATACCCAACCAGAAACAACACATCAACTAATACCTATCTGATATCAGACAATAAATGAAAATATCTCTGTTAAGCTATACCATATATCTGATGCAAGTTAGAAAAACAGAGACCATTCTTCCATTCAGTAGCATTCCTTTGAGCAACAACATACCAACTTTATAGATTCACCTATATTGCACCAAATCATAGCTTTATAACTACATTTACTACTCCAATTTCCATCCAAGATCATTTAACCGATATCTACAATGACCTAGGAGGAAGAAAGGAAAGGCATCATTATGTAAGCTATAGCCACACAACCTCTCAAGTCAAAGGCTCTACCAGAAAACCTACATTTCCATCTTAGCTAACTAAGGCTAGTCAAATGGGAGGGTCGACCCCTTGGGTTGTGTTCGGTTGTCAATTGGTTGCCCCATTGTGGCAAGAAGGTTGTGCTCGGTCGGTTGGGTTGTTTTGGACGAACTAGTTTGCTTATACGACCGTATTGGTATGTCACATGTGAACAAAGATTGTGCCGTTTGGGTTTAAAACAATTTTTTTTTAAAAAAACTTTACCACTTTTACAACATTATAAATACCAACCTCAAACACATTTCTAAACACACAATTCAAGCAACTTCTCATAAACACTTTCAAACACATTTTGTTAATTATGTCTTACGAGATATTTTTTAATTCTTCGTCTTCCGACAAGGAAGAAGTTATGAGCGAGTTTACGGAGTTTATGGAATTTACGCAGTATGCTTGGGACGCTTACCAAGCGTCACTGCCAAAGGTTCAACGAAACTACACGCCTAGGGATCATGAGGGTGCTCATAATCATTTAGTTGCCGCTTACTTCTCCGAAGAACCGTTGTATGACGAAAAAACATTCTGTCGGCGGTTCCGGATGCGCCGAGACCTATTCACCCGAATTGTTCAAGAGGTAACCAATTATTCTCCTTATTTTCAACAAACTCCTGCTTGTATGGGCGTACTTGGTATTTCCCCATTGGTTAAGTGTCTTGCGGCAATTCGCCAATTGGGATACGCAGCCGTTCCTGATTCTCTTGACGAGTATCTGCAATTGGGTGCAACAACAACACATGATTGTCTCCGTAACTTTTGTAGGGTTATTATAGAGTTATATGGTGCTGAGTATTTGCGAAAGCCCACGTATTTTGACATTGAAAGAATATATGCTCATCACGAGCAAAAGCATGGGTTTCCTGGGATGATGGGAAGCATTGATTGTACAAGTTGGGAGTGGGAGAATTGCCTATGCTAGGGGTGATCACATGCCACATCCATTCATTTTATTGGAAGCGGTCGCCTCCCAAGATTTATGGATTTGGCATGCATTCTTTGGTGTCTCCGGGATGAATAACGATATAAACATTTTACATCGTTCCCCATTTTCAATGATATCAACTGGAGAGCACCGGAACTTGAATTCCGTGCTAATGATGTCGCACCACGGGGATATTATCTTCTTGACGGATATATCCGAATGGTCTGTCTTATTAAGTCCATTTCAAATCCTCCTACGGTGATGAAAAAGTAATCTTGTACAAGAGGAAGCACGAAGTAGCAAGGAAAGATGTGAAACGAGCTTTCGGTGTGTTGAAGAAGAAGTGGAAAATGCTTAAAGTTCCGGCTCGAGGGCTGTATAAACAAGATCTCCAAGATATTGTGTATACATGTATCATATTACATAATATGATCATCCGACACAAGCAGCGGACGATATGTCCTACATGGTTTGCACAAGAGGGCCACCGTGATCATGATCTAGTAAGATCCCATGCAGAATCCTTAGTAGTTACTTAGGAGATAATGGACCGATCAACTCATCTAAACTTAAAATCTGATTTGGTCGAACACGTTTGGAGAAACCGTCGAATGCAGGCAATTAGGAGATTGAAGGCGAAGACGAAAGTGACGAAGACGCAACTGACAATGAAGATTTTTTGTGATGTTTTTAGTTTTTAATAAGTACTGTAATGTTTACGTTTTATTAGTTTAAGTTTTTAATTATTCTTTGTAATATTTAAGTATTTTATTAATGAAGTTTAATTTTGTTTTAAAAATATTTGAATTAAAAAAAAAAATCCAGTCACCACTGCAGAATTGAGGTCGGTCGGAGAGAAAGGCGATGTGCAGAGGGTCGACCTGCGGGTCACCATCGCTACTAGCCTAAGAGGCATCAGCATCTAAGAACACACACTTTGATTGAGAATCCAACCAATCCTCCTTTAGTAGTGTATAGCTAGAACCAAGTAGGTTTATCTTTTATTGCTCTCTATTCAGCCAAAATATTTGACCATCTCTCTTCATTATAAACTTTTTTGCTATATGGTAAAAAAAAGATCGAATTGTTATAACCCCTTTTTAAGTAAGTTGTCCAAGAATTGAAAAAGGCACACTTCAATTTTGATATCATAATCACTACTGTTCACCACTCATATGTATTAAATTTTTTTAAGTTGATACAAACATAATACATCAAGTTCACCATTCACAATATATAAAACAAAAATGGTAAAAATAAAAGTAAAAAGTCAAAAAAGTGAAAAGATGAAAAAATAAAAAAGAAAATGTTAACGCAATTAATTATGATCAAGTGAAAAGTTGAAACTAAAAATGAAAATGTTGAAAACATATGTTTCAAAAGGAAACTATTAATACACATCGAAAATTAGGTTGACCCGGGACGCTTCAAACCAGGTGGGTTGATCCGGTTTAATTTGACCCGTTTTTCAACCCAACCCTTCAGGTTGACCCGGTTTAAATTGACCCATTTTTTTCGACCGGAATGGTTCAACCGGTTGAACTACCCGGGTCGAACCGGGTTTCAAAACATTATGTTTAATCCCCAAATCTTCAAACTTTTATTATTTTTCATTTATAACCCATAAACATTTTTTTAACAATATAATTATCTGCCGTTATAAAATACCGTTGCTATGTATGAGTACTCGTCTAGTAAATTAAACGTATATAACGTTTTTTTAGTGAAAATCAAAGGCTCACTGTAAATTTCTTTTCCCTTTCAACATAATCATTAATAATTGACCAGAAATCTTGATCCGTATAAATTACTTACATAAATGTGTACATCCATAATCAAAATCCTCACTATCATTGCAATTAAATATCACAAAAACAAGTTAACAAACACCTCAACTATCAATCTATCATCTAGTCAAATCCCAGATAACCTGTTTTGCCTAAGATCTACAAATCTCAACCTTGATCACACGTAGGAATTTCCTAAAAAATCAAGAAAGTTAAAGCCAAAAACCGGGTAAAACACATCATATTACTTAGCATGCACTTGATTTCATTTGGACAACGGTTCTTCACAACTTTCAATTCGCTCGGCAAGCCTAGTCCCGGATAGGGACTATATAATAGTATAGCACTGCCAAATCAAGTCCATTCATATGAATATCGTTGTTACAAGTAGAATGTTAATATTGTATATATACAACATGTGCGTTAAGAACCTTTTATATGCTTCATAGTGAAACGACACATAAATGTCATGCATAGCAGAATCAACTTAAGAACGTGTATTCGAGAAATGTTGTTATAAATTGTCTAGAGCTTGAAAAATTCAGTCTGAAACTACATGTGCATAAATGATCATATGCAACATTGGTTAACCTTGATTATGATAAGAAAATCAAAAATCTAGAATTCATTCAATGACACTTGCAAACTTTTTTACAGTAGAAAGTGACCAATATATACAATAAAAGTTGAGCTACTTTCTTCTCCACAAACACTACAATAACGATCTGCTACAACTAGAGTCATATATCTTGACTGAAAGATACTACTAAATGTATCGGTTGTTTCATGTTCAACTAGTATAGAAATCACGGCTTTCAGTCCTTTAATGTTCTACGTAACTAAGAGGAAAGAATAGCACTATGAATAGATATTTTCATTCTCCTTCTAATCTACCTTCGAAGTTTGCGAGACTGTACAACAACTGTTACATACATCCAATCCTTAAATTGACTTAACGAAGCAAAAAGGAAATTTCTGCACCAGCGGTTAAACAATAGAGTACCGCAGATCCCCCAAAATCCAACTGCAAATCCAGCACCGAAACTTGTGAAATCTGATTTATGGAAATCATCTGCATCTTCATCATCTTCCTTCTCAACAGTTGTAGCAGCCGGTGGAAACGCACATCTTTTTGTAAGTGGGGGTCCACAAAGTTGAGGGTTACCACTATAAAACGAAAAGTTGAAGAGTTGGAGTTGAGGCCCCGATGGTATTCTTCCCGATAAGTCATTGTTAGAAAGGTCAAGATAACTTAAGAATGTTAACTGAGATAAACTCATGGGAATAATTCCGTAAAACTCATTTTTTGACAAGTCGAGAGATTGAAGCGATTTTAACTGACCTATATCTTTTGGGACTTCCCCATGAAGTTTATTAAACGAAAAATTCAAAGAAACCAACTCACGAAGACTTGTGATATCATTAGGAAGTTTTCCGGATAGCTTATTGCTTGAAAGATCAATGCTTATTAGTAGCTGGAGGCCTCTTTCAAATGCACGGTCTTTTCCTTTCCACACAAACCATGTCTTATCAATAGAAAGAGCCTTTTCAGATCCTCTCAATACTTCATCAGGATGAAGATTATTGCCATAAGGTCGGCAATTGTAAGAACTTGCACCTCGTCCCAAACACGGATCAGGAATTCTGCCAGATGGTGCATATGAGATAGCACGAGGCACAAGGTCATCTGGGAGGGGGGATCCTGCATAAGATGAATTACGGTTGGTAATATAATCTCGGAAGCCTTTCCTAGCCATAGCTGTGAAATTACCAAAACACGGAGGGATGTTTCCCGAGAACCCGTTGTTAGAGAGGTCAAGGAATTGAAGATTATTTAACCAACAGATTTGGGAAGGTAAACTGCCATAAAACCTATTGGACCGTAATATGAGAACATACAATTCGGAAAGTCTTTCTCCTAACGCTAGAGGGAATTTTCCAGATAACTTATTATCCCCAACATCCAACAACCTTATTTTTGTCAAATTGCTCAATGCCATCGGCAGTTCGCCAACAAAGGCGTTTCCTCGCAAATACAATGCTTCAAGCTGATGTAAGGATCCTAACGAAGAAGGAATTTTTCCAGATAGATTGTTATTGCAAAGATTAAGAACCACAAGATGTTCTTGGAATTTCAACCAACAATCAGGCAGGGTCCCTGATAAATAGTTATCTGAGAGGTCAAGGAAAGTTAAAGCAGAATCAATTTGACACATAAACGAAAGTGTTCCTGAGAACTTGTTTCGAGAGAGGTTTATGGCTACCAGTTTGGACGGCAATAACGGTATCCTACCTTCAAGATGGTTTTTACTCAAATCTATTCCAGGATACCCATCAAAATGTAACTGCATATCTGGTAGCATACCTTTTATTTCATTTGAAGAGAGATTTAGAAATTTCAATCCAAGTGGTAGGTCCCAAAACCACGTAGGAATGCTATCTGATATTCCCGCACTGGAAATATCAACATGTGTGAAATTTCTTTGAGTTTTGAGCCAAAGTGGAAAGCTAGGACCCAACTTGCAGGACTGCAAATTTATGGTCTTCAATTGGAAAGGAATTTTCGCGAGGGAGCTTAATTCTAATGCTAAAGAATTGAAAGATAAGTCCAAATACGTTAACTGAGTGAGATTTAGAAAATGAACATCAGAAACTACGCCTTCCAAGAAGTTTGATGAAACATCCAGAAACTCAAGATTTGAGAGTCGACCTATGCTATTTGGTAGATTTCCGGTTAACCGATTACTAGACATGTCTATCTTCCTCAAGGATTGACATTCTGTGAAGTCGGGAATGGTACCGTTCAAATAATTGTATGCAAGAGACAATTCACTCAAGGATGAACAACCTGTGAAATAAGGAACAACCCCATACAAATTATTGCGATGCAGGACTATTTCCTTAAGGGCTGGACATCCAGCAAAGCTGGGCAACGTCCCGTTAAGAAGGTTTTCAGACAAATTCAACTGAACTAGAGATGAACTGTTTTCAAAAGATTTTGGAATGACACCTTCTAATTGGTTTCTTGAGAGGTCTAAATATGTAAGTGAAGTGAAATCTCCAAAGGAAAACGGAATAGACCCCGTCAAAATATTTTGACTAAGATCAAGATGAAGCAAGTTGGAGAGATTTGAAAGATGACGAGGAATAGGTCCACTGAGATTTGCAGCAGAAATATCCACACGTCGTAAGCTTGTAAGAGAACCCAAAAAGTTTGGTGTAGGACTGGACTGAAAGTCAATACCACTTAAGTTAAGATATTCTAATTGATGCAATACACGTAATGATGTACTAATGTTACCCACCAAGCGATTAGAAGAGTTAGAAAGATCAAGTCCGATAACATGACCAGTGTGGTTGTCGCAACTTACACCAACCCATCTGCAACAATCCTTCTTTTCTTCTTCGCTACCCCAATCACCTAAACTATTATGGACACCAACTAAATTTTCTTTTACTAACAGTAAAGCTTGCCTCTCTTTCTCGATACAAGACCTTGTAATCCCCAACGTAACATTATCACCATTGACAAATGAACCAATGCATAGCAGAAACAACACTATAACGAGCATAGTATAGGAAACTAAGAAACTAAAAGAAACGACAGACTAGCACGAATTGAATAACTCGGGTGTAAAACTATATATTTCTATAGAAAGGTAAATGGCTTTAAGACACGATGATTACAATATAGTAATATAACACCTGACCCTTTTTTCTGCATGTTATCTAGAAGTATAGAAAAAACAAAGGTTGTTGTGAAAAGTTTTCCACACGCTAAATATGCATAAAAAATGACTAGACGAAATGGTCACAAGGAAAAGTTTTGATTCTAAGAACCCACGAAATAGTCAGAGTAAATATGTAAAAAGGTTAGAAAGGTGGTTGTGTGAGAAAGCAACTTTTTAGAAATTTTACAACTAAAAAGTTGCTAAATAATCCAACATGTTTATAAATGGTCAAATCTTAGCAATCCTTTAGATAATAGATGAAAACAGTATTAATCTTCAATTCAACTAAATTAAGCTAAAACTGAATCTAATTGTTTTTATCAGAGGAGAAAATATTAGTAGCAATTATTTATTTATTTATTTATTTTTTTTTTATTATTTTTTTTTAATAAAAACATCACTTTATTAGAAATTCAAAAGATTTACAAGAAATTAATGGAAAGCCGAGACAATTATCATTATCATTATCATTTATCATCATCATCATCATCATCATCATCATCATCATCATCATCATCATCATCATCATTATTATTATTATTATTATTATTATTATTATTATTATTATTATTATTATCTTTTGAAACTATTAAGATACAACTTTACAAGCATATGGCCAAACCTGGATACTGCTCCTGCCCGAAACCTAGGCCCAATAACTTTGGGCTTTCATGGGTCATATCGTCCACTGGGTTTTATGATATGTATTTGGCTCGTTGTTCATTCCAAACATTAATATTTGTCTGAAATCATATGTTTCCATGATTCATGAAATTTGATTATATAATATCTTTTTACATTAAAAATTTATAAACAAGCAAGTTAGGTGGGAGAAGAATTCAAAATGGTGACGCTTTAAAGCCAGCATTCATTTTATGTGTTGACAAGCAACTTGTATAATATCCACACATTGCATATTTATTCCCATACAAGTTGATGAAGATCGTTTTTAAACCTATCACAATCCTTGACAACGATCGAATACAATGTTGTCATTGCATTTACTCAACCAAGGCAACTGTGTGATTGATAAATAATGATTCGATAAAAGCAAATATAACTAATACTTGTAACAACAAGAACGTCAACCTAGTATACTTTGAAGCACATCGAGTATATGTTGCAACTCATGGACAACATCTTTTATATCCATACGTCGTGGTGGGGAATCTGTTGAGCATAAAACTCCAATCTTGATTGTTGAAGTTGCACATTCTTCTATGATCTTTGTATTTGAAACCGTTGTTTTCATAGCCTTTTCATCATCTTGATGAAATTTAAGAATGTCACCATCAATTACATCGTTTACATGGTCGGGTAAGGCCATGTACGCGAATTTATGGAGGCTCAGGCCATCGTTGAAGATGTCGTCTGTTGGTTTTTTCCCGGTAATCACCTCCAATAATAATATTCCATAGCTGTACACATCCCCACTACTTGTCATCTCGTTCCCAAGACCATACTCTGCAAGTTTTAAAACTCATTTACTTTAGAAAAATGTAATATCGTATGTAAATATAAACATCAGAAATACTAGAATTTTACCCGGGGGTGCATAACCAATGGTTCCTTTAATGCCAGTAGAGTTGTTTTGGTTGGTATTTGTTCCAATAAATCGAGCTAAACCAAAGTCTCCAACATGGGCCACCATATCATCATCGAGTAGAATGTTGCTAGGCTTCAAGTCACCATGAACAATGGTTGTTAGGCAATGATTATGAAGGTAATCAAGTGCGCTTGCAACATTGATGAGGATATTTATTCTTTGAAGAAGGTCAAGTCTAGGTTTATTTGCATTTGAATGCAACCAATCATGTAAACTCCCATTCGGCATGAACTCATATACTAAAGCTTTAAATTCATTGCCTTGGAAATCAAGACTTGAACATGAAGTTATTATCTTGAGCAGATTCCGGTGTCTGATACTCCTCCATGCTTCACATTCTACCAGAAAGCTTCTGTCAGCTCCTCGAATGCGAAGATTTAGAACTTTGACTGCAACCAATCCATCATCAAGGATGCCTTTATAAACAGAGCTGAACCCACCATTGCCAATCAAATTAGTTTCAGAGAAACCATTCGTAGCTTCCCAAAGTTGACTGTATGAAATTTGTGAGTATTGTCTGCTCATTGACAATTCGCGAAAATGCTGGCTTTCACGTTTCTTTGTTGACCAAATGTACACAACCCATAATACGATGCCAAGTATGAAAACAATCAAAATGAATAATATTACAAAGAAAGGAAATACTTTATCACTTTTCTTCGCCTTCTTACATTTTGGTAACCCAAGTTCTGCTAAGCCACCACATAGCCTACTATTCCCCAAAATTGAGAATGTACTTGCATTGGAAAACGCTCCTACAATGGGTACTTCACCCTCAAAATCATTAAATGATAAGTCCATATATACTAATGAGAACTTCTCCAAGAATCGAGGAATTTGGCCTGATAAATTATTATGAGAAAGGTCAAGCAATGCTAAGCCTCTCAAAGAACTTAATGATGGTGGTATCATGCCTTGAAACAAGTTTCCTTTGAGGGATAATGTTACAAGGCTTATACAACCACCAAGGCTACTAGGAATATCACCTGATAAATTATTGCTTGATAAATCCAAATAATTCAGCTTCTTGAGGTCTCCAACCTCAGTTGGAAGTGAACCAAATAGATTGTTTTGAGAAAGATTTAATATCACGGAAAGAGATGAAAGTTGAAGAAGTTGCTTAGGTATCTCGTCGCTCAGCTTATTGTCAGAAAGGAACAATTGTGATAGACTATGGCAATTCCCCAAGCTTGAAGGAATACGCCCTTCCAGTCTATTAGAACTTAAAGCAAGTTTAATCAACGACGTTAAGTTTCCAATGGCATCTGGAATCAACCCCGAAAATTGGTTTTGATACAAAGCAATAACTCCTAGTTTTTTAAGCATGCCAATGGTTGAGGGGATTTTTCCTATGAATCGGTTTTCTCCTAAATTTAAATTGGTGAGGCCAACTAGATTACCTATACTTGAAGGGAGGCTTCCATGTAGCATATTTCCTGTTAAATCTAAATAAGAGAGTTGATCAGAAAGATTACCAATTGATCTCGGAACCACTCCTTGAAACTTGCAATGAGAAAGATCCAATATCTCTAAACTGCTACAGTTTCTCAAAGAATCAATAAACTTCATTTCATCAGCTTCACCGCTTCCATAAAGGTTTTCAGCTAAGCTTATTTGATAAATATGTATTAGTTTCCCGAAGTTGACTGCCAACTTGCCACTCATTCTAGTCTCACTTATTTCAATAAGTCCTAATTTTGAACAATTGGATATTGAGAGTGGAAGAGATCCACTGAATTTGTTAACACTTAATTGAAGCCTCACAAGATTAGGGAGCATTGCACCTATGGATGAAGGAAGACTACCAGTAAGTTGATTCTCAGGCATTGAAAGATCAGTTAGGAGTGTGAGGTTATAAATGGAACGAGGACTGTTCCATTTAAGTTACAAACACCAACATATAATTCTTTCAAGTTTTTCCAATTACCTAAGGTATCCGGAATGCTCCCACCCAATGGATTTCTGCTTGCAGAGAATGATTCAATTGATGTAAAATTACCCAAGAAAGCCGAATTCCACCTGTTAAGTTATTTCTATGAATAACAATAAAAGTAAGTTTCGTAAGGAAACTGATCTCTTTTGGTATGCTTCCAACTAACTTGTTAGCAGATATCACGAGTGTATCAAGATTAGAACAACCAGACAAGTTAGACGGAATAACTCCTTCGAATTGGTTACTGTCAAGATTGAGTAAACGCAACCTTGATAAACGACCAAGTTCAGGAGGAATGGCTCCTTTAAAGCTATTGTTTAAGAGTGAAAATGAAACAAGGAAGCTGAGGTTCCCTATATGAGGAGATAAATATCCTCCTAAGCCTTGGTCATAAAGTATCACACCAGTCACTCTTTTGCGTTGCTTCCCACATCTAATTCCATTCCAATCACAGAAATGTAATGAAGTGTTCCATGAGGTCAGAGCTCCATATGGATCTTGTATCATTGACTTGAATGACAACAAGGCCATATGATCGGTCTCATTTCCGCCATAGGAAGTACTAATGCCTGAGGAAATAGATAGTATAACGAGACTAGAAAAGATCAAAGAAATACATGAGGGAGACGATATGGAAAATATGGGTTGCTTTACATTCATTTTTGGTAATAGTAATTAGGATTGCAGTGATAGTATGTTAATGGTTATTTTTGTTACTCAGTTATCGTGTCGGCATACAAATAATGGAACAAATGCTATCCACAAATTGATTGAGGAGGGAGACCAAGTCTTTTATAGCAATAAATAGCTATAAAGAGACATCTACCAGCATATATATAAAATTTTCAAACATCTAATACGTATGATAGAACAAATAAATGAACAGGCCCACCAAGATTACAGTACGTAGTTGGTTTAGTGTTGGTAATAATGTTCTCATTTCACTGAACAAGCAATTAGAAATGTTAGAAAGATTGAGTCTATTAACATGACCAGTGTGGTCGTTAAATTGATAACAACCCATTTGCATCAATGCTTCATTGCTTTGTTTCTTTTTTGAACCCCAATCATGTAGATTGACACCAACTCATTTGCATCAGCTTCATTGCTCCGTTACTGCAGTCGAGTGATATTTTCTCGCATCAATAGTTTTCTTGGCCCCTTATTTTCTAATAAAAGTCGTACCATACTCTGTTTCTTTCATAGCTGTTAAGCCAACATTTACGGTTTTTTGGATGAAAAGGTGAACATATATTAAAAAGGCCTTGTATGTAGCTTTGTGAAAAACAAAGACTACCCATTTTCAAGGTTATTATATTTGGCGCTTCTGATACAAAAGGCCTTGTATGTAGCTTTGTGAAAAACAAACACTACCCATTTTCATCACAGATGGCAAACAGGAAATTCTATAATCGAGTGTGTAAATAAGGGCTTCTCAGGAATATAAAAAAAGATAATTACAGTAATAAACTACATAATTAATAGCATTTGGTAGCTCAAATATGATCTACAAAAGGCTACTGAAGATGCATAACAATTAAAATAACTGTTGAAATGGATTTCTACTAGGAATAGATCTTGCATGCCTAATTGGTTTAGTTGAATTTGTGATCCAAATTGTTCTTGCACTAAATTAAACTGATGTAATTCCCTTCTCTCTAGCACCTTGCTCGTTCTAATAAAATGCCGTTAAAAAAACATAATTGTCCTAATACTTTCAACTATGCTGTTTTGTATGCTAACTGATCCCCACAGAATTTGAAAAGGTAAAATAACATGTTTTGAATTCATGGTTCACACCACTCTATGGATAAAGTGGATCCAAATAGAAATGATGTAGCTTTTTGTTAAAAAAGCAAGAGAAGTGGCACGTTAAGGAGCGATAGCAAGGTTTTATCTTTCTTATGGATCTCAAGAAGGACTAAACATGTGAAGGTTAATTAATACTCTGGTCTTTTCCATAGGTTTCATAGATTAATGAAATAACTAGTTTGATCAAATAAATAACTTTTCATAGATAGTAAACAGAGCTCATTATTTTCCTCTATTATTAAGATTGAAATCCGTTAAAAGAAAAGATTAGGCATTCGATTGACAACATTTAGGAAAATATATAAAGTTGGTTCTTGTTGGATATATGAGATATTACTCTCACAAAAATTTGCTCACAAAAACTTACTTCGACAATCTGTGAAAGAATTCTTTTGTATAAGAAAAATGACATACAAAATATTTCTTAATAAAACTTCAAACACTTTATTTTTATTTGGTTGGCACTGGTACATACTACTACATCATTTTGATTTGCTTTTATAGACCAACTTGCATGGCTATATTACAATGTGAAAAACTAGAAAGCTTATAATTCAAAGATTGCATGAGATTTCCTATACTGACACTACAACATGCATTTACCACATGCTAGTTAACTTACTATGTAGATAGAGAAGTTCCAGTTTTTTTTAGTAACAAAACATGTCCAAAAGTCTTCCCAACTATTCCTTTCTCATGTTTAATAGTAGGGCTTGTCTCCAATAACCTTTTCATTTTCTTTTTGTGGCAAAAAACACATTAGTTTACATTCTCCCCATAATGTGTTTTGGCTGAACTCCCAACTTTCGTCTGAGCTCTTGAAACTTTTCTCGTGGAAGTGCTTTTGTGAAAATGTCGGCTAGCTGATCATTTGTTCCACAAAATTCAAGTTGCACCTCTCCATCTTCAATTGCTTCTCTGATAAAATGATGTTTCAAAGCGATATGCTTTGTGAGGCTATGATGAACCGGGTTCTTTGCGATTGCTATTGCTGACATGCTATCACAAAAAATTGTTGTAGGCTTCAATTGCTTTTCTCCAATATCTTCAAAAATTCTTCGTAGCCAAATTGCTTGTGATGTGGCTAGAGCTGCTGGGACGTACTCTGCCTCTGCTGATGATTGTGCGACTGTTTGTTGCTTCTTGGAGCACCAACAAAACACACCTGAACCACGCGAAAAAATATATCCGGATGTACTTTTCATTTCATCTGTACATCCTCCCCAATCACTATCACAAAAACCATGCAAATTTATATCTGCATTTTTTTCGAACTTGATTCCAAAACCTTTCGTGCCCTGCAAATATCTTAAAATTCTTTTACCAACTCCCATGTGGATCTGACTAGGATTGTGCATGAATCTTGAGAGTAAACTTGCGGCAAACATGATGTCGGGTCTTGTTGCTGTGAGGTATAACAATTTCCCCACCAAACTTCGATAAAGTGTAGCGTCCACTTTACTTGATCCGTCTTCTTTCATGAGCTTTTCATTAACAACCAAAGGAGTGTCCTTCGGGTTGCATTCCGACATATCAAAAATCTTCAAAATCTTCTCGACATACTTTTCTTGACAAATAAAAACGCCGCCATCATCTTTACTTGAGAATTTCCTGCAGTGCCAATATCGACCAAAATACTTTCATCACCGGTCATATGATTACTACAACCGCTGTCAAGAAACCATGTGTCACTTCTTTCAATGTTAGCTGAGTGACAAAAGAAAACATTTTCATTTTCTTGTTTTTCTTCTAAAAAATTTGCTTGTTGTTGGTTTTTCTTTCGACAAAATTTTTCTAAATGACCAAATTGATCACAGTGAGTACATTTGTACTTTTCTTTGTACCAACAATCTTTTTCCTCGTGATTGTCTTTCTTGCAAATGGAACACTTGTGAGAGTTTCCATCGCCAAATGATCTTTTGTCAAAGTTGCCTTGACCTCTAAAACTTCCGTAGCTTTGTCCACGTCCACGGCCTCTAAAATTTCTGCCTCCTCGACCACCTCGGAATGAACTACCTCTTCCATAATTTTGTGGTGGCTTCTTGTCGCCTTGCAAGCTGGATTGGAATGCACTTTCGATTGGCCTTTCCAGAGTGACGAGTCATACGTTGCTCATATGACTTGAGAGAACTTAGCAATTCTTGAATACTCAAAGTTTTGAGATCTTCGGTGTTTTTAATAACTGCTATAATTGGATCAAATTTTTCGGGAATACTGATGAGAATTTTCTCAACAATACGTTGGTCTTCAATTTCATCACCATAACTTTTCATCTGATTAATCAAATCGGTTAATCTAGATGAATAATCATTTAGTGACTCATTTTCCTTCATCTTAGTGTTCTCGTAATCTCGTCGGAGAGTTTGTAGCTTTATAGCTCTCACTTTGACGTCTCCTTGAAATTATTGCTTGAGCACCTCCCAAGCTTCTTTTGCTTTTTTTTAGGCGCATGATTTTCGGGAAGATTGACGGTGTGACTCCCCGCTGAATCATACTTAGAACGGCTTCATTTCGGCTTCTCTTTTGCTTCAATTCTTTCATTTGCTCATCGGTTAATTTTTCCGTATCAACGAGCTCTTCAAATGTGTTTTTGACATCGTCAAACACATCTAAAGAATCAAATAGTGTTTCCATTTTGACACACCAATAATCATAATTTTCACCATAAAAAATTGGGACGACAACATGACTTAAATCAAAACCTTGTCTTCTTGTCATTGCCGCTTTATAAAAATGATAAGAACTCGTTTAAGCCAAATGGATTGGAACAAGCTCTGATACCAATTTATGTTGGATATATGAGATATTACTCTCACAAAAATTTGCTCACAAAAACTTACTTCGACAATCTGTGAAAGAATTCTTTTGTATAAGAAAAATGACACACAAAATATTTCTTAATAAAACTTCAAACACTTTATTTTTAGGGCTAATTCTAAGAATGCATCTTTTGCTCAAGGTGTCATCACTTTTTAGGAAAAAAGTTTGGGTATTTCCAAAATAGACTTTGAGACTTGCGACTTTTTCCTTCCAATGTAAGAGTGACAAGTGTCCCGACACTTTTCGATTCAATCATTTTCATCTATGATTTATAGTCGACTAATATCCAATGACTTTTTAAGATTCAGCGATTTTTTTTGATATTTTCGAGAAAAAGTCAAACTTTAAAAGTAATATTTTATTCCTTTTGCTCTCGATAACGCCACACGCTGGTCTCGGGGTCAAGGAAACTTCCTTTTCTCGAGCAAGTTTTATAACACCCTAGGCAAGTGAACCTAATCGTTGTAGTGTAGTAATTAGGGTAAGCCACGGGTATTGATATCGCTTCTCTAGGGAATAGGAATGCTAGTGAGAAGTTACTACGCTAAGGTTGAGGTTGAGGAAGATTATTTTTATCTTTTATGTTTTTAGAAATTGGAAAGGTACGAATCTCGGTATTGGATTGGGGGTTGGTATTGCTACCGATTACTCTACTATTATCTAATTATCTAAGCTAAGGTTGTGATAGTCTATGTCTAATTGATGTGTACTGTATGATAGTTTAAAGATGTGTTTACTTAGGTTTTACTACTCCTTAATTATCTCCTATTGATGGTTGATTTGTCACGTCCTTATTCCTAGTTGCGTTGTGATTCTAAGGCTATAGGGCGTGCTTATTTCCTAACTCTTTGAAATTACCAAAGGGTCTTGTTTACAAATCCTCTAGTGATTTATAGACGCCTACTCTACGGTTGTCCTTGAATACTTTATCCTACAATTACCTAGATAATTATATTCTAAAGTTCACAAAGAAATGTCAAGCATTAAGTACACAACGAATAATCTAGCGACTCTAGATCATTAGTCAACTAAGATAAGTATCAACCAATCAATATTCAATAATTAAGTTTCATATTCCCTAAGCAAACACACAAATAAATTAGCCGGACATGGAGAACATGCAAGCATACACACAAATAATCAAAGACATAATTAAATTAATGAAGTAAATACTTATCTTGATGTATAATAGGGTTTAGAACCTAAAATACGCACAAGAAAGCCTTGGTTCGGTTTTAGGTTTTACTCCAAAAGACTACACACACAAAACCGAAAAATTCGGATTCTATATATAAGATTACATCTGCGACGGCGCCACCTTATGTTTCGTGGCCGCCGCCGTGTCGCCGTCATTAGGGTTTCGTCTTGGCCACGTAAACCTTGCGACGGCGTCACCTTACGATTGTGACGCCGTCCCTTCACCTCGGCCGTCTTGGTCGCATCTAAGCCGTCCTCGAGTAGCGACGGCCTATTCCTTTAGAACCCGACGTCGTCCCTGAAAACATGCAATTTTGCCTCGAGCCGTCAAAAATGCCTTACCGACGTCGCAGATATGCAAAGACGCCGCCGCTTATGTTTCAAAGCAGCTTTGAGTGTCTCGATTTTGACTTTGGCCATTTTCTTCAGATATTCGCCTTTTCGTCCAAATAAGCATCATTCCAAGATTTTGCCTTCAAGAGACCTAAAAGTGAAAAGGAACGATATTAAGCAATAACGGATACAAAAGTGATCGAATAAGGGCTTAAATGACCCTCAAAAGGTACCTTTAAAACCTTATCAAATATCCCTACACTTGGTATTTGCTTGTCCTCAAGCAAATGTGCTTTAGCCAATTAATTTATAAGTTAGGGGTCATGAAGCATCCATTCAAACGGTCCACAACACATATAAGCCCAAGAAAGTCATAACAAGCACGGAATACATACTAGCACCTCACATGGGGTGTTTGGATACTCACATCTCTCTCGGGTGTATATATGAAATATAACAAATCGGAAATGGAAGATAAACACTCATTAACCGGTCCTAGTACATAGATTACCATAGGCTTGAGAATAGATCAAACCTCACGCTTACGTAAGCACCTAGGAAAGACTATCAAAGAGGTCTTTAAAGGGTTGTAACGTTAGGCTTACGGTAGGAAATAAGGGTTTGGTGGGATAGGCTATATAGTGGTGGATAGTCAAAAATCTCTATGTTGCAAGTATACGAAGAATGGCGTTGCTAAGCCAAGACTCGACACTCTAAAACTCTAGGCAACGAAAATAAACAAACATAATTTAAAAGATAGATGTAGGATGGTAGCCGTATGGTTTTTTTTTTTTTTTTTTTTTTTTTTTTTTTTTCTTTTTTTTTTTTTTTTTTTTTTTTTTTTTTTTTTTTTTTTTTTTTTGTGCATACACTTTTACTCTACCATCCTCTACGGTACATCAAAATGATAGGGTTTATAGACACATCCCTACACTTGAGTTTTTATTACTCTAACACTAATTTGACCCGAATTGAAAAGATCAAAACACTTGGAGTACATTATTATGCAAACAAAGGGAATTTGAGTTTAACGTTCTCTTCCTATATTTCATAAACTTTAACTTTTCCCATGAATCCCAATCATCCCAAAATCGTATACAAAGGATATGACTCGACTTAGCAACTCATGCAAGCAACCGGATAATTGAACTAAGGGTTTTGGGTGATAACATAAATTTGCACTAAAAGTGAGTGCAATAAAGGGTAGGCTAAGGCGATTTGGGTGTATATTTGGGGTGGGGTGTAAACAATGCTCTTCATTGATATTCGGAAAACGAAACATCACGAGAACCGCGAAAAGGATAGGCTCGAGGGGTTAACTAGGGTATCGTGTACTAAAGATGAGTACAACGCAGGGTGTGGGGAATTACTCAACCGAGGTGGAAGAAGTAATTATATTACAGTATTAAACAAGGGTTATCCTAATGCCTCTTATCATTTAGTTATTCCTAACTACACAAGTGTAGTCTCACTAGCGATCTCGGAATGCATCACAAAACAAGTTCTAGAATCTAATATACTACTGGTTCACACTCTAAGCATTAAAGATGAATGCTTTAATTCTTACTAATCTAAGGGCGATCCTCACATTTTGGGTGGAATTTAGGTGGTAAAGGGTTTTGTGCTAGTCATGCAACTTCCTATCCATGAGACGCTTTGTTAAGACTAATGGCCCACTCTTATCGTCATGAAAAATTTTAAATTTGGCTAAAATTACCCTAACCTACATTTTCTCATGGTTTATTACACAAATACACTTGGACAAAGCAAATAGTCAAGGATAAGCATAGTTTCAAAGTTCCGCTTATTTTCCCTCCTACATACTTAAACCGAACATTGTCCCCAATGTTCCCCGAAAGTATCAAAGTTATGATAATAGAAGGTAATTAAAAACGAAAGAAACTAATACTCCCCGATTAGCTCGGTAGGATCCGTGAAAAATGGTGGTTAAATCTTTCCAAGAAGAGTTTTTATGAAAGGCTCCTTCCAAACTTGTGTAACTTCTTCTTGACAAACTAAACCGCACACTAGAAGAAAACAAACGAAACCTTCACGTAAAATCGGCGGTAATAATATACATAAGACTCGATTTAAACTAGGATATAATGCTTGTGGAATGGATGTTTACGAATTTGTTTTGAAAGTTAAGATCCGGAAAATTCCAAAATTTTACAAGTAGCTCGAAAACGAGAAAAAGTAAGTGATGTTTTTATTCCTTCCTCGACGCGTCAGTTGCAATCTCGACGCCAAAGTTATCCCGACAAAACCGGTGCGATTTTGGAAAAATTCGGAAAATTTACATCTTTAGAATCGGAAAATTTCGCAAAAACATCCATTATGACTCGATACAAGCATTTGACTCGAACAAACAAACATATATATCTTTTAATTAATTGTTATTCTCATGTTCACGTTTCTTATGAAAATGTGTAATCCTCCTACACTTATCCTTTATGTAAAATACCTTTATATGTAATTAAGACGAGGTTAAAAACAAAATAAAGCATTTTACAATTTCAAACATGAGGACAAACAATTAATAAAAGATATATGACACTAACAAGCAAACAATTAAGCATGGGTTGCCTCCCACGAAGCGCTTTTCTTTATTTAAGAGTCTTGTAGCTAGACTCGTAGTCCTACTCCTACGTTTTGCATCACCGCCTCTTCGTCATTCATTTTCTCTTCATCGAAGCGGCGAGACGTTGTATGTTCACCGTGGATTCCGTGCCATTCTTTGTCAAATTATGGTGACGGTTTCGTTTAAGTTGGTCTCCTTAATTGTGAAAAGCCCAAACCATCTTGGGTTGTTTTTCCTTGCATTACCCTTTTCCTTGATTTGTGCGAAGTACTTTTCTCCTTTTAGAAATTTCTTAGGGTCCTTTTGTGCCTTAGGTAGTGAGGTGGGGTTGCTTCCTAACTTATTATCGGGTTTCCACAATGTTGCATACAATCCTTGGACCATGAAGTCTCTAAGCCCTTTTCCCAAATCATTCATCTTTTCTTAACATTATGGCTAGGGTTTTCCGATTCCTTCGTAATCATTTCCATGATTTTGAGAGGATACCTTGGGATGATGGGTATCCTAGCATACCCTTCCGCTTTTGAGTATCATGACGCCTCTCCGCATTTGATGGTTGCCTTGGCGGTAGCTAGAAGCGGTGTTCCAAGAATGAGGGTATGTTTTTGTCTTCTTCAAAATCAACGATCACGAAATCTACCGGATAAACAATGTTAGCCACCTCAATTAGAACATCTATTACGACTCCTACGGGTGAACATAAGTGTGATTAGCTAAGGAGAGTCTAAGGTCGGATCGGTGGTTTCTCCTTAGTTAACTTATTATAGATTGATAATGGCATTATGTTCACATCGGTCCCCGATCGGCCAAGGCATTAATATTATCAATGTCACTATGCTAACGGTATTACGAAATTCCACAATGGTGTTATGTTTCCTTGTTAGAGGTTTTTATAACTAACTCATACAGGGGTCCCATAGGTAGGCGTCATACTCTTCTTCATCATTTTTCATCAAGGGCTTCCTTGAGAACTTCATTGTACCTAAAGTTGTTTACTTGGTTTGCAATGGTTTTCTTGTTGATTTCGTGCTTAAGGTAGTATTCAATGGTCTCGGGCTCGTCGTCATGCAACCGACTCCTCCTTATTACTTCCCCGCTTTTCCGCGTCTCAACCTTTGCATTCTCGGCATAATGGAAACAAATTGACAAATGAAGTGGGAGGGCAATCGTTGTTTCTTACGAGCACCTTTTCGAACCTTTGTTTTGGTAAACTCAATTACCAAATTCATCATTTCGTCATCTTTGCTTGCATCTCCTCTCTCCGCTTATAAACCTCCTCTTCAAACGGCTAATCTTTTCGTATGAGCCATGTACTCCCTCATTTGTTCCTTGAAGCTTGGTGAGAGTGGTATTGGGGAAGTAGAACGGAACGCCTTTGAAGTTGGGTTTGATCACGACTTGGAGACTCGAAGGAGGTGTGGTGGTAGGTAGAGTTGGCGAATTTGACGGCCTCTCGAGGAATTTGTACGGGGCTCTTTTCGCCTTTCCATAAGATAATCAATCCCTTTCTCAATGGCGCCATTTGTTTCTCGAGGTGTCGGAGGATTCGGATGGGGTTGATATGGCGTTGATTACGTTAATCGAGTCTCGGTGAGAATCATTCCAATCTTCGTAGCTTTGATCAAGAAGCTCCTCTATAATATCCCAAGATTTCTCCGCATTGAAGTCACCGAGCCTTCCACCGCGGCCCGATCAATGGATCGTCGAGTGATGAAGTCGGTATGATCGTAGAAGATTTGGATTTGAAGCCAAAGATCGATGCCATGATGGGGAAGTCTACGGAGTAGATCCTTGAATCGAGTCCACGCTTTGTAAAGTGATTCACCTTGGAGTTCTTTGAAACGTTAAGATTTCGTCTAAGCTTAGTGGTTCTCCCGTGGGAAAAATTGAGCAAGGCGAGAAGTAAGATCATCCCAACTTGAGATGGAGCCGGTGAAGTCGCTCAAGCCAATTACTAGCTTGGTCCCGTAGAGAATTGGAAGAGACGCAGCGCGTGGTCTCCCGAGTAGTAGCATCAAGGTCGATGGAATCGACAATTTTGAGGAAATCCCTCGATGTCGATTTGGATCTTCTAACGAAGTCCATGGAATGCACATCCGCTTTGCACCAACCGGATGGTGTCGGATCGCAGGCCGTAGTTTGGGCTTGGTCGGAAGCTCAATGGTGTTCCTATAACCTAAGTGGTTTGGTCTCGAGTACTCACCAAGAGTACGGGCTCTTGGCGGTCGTTTGGTGGTGGGTTGATGAGTGGTGGTTGGTTGTCACCTTCCATGGTGAAAAGTGATGGGTGTTACGAACAAAGGTCACGAAGAAGGGGATAGACTATGAGAAAGCTAAAAATGAGAAAAATTTACTTGATAG
The DNA here is from genome assembly GCA_022545495.1 of Chrysanthemum lavandulifolium. Lineage (NCBI taxonomy): Eukaryota > Viridiplantae > Streptophyta > Magnoliopsida > Asterales > Asteraceae > Chrysanthemum > Chrysanthemum lavandulifolium. The sequence goes on along the minus strand of CM040245.1, from coordinate 30,446,923 downwards.
GAATCAAGCAAAGAACCTAAACGAGGTGGACTACTAACTAGCTATTCTATTCCCGGCGCGCGCCAAAACTTGATAACGCTACACGCGTTCGGGTCAAGGAAACTTCCTTTTCTTCGAGCAAGTTTTATAACACCCTAGGCAAGTGAACCTAATCGTTGTAGTGTAGTAATTAGGGTAAGCCACGGTATTGATATCGTTCTCAGGGAATAGGAATGCTAGTGAGAAGTTACTACGCTAAGGTTGAGGTTGAGGAAGATTATTTTTATCTTTTATGTTTTTTAGAAATTGGAAAGGTACGAATCTCGGGTATTGGATTTGGGGGTTGGTATTGCTACCGATTACTCTACTATTATCTAATTATCTAAGCTAAGGTTGTGATAGTCTATGTCTAATTGATGTGTACTGTATGATAGTTTAAAGATGTGTTTACTTAGGTTTTACTACTCCTTAATTATCTCCTATTGATGGTTGATTTGTCACGTCCTTATTCCTAGTTGCGTTGTGATTCTAAGGCTATAGGGCGTGCTTATTTCCCTAACTCTTTGAAATTACCAAAGGGTCTTGTTTACAAATCCTCTAGTGATTTATAGACGCCACTCTACTGGTTGTCCTTGAATACTTTATCCTACAATTACCTAGATAATTATATTCTAAAGTTCACAAAGAAATGTCAAGCATTAAGTACACAATAATCTAGCGCACTCTAGATCATTAGTCAACTAAGATAAGTATCAACCAATCAATATTCAATAATTAAGTTTCATATTCCTAGCAAACACACAAATAAATTAGCCTTGGACATGGAGAACATGCAAGCATACACACAAATAATCAAAGACATAATTAAATTAATGAAGTAAATACTTATCTTGATGTATAATAGGGTTTAGAACCCTAAAATACGCACAAGAAAGCCTTGGTTCGGTTTAGGTTTTACTCCAAAAGACTACACACACAAAAACCGAAAAATTGGATTCTATATATAAGATTACATCTGCGACGGCGTCACCTTATGTTTCGTGGACGCCGTCGTGTCGCATCGCTATTAGGGTTTCGTCTTGGCCACGTAAACCTTGCGACGGCGTCACCTTATGATGTGGACGCCGTCCCCTTCGCTCTGACGCCGTCTTGGCGCATCTAAGCCGCCCGAGTAGCGACGGCCTATTCCTTTAGAACTCGACGTCGTCCCTTGAAAACATGCAATTTGCCTCCGAGCCGTCAAAAATGCCTTACCGACGGCGTCGCAGATATGCAAGGACGTCGCGCTTTATGTTTCAATGACTTTGAGTGTCTCGATTTTGACTTTGGCCATTTTCTTCAGATATTCGCCTTTTCGTCCAAATAAGCATCATTCCAGATTTTGCCTTCAAGAGACCTAAAAGTGAAAAGGAACGATATTAAGCAATAACGGATACAAAAGTGATCGAATAAGGGCTTAAATGACCCTCAAAAGGTACCTTTTAAAACCTTATCAGCTCCTTCCCAATGTCGAGCGACTTAAGCGAATTAATTTGAGCGTTTTTAGGCAAATAGTACCTTTGTACTGTTATCCAATTTTTACACCACGGTAAAAATAGTTTTTACTTATCACATATCTTTCCTAACAAATGAATTAGAATAATAACACATACATTACACCCCCATTACAAAATTTCTCCTAGAAGTCAAGAACCATCGTCTTCTCGAAATCCTGCAAAAAAAATGTTTCGTATTCGGGTATGTATTTTTATGTTGATATATATAAATTGTTCGTATATTTGTTTTTCCCCTTATTTATTTGAAATTAATCATGTTTAATAGTAGTTTTGCAACAACAATTTTGTTTATTTAAGTTAGCAAAAGGTTTTAGATTGTGTTTGGGTTTGTAATTTATCTGGTGTCTGAGATGTGATTCTTTGTTGTTCTAACTTTTTGAAAATATATTTGGTATTTGTTACAAAATTGTAGTGTGAGGCTTGGATGATTGAATGCAGTTTTGTTACTCATTTTATTTTTTCATTTGTAGGAATATGAGGCGAAAATCATCATCAGAAGTAAACCAAACTACTTTTCTTTAATAAAATCCAAGTTGGATAAAATCGAAGGAAGTTGTTTCGCAACTTGTTTCGTAAATGGTTGGACCTTTCTTATTTTGACCACGACACATATGATAGATTATGTTTTACAAAACAATGTTATCCGAATGAAAATCATTATGATATGCCGATTGTATATTATATTGATGACCGTCCCCACATTTCGGTCAGTCGTAGTTTTCGCTATCACCGGTTTTAATTTTGAAAAAGTAAGTTTTGAAAAATATGGATCTGGACACCTCAATTTTATGTCAAGGGTTTTCCCAAAACATTCGGTTCAAAATTACAAACTTAGATATTCTTGGCTTAATTGAGGATGAAGAGGCATTTGGTATCATATGCATTTAAGATGCGACGTGTTTGTCTATTGTTAGCTTTGGAGGTTATCTTCATGGGCGATTATTGGTTCGTGAAGTTGATGTTTCTCTCATGCGATTAGTTGAAAACCTAGATGATTGGGATGCCTTTCCATGGGGAGAGCATATTTGGAGGCATTTGTATGATGAAATTTTGGATGTTGCGATAAACACAAGTGGGATTTCCTTCAAGGTATTAACAAAGACCACAAGTTTGTTCCAATCTATACACCGTCAGATTCGTTTGACTTTCAAGGTTAATATTTTATATATCAATATAAACCGATTCATTTTGTGTATCAATATTTTATGTAATTATTTTTATTGAAATTCCAAAATCCGTATAGATTTGGATCTCGAGTCTTTTGAAAGAAGCATTCTATGGTGGAATAAAGTTCCCGATATTATGCCAAGAGGAGTAGCGTGGTCAAAGAATACACCCTTCAAAAGATCGATTATAAGTTTCTTTTGGAAAGGTAAAAGTAATATATAAAATTTTCTTATTAATGCATCTTTATTTCTACATTAATGCAATCTTTATTGAACATTATTATTTGTTTTTAAGGATTCGAATCACAAAGAACCGACACCGACAATAGTCGAGAGGAGATCCGATTGGTATATAAAGTTTACGGCATTTTTCCATGATTACATACCTAGAACTCCACGGTGAAAACAACACATCTCTATGACGAGTGGTTGAAGAAGATACGCAAGACGCAAACGTGGCAAGACCGAAGGAAACATTTACCTATTATACGCAGGAGTGAGAGCGGTATAATAGAGATCGACCTAACACAGGATCGTGTTATTACAGAGTTAAATAAGCGTTTGTTCAAACTTGAGACAATTATTCGAGTTATTTAAGCATTTGTTAAAACTCATAGACCCAACAATAATCACACGGCTACGATAATAATATACGTACCTTTTTTCGTGTTCTTGCTCGAGAAAGAAATGGGGTAATATATCCTTTTTCTTATTTTTTATCATATATATACTTTGACATTATCGTGAAGTCGCTAGCGATGGATTGAAAACCTCTAGCAAAGGGTTTCATATACTCTAGCAGTGGATACATGAAATTTACAAAAACAAATTCCTTCAAGTATTATCGAAGTCGCTAGCGATGGATTGAAAACCACTAGCGGTGGTTTCATATACTCTAGCGATGGATACACGAAATTTTCAAAACAGCTCTTCCATTATCCATTATCGAAGTCGCTAGCAATGGATTGAAAACCACTAGCAATGGTTTCATATACACTAGCGGTGGATACACGAAATTTTCAAAAAAATTCCTTGAATTATCCATTATCGGGAACTCGCTTAGCGGTGCATTGAAAACCACTAGTAGTGGTTTCATATACACTAGCGGTGGATACACGAAATTTTCAAAACGACCCTTGAATTATCCATTATCGTGAAGTCGCTAGCGGTGCATTGAAACCACTAGCGGTGGTTTCATATACTCTAGCGATGGATACACGAAAATTTCAAAACATGCCCTTCCATTATCCATTATCTATTATCGTGAAGTCGCTAGCGATGGATTGAAAACCACTAGCGTGTTTTCATATACACTAGCGGTGGATACAAAAATTTACAAAACGACCCTTCAATTATCCATTATCTTTCGATATATCCTTTTATAAATACTTATTTTCATTCTTAGGAGAAATTGGGTTAATTAATGATCTACGGCATCTTAGTGCACAGTTTTGTGATGAGCTTAATCATGATTTTGTTGACTTGTTTGAGTCAAGTCACCAAGCATTGATACTAGTTCATCAGCGGCTAGATGAATTTTCGATGACGATCTTGCAAAGGTAATGTACAAAATCAAGAAACAAGTGTAAAACTCTTTCCGTACTATAACATATCATAACGATAGGTTATTTATAAACGATGAGAATTTATTATCCAAGAAGAATTAAGGTTGCGACATGAAGAATTAGAAAGTGCCGGTTAAAAGAGCGTGAGTTGATGCAACAACGAAGAGGTTAAGGATGGAAGAGGACAAGTTGATAATGAGGGAAGAGGAAAAGAGGTTGCGAGATGAAAATGAACGAAAGAAAAGGGAGAAGCAATCATGAACTCGATCATATGAAAGCCAAGAGAGCGCGCTTTGCGCTTTCAAGAGGAGTGAACAACGTTCGGGTGAAGCTAATTCAGATTATTGGACCAATGCATATCTTTGAAAAGAAAAGACGATGCTCTAGCTTACCGATCCAGATATGAGTGAAAACTTAAATTTGTCACGCCTTGGGTTGAGGTATGAAAATACTTCTTGACAACCTTTAAAAAAATATATCTTGTTAATGACAATTGATTATAAGTTTAATTGTTTCATATACTAGGATCTTGCACGCTCCACCAATGTCCAACAGAGTTCATTTACAAATGAATTTGACGAATTTCTTGGACAAATAGGACCACTTAACCGCAAGTTTCCTTGGTGTGACGATGTGTGTGTGGATAGAAGGTTTTGGGAAAGTTTGGTTTGCTTAGACCCGCCTAGGAAAGGTTGGCTAAGGGATGAGGCAAGTACTCACACGACTGCACTGCTGTAATTGATTTCTTATAACGTTTATCACACTCATTCATGTTTCAAATTTCTGACATAGAGTTGTGGGTTAATTACCTTTGGCATGTTAGGCCCGACTGGCTAATTGGGCGATGGTTAGTAGCTATTTTGTTCACACATTACAAAATTCTTTGCCGTTGTGGTATGCTAATGGTGAAAGATACTCTATTCCATGGTCCGGCGTTACACGTAAGTAACGATATATATATATATATATATATATATATTTCATATCTTGATTAGCTTTTGCCATATATTGATATTATGTTTGTGACCCAAACGTTGTAGGTTTTCATGCCTATTAATGAAACTGAAGCTCATTGGTGTCTTGCCCGTTTGGTGGCATTGTTACCTTTTATGATAGCGGTCAAACTTTTGAAGAGGAATGGCGAGAGTTTTATATCAAACGAGGGAGTGTTTAAAGGTTTGGCTATTTATTCATATGTCATAAGAATTAATACATAATCTGTTTAACTGTGTTTTAAAACATTAGATTTTTAAAAGCAAGGCTACTTTTGTCCACACTACAATTACCGAGGTCCTAGCACAAGCGCAAGTATTTGAGAAGAAAGGCATTGATCCGGCTAGTTATTTCATTACATTTACTATCACTGAACAAGTACCGAAGCGGGCCGGGATATTTGGTGATTGTGGTATTTGGGTATGTATTTTTATACCGCTTGGCTTTTGGTCTACCATTGGATGTGAAGGATCGTATTCAGTCACGCTTTCATACCGTGAACAAATGGCTAGGTTTTTTTAAACACCGTGTTTGTGTTTAGCTATGTTCTATTTTTGTTGATGTATTACTTGAAACAAATTGAAAAGCATATGCTCCCTTGAATGGTTTTGTATTCAACATTTTGTATTATAGTTGTGTTCAAACTAATGTAGAGACGTTACAAATTTGTTTACTAGTAATATTTTTCTATAAAAATAAGCAAAAAAATATTAACCACACACCAAATTATGGATATACAAAGTAGGCCAAACCCATGCATACTAGTTTACAAGTACTGTCCATTCGGTATGCATTATCCAACATTACATACTAGGCGACTTTTTTTGGGTGAGTTTGACTATATCTTAGATATATCATTTGAGTATGGCTGTAATGTACTTTTTAGACACTTTTGAACTGTTCACTTTTTGTACCTTTTGTATATTTTGTACCTACTATTAACCAAAACTACCCCATATTTTATCTTACATATATTTTTGCTTTTCGGACTTCTACTAAATATGGCATCGAAAACACGAATCAAAGGGTCATATGAATTATGGTATCAAGAATGGGTGTAAGTTTGTCCATTTTATTTTTCTCTGTTAAATTTTATCTTAAATATCTTTTGTTTTGCTTGAATTATTTCCATTGTTACACGTAATGTCCGAAACAACAAGATCTTGGGTTTGATGTTTATCATGGCGCGCTTTTTTTTATCCCTTAAGTTATTTAGGTGGAGATGTTTTACATTTTAGGTTACCTAGGTTGAGTAGGTTATCGTGATTCAAATATGTGACATCTTTGTTGAAAGAAATTAAGGAGGATATTTGGGCTTGGTATTTTTGTCTTCCAAGTAGTAGTCTGGAGGAAGGGTTGACCCTTGTAGAAGATGATAATGATGTCCAGAAACTGTATGACATGGCTGAGCTCCATGGTCTAGTTGAGATCTATGTTTGTCATCAGCCACAGGTTCATTTAGTTACCTACTATCACAAGAACCTGTCTTTTGATTCCTCAGACGATGATCTGACATTTAAAATTAAAAGTCACGAAAAGAAAAAAAAAGATGTCGACTGTCTGTCGTTTGAAGAACTAATGGCATGGGAAGAAGAGGAAAAAAATTCACCAGCCTACCTTAGGACACCTTATATCATGCCTTTTGTTGAAGCTAGTTTATTCGGAGAGAAAGTCCGAATTTGGTGGTATTAATGACCTTGACTACATTCCTCCTTGTTTAAGGACTACAATCCGACCTTATGTGTCGAGTGACTTTGAAGATTCTTGGACATAGAACTCCACTCATTACCAGTGTTTGTCAAACGAACGTGGGTTGGAGATTAGTCCGTTAAGAGGTAAGAACCTTTTAACGACTTTGAGGTCTGCGATAATCATGACCTTCAGATCCACATTCAACAATATGTATACTCCCATCTACTCAAAACACCCTTTAAAGTGTAAGAGGTTTTAATGACATTGATGGCCTTCCTACGGTTGGAAGCTCAACCGTAGTTCATTATGTGTCCAAGAAAAGTCATTTTGAAACCGGTACCTTGAAATCTAGGAGATTATTTGATGAATTTGAAGAAGTTGGTAGTAATCAACTGATGATATGAAGGGTGATGAGGCAATCGCTTTGGTTAATGATCAAGTGATAGTTGCGATTCCACGGTGATGGTTCCATGTCATACCCGACCTCTTCCGATCCAAGTAATTCAAGGTATTATGAAGGCTATCATGTGGTAGTTATTTGATCTTCGAGGTGGTATGTACCACGTTAAACAATTTGTATTTTTGTTCCTTTCCATGCATGATGACTAGTTAGTGTATGTTACAAACTACACTAACTAGTCATCATGATGAAACAATTTATTTTCGGTGATGGTGAAGGCTTGTTAGTGTATGTTACAAACTAGTATGTGATGATGGTTCTACTACCATGTGTATGTTACATTGCTATTATTTTGATTAAATATCTTGATGTCTATCGAAGACAACTATCTCGATAACAAAACTACAACAATCATCTCAATAAATTGTTTCATAGATAAGATTTTCCACACAACCATTACATTGTTAAAATGTAGACTCATAACATTTATTATTGAACCATTACATCCATTCAAACAAGATCTTGCTAGAACCACATCCTTCTTCAGTTGATTTCCTTTCCTTGAGTTTTTCAAAGTACTCTTCCAGATCTTTAATCCTTTTTGCCAATGCCTTAACTTTTTCTGGTGTAATGCCATCTTGCTTCTCCTTACACGTAATATCACTGTTAGGAATTAGAAATTCCCGGTATTAAAGAGTCGGTCACCTCAAGTATATGTAATCGTTAGAAAGCTCGTAGTCGTAGTTCTTTTAAGTTAAGTAGTATTTTAGTTAAGTAACACCGTGGAGGACGGACGGGTCTTTACCCACTGTATGCCTGATCCACAGCCTAAAGTGTGGCGAGTTATGTAAGACTATAAATACTCTCTACCTTCCTAGGTAGAGAGTTGGAGCTCATAATAATATCTTTCACTTTCTCTCACTAAGTTCCCTAAACCTCTAACTTTCTCTCTCTAGAATTCCATCTTATTCGCCACCTTGTGTTATGGTTTGATGTGTATGTGAAAAGTTATATCTTACAATTGGTATCAAGAGCCATGGTTAGATCATATCTTGCACATCTTTGGATTTATAGTGGTTTTAGGTGGTTTTGAGTTTGAAAAAGTTTAGTGGTTTTGCATCATTTGGTTGATTTCTTGTGTTAAAGTTTGAATTTTGTTGGTACTTTTATGTTTAGAATCATCAAAAGTGTTTAGGTTTTCATTTGGTAAGCTTGAATCATCTTGGTTGGGTTGTTTTGGATTGAAAAGTGAAGGTTATTTGGTTTTCAAGCTAGCGACTTAGCTCTCGGACTTGTTTTCTTGGTAGCGACTTACTCATAGTTTTGTAGCGACTTACGCTTATAAAAGCTAGCGTGTTAGAGCTAGCGAGTTAAAGTACAAGTAGTGGAATCTCCACTACGGTTAGCGACTGTGGTAGCGACTTAGTCCAGTAGCGAGTTGCTCTTTAGCGACTTGCATATCTAGCGACTTGTGTGGCAATCTTGCACAAATTTGGCTAGCGACTTAGTGCAGTAGCGAGTTACTACTTAGCGACTTGCTTTTCCTGTTGGCGACTTGGGACTCTAGCGACTTAGGCGTGTAGCGAGTTAAGGGTTAGCGACTTAGTGCACTAATTTCTAGCGACTTAGTGCATTATTTGGTAGCGAGTTAGCACTTTATCATCTAGCAACTTGAGTGATTGTTTACGGTTTCTCTTGATTTAGTAAAATCCGTGAAAGAATCTATTTCCGGTTTAATCATAGAGTTATAAAATCCCGTATAACTGTTAACATGTCTACCAACATTCCCACTGCTCCCATTTGTCATCTCCATCATTGTCGAGGATGTTCAAGCAACCGGCTCGGATACTCGCCCACCAATGCTTGACGAATCCCACTACGATTCTTGGGCTCAACGAATCGATTGTATTGCCTTGGAAAGGAAAATGGTGTAAACATTCTCAAATCCATTGATGAAGGACCATATCGGGTTGAAACGACTAGAGACATACTTGATACTAATGAAGATGGTACTCTGCTCACGGAATGGACAGACCTAAGATGTACAATGAGCTTGATAATGAGGAAAAAAGAGATTCGATGCGGATATCGTGGCTTCAAACATTGTTCTTCAAGGTCTTCCTAAAGACATCTACAAGTCGATCAATCATAACATCGATGCAAAGGTCGTTTGGGATAACGTTAAGATGCTTCTCTCGGGTTCGAATTAACTATGGAAGACAGGAATCCTAACTCTATGATGAATTTGAGCACTTCAAGATGAAATCGGATGAGAGTGTCTATGAGTACTATGTGAGATTTCATAAGTTAGTGAATGACATGAGGAACATCAAGATGACTATGCCTAACATTCATTGAACTCAAAATTTGTGAACAACATGAATCTCGAATGGCACAAGTTTGTTACCTGTGAAGCTCACTAAAGGTTTGAAAAACACAAACTATGAGCAACTCTATGCCTTCCTCCTTCGAATGAAAGACATGCCATGTTTGAAAAATTGATTCTCAATCGGTTCAAAACTAACCCGGAGAGACAAGCTCGTCTAATGATTCAACCGCCTTCTACTCAAACATTGGAATCACAACCAAAGCATCACAAGTCATTCCACTTGGGTAATGGTAATCACAAACTCATCCCCGATCCTCGGTTCAAACAAGGCGATCTTTGATGCACACGTGGGTAACATCATTAATCAACTTGCTCTTCTCATTAGTCAAAACATGAATTCTCTTCCACAAACCAACAACAACCTCGAATCGCATCTAACCCACATAATCAAGCCACTATTAAAGATGGAAGGATCGTGGTGCAACCAGTCAGAAAGACAGATGAACAGGACGAGGTGGAGCTGGGAGAGGTTATGTTGGAAACCGAATCGAGGAAGGAATGGTAACCCAGTCAAGCTAAGCCAATCAAATGCTTTAACGTGGTGGTGAGGACACTTTGCAAGGAATCGCACATCTCCAAAGCGTCCACAAAATGCCGAATACTTGATAAGATGTTCTTGGCTCAAGCTCGGGACAATGGTGCTACTTTGAATGAAGAGGAACTCATTTCTTCTTCAAGGCAATGCCAAGACCTATGATGCGAGATGTAGATGAGCAGCCATTCGGAGATAGGTCACAATCATCAAAATGCCTTTCAAGTCGGTGATCTGCGATGCTTACGACTGATGTGGATGATGGACCTCTCACACACACAATATTTATGGCTAGCATCTCTCCCATGGTGTCTCCCAAGGTCACTTCTTCACCACAAGTCGCCCATCAAAGGACAAACTCATCTCGAGGTATTAAAGCTATATGATGATGTCGATGTGCAACGGATGCATGACAAAGTACAACCAACCGAAACTTTTGAATCAAATATTGAAAATACGGTAATATCAATATTGTCCCATATGATCAATCGTGAAACAAAGTGAAAGTGAAGTTGTACCTAGTGATGCATCTTCTGCAATCAACAATGACTATGTCTTTGATGAATACCTTTGCATGTGCTCCCGATGATTCCATTATCTCTCGAACTAAATGCCTATAAGGAACGTGTTGCCATTTATGAACAACGTGCAAAATTTGAGTTGACCACTCGTGAGCGGAAATGGATGACCAAGTGCGTCAAGAATTAGAAAAGTAATTTTAGAAGAAGTATTGAAACAAGAATTAAATTCTTTGCAAGCAAAACTTTCTAAAACGACTAAGCAAAAACAAGAACTTCAAGAAAACGTGAAAATGCTTAAGCAAGAATTTAACGTAAAAGAATCAAAGCTCTTAAGAGATTTTCTAATCAAAACTTTGAAAACAAACTTGAAAACAAGTTGTACATACAAGGAAACACCATTCGATCGCTCACATGGTCACCAAACATCGAGTCTTAAGCGATAAGCATAGCATTCCCTTGTTGAGGAACCAAACCAGAGGTAATCAAAAGGCTAGAAATGCTCATAAGGTGATTTATGATGGTAATGAAATTCTTAAGCCTAGGCGTAAACCTAGTTGCGTTGAGTGCACCGAGAAGATAAGAAATCGAGATGAAGTCACTAGGAAAGGATGAACAAAAACTAGATGACCCTAAATGCAAAGAGAAAAAAATAATTATCTCTCCTCACGATTACAAAAGGAAAACTGGATTGCATTAAACAAGTTTAAGCCTCGAGACTGCTGACTCCGAACAAGTCTTCGGAAAATGGATTTAGATAAGCGAAAGTTTAAAATATTGTAGAAACAAACCCTCCCTTCGAAAATGCCTAGAGCAACTGTGGTATCCTCCTAATACACCTATGCATCTTGTACCTAGAACAATTGCCACTAAAAGCAAGACATTAATTAGCCAATCGTTATATTCCAACTATTTGTTGATTTTGAAAAACTTGCAAGAAAAGGATCACTCCAGTGGTATAACCGAAGGTGAAAGAGGTTTTGAACAAATGAAAGAATGTTATTTAAGCGAGGTCATGCCTTTCTTTAAACTTCTAAAGATCACTTTGAGAGTCTTAAAAGGGGTAGAAGCTAATATTAAGGGTATGGAAAAGGAATTTGATGCAATGGTTCTTTGAAGTTAGTGATTATGAGCGTACTAAAATATAATGAGATTGAGAAAAGAACTTGCATACATTAAATGAGAATCTTATTATTGAATGTGTTGCTCAAGATGTGTTTTCACCGCTTCAAATTGCTCCATTAATGCTTCAAAATTTCATGAATTATCTCATGTACTCGAAAGTCTCCCATGATCGTGTCATTGAGCTTGAAAAACTAATTCTAAACTAAACGAGAAAATTGAACGGATGATCACGACACATTGGTTAAACACTTTTCTAAACTAGAAGTTGAGTATTTTAATTTACAACTAAAATATCAACATCTCAAAGAAAATGTCAAAACTTCAAATATCAAGACATCTTCGATGCTCGTAGTTTGATGCGATTTTCAAATTAACAAACGTGATGAACAGATTCAAGCTCACCAACACGATCGAGAAAGTTGAAAGCCCAAATTTCTCAATTAAAGGGTCAAACGAACAATATGACAGGCTCCCAAATGCCTCCCTCTTTAGATTCTCAGAATTCTCAAACGTTTCATCTTCAAAACCTAGTAAATGTTTTACAAAAGGAAAACGAAAGTTTTCTAGAAGAGAATGAAAAGGTTAAACGTCATTTCAATGAGTTGTTTGAATCAATTAAAGTCACTCGTAACAAAACAACGAACAAATAACTTCATTGCAAAAGGAAATTGAGAATCAAGAGTCGTGTAAAAGGGAAAATGCCAATGATCAATGAGGAGAATGTTGTATCTAAGGTTCACTCGGGAATAAATCTACTTTATCTCGTGACATATGTCCCCTCACCTAAGGAACAACAAACTTGCCATTCAAACATATTTCTCATCCTTAAGGATTGCTTAGAATGCTGCGTGAGATTGTTGAAGAGGATAAGCTAGAGAAACCTCATGATAATGCAATTGGACATGCATGCCTATATGCCAAACGATCTCAAGAAATCTTAGAATGTTTGATCACTATATGCCCAAAACACTAGGTGAGAGAGTTAACCCTTGATTCCATGCTCAATGCCTAAGGCCAAACATGACATGCACTCGATTCCCAATGGTTTGAATGTGAGGAGTAGTGCACCGGTGAGTAGTTCATTTTAGATCCACAATACTAGGAAAGTGAACTCAAATGTGCCTTCTAGGAGTACTAATCTCGCACCTCTAATGTTAAGAAAGTGAACCTTAGTGCACTCGCATGTAGTTCGGATCCCAAGACATCTAAGCAGGTGGTGCAAAGAGTAGTAAAACAAACTAATGTTCCCATTCCTCTACAGAGTAATCGGTGACATTAAAGGGAGCAAAGTTAAAGTCTCAAGACAATACAAGGAATGATAGGACCTCTCAAGCTAAGAATGTGCCTTGGAAGAGTAGAAGAACAATCTAGGAACCTTAAGTTTGAATCGAATAAAACGAATCGTGTTGATTCTAGTATTAGCCATAGGCGCATCTTGTAATTAATTCGAATTCGATACTATTTGCAAACCTTATGCGATGATTGCTTGAATTCGCTTTCTAATCATGAATGTGATGTTAATGTTACGCCTAATGATGTTAATTGTCCGATTAATGTTATTAATGCTAAAATTCATGCTAAAAAGGCTAAAAGGCAAAAGCGAAGAGAGTTAGAAAACAATGGAAACCCACAGGAAGAACATTCAAAGAATAGGCTTTTATTGGATACACATTGGTCATAAAACTAATCGAGATAATGCCCACTAGAAAATGGATGCCCTCCGGTAGAACTATTCCCTTAAGAAGTGGTCACATTTGTAAATAGGGCTATACGACACTAGTATTGCATCTATTCACAATGATTCCACTACTTCACCGCATCGACATGAATGCTTCTATTTCGATGTGGGTGGTCCAACTGTTGCTACTAACCAAATGGAACCCATTCTTGCATGGGGATCCCAAATATCCGATTATCCATTCTTGTCTCGTGTTCAACTGCAGATCGTTCGAGATCGTTACGTGGTACCGGACTCGTGTGTTCCAAGCATATGACCGGAGACCGGTCACGGCTCATGAACTTCGTGAGCAAATTCATCGGGATCGTTAGATTTGGTAATGATCATTTCGGTGCTATTATGGGTTATGGAGATTATGTTGTTGGCGATAGTGTCATCTCCAGTGTATTATGTGGAAGGTTTAGGTCATAACTGCTCGTTGGTCAATTCGTGATTCTCGATCTAGAAGTAGCCTTGGAAAACATACCGCTTTGTTAGAGATCTTAATGGAAAGGAACTGCTGAAAGGAACTCGTGGCTCAAACCTTTACACTATCTCTATCGATGACATGATGAGAGCATCACCAACTGCTTGTTATCAAAGGCTTCAAAAACAAAGTCATGGTTATGGCATCGTCGTCTCAATCACTTGAACTTGGCACCATCAACGATCTTTCCGAAAGGACTTAGTTGTAGGTTTACCTAGACTAAAGTATGAAAAGGATCATCTTTGTTCGACTTGCCAATCGGGAAAAAGCAAGAAGTATGCCCATAAACCCAAACCTTCTAACTCATCACGTAAGTTCTTCATATGATTCATATGGATTTATGTGGACCAATGAGGGTGCGTAATATCTTTGGGAAGAAATATGTGTTAGTTGTGGTTGATGATTATTCTAGATTCACCGGTCAAGTTCTTAAGGACAAAGGATGAAACTCCCGATATCATCATCAAACTCATCAAACAAACCGCAGTTAGACTAAACAAGATCGTCGTAATTATCGTAATGACAATGGGCCGAGTTTGTCAACAAACAACTTAGTGAATTCTATGAAAGCATTGGAATCGCCATCAAAGAAGTGTTCCACGAACCCTCAACGAACGGTGTAGTTGAAAGACGAAATCGTACTTTGTTGAAGTCGCTAGAACAATGCTTTGATTTACTCAAAGGTTCCAATGTTTCTCTGGTCAAGCAATTGCCACCGCATGTTACACACAAAATCGTTCCCGATTCACACCATTCATGGAAAACTCCATATGAACTTGTCCACAACATGAAACCCAATCTATCTTTCCTTCGTGTGTTTGGTGCCTTGTGCTATCCAACTAATGAGGGTCAAGACTTGGGCAAACTTAGAGCTAAAGTCGACATTGGAGTATTTGTAGGATATGCACCAAACAAAAGGGATACCGAATCTACAACAAAAGAACCCGAAATATCATGGAAACAATTCACGTTACGTTTGATGAGTGACCAGGTCAAATGGCTCCTGGACACTCCATTTCGGGACCCGCACTTCATAACAGCCCTATTGGTTCATCCCTTGTTCCAAACTCCTCTCAAGAAACACCATATGTACCTCCATCCAAGATGATGTAAAGAAATTGTTTGATCCAATGTTTGATGAACTCGTATGGTCCACTACTAATGAAGTGCTGATCCCTACGACAGAGGATGCTCGATTCCAATAAATGAAGTCAATCCATCGGTTTCAATATCTCGTAAGTCAAGAAGCACTGCTGCCGATCCTTCTCATCAACAAATCATCATTCTTCAAATATACATCATGGAAATGTTTCGCATCAATGATGAAGTTAATCCCTGCGACTCTCAAGATGCTCCATTTGAAAACATATTTGCTACTCCCGAATCATCGTGAGAACCATCTTCTTGAGAGACATCGACTCGCCTACCTCGGTTCCTCAAGAAATGCCACATGAACACCTCGAGAAAATGGACTCACGATCATCCATTAGACAACATCATTGGTAATCCTCTCGTCTCAGATCAACCCGAAGCAACTAACAACCGATGCCTTATGGTGCTTCTTCAACTCCGTACTATCTAAGATCGAACCAAAAGACGTTAAACCGCCATGAATGAAGATAGTCGGTTCAATGCTATGCAAGATGAAATTCATGAGTTTGATCGTCTTGATGTATGGGAGTTAGTACCGCTCCAGATCGTAAGCATGATTATAGCTCTAAATGGATCTTCAAAGTAAAACTTGATGAGCATGGTGATGTGTTGAAAACAAGGCTCGATTGGTTGCTAAAGGATATCGTCAAGAGGAGGTATAGACTTTGAAGAATCATTTGCTCCAGCTTGCTCAATCGAGGCAATCGTAATCTTTTGGCTAATCTTTGCAAGTAAGAACATGGTGGTATATCGGATGGATGTAAAGACGGCATTTACGAGCGGAGATCTTAAAGAAGTCGTCTCGTCGCCCAACTGAAGGATTTGTGAATCAAGAGCATCCTACTCACGCTTATCGTTTGAAGAAGGCTCTTTACGGTTTAAAGCAAGCTCCAAGGGCTTGGTATGATACACTCTCAAAGTTTCTTCTTTCAACCGGATTCAAAAAGGAAGCGATTGATCCTACATTGTTCACCAGAAGTCGGCAAACATTTAACTCATGTTCAAATTTATGTTGATGATATTATTTTTGCCTCGATGACCCAATGGAATGTGATCGTTTTTCTAATGAAATGAGTTCAAAGTTTCAAATGTCAATGATGGGACAAATGTCATTTTCTTGGGATTACAAATTTCACAAAGTCCGGAGGCATCTTCATAAATCAATCTAAATATGCAACAGATTTTAAAGAAATTTGGATTTGATTCATGTGACCGTTGACACCCCATGATTGACCGAACCAAACTAGATGAGGACCTCTCAGGATCATGATTGACCAAACGAAATATCGAAGTATGATTGGATCCCCGATGTATCTCACGCTAGTAGACCGTACATTTTGTTCTCTCGTGTGCATGTGTGCTAGATACCGTGCTAAGCCTACTAAAAGCACCTTGAAGCGCTTAAACGGGTCTTCGGTATCTCCAAGGTACCATCAATATGGGACTATGGTACCAAGGACACCGGTATGTCACTAACGACCTATGCAGATCTTGATCATGCGAGGTGTCAAGATACACGTCAAGCATCGTCGGGAGGTGCTCGATTTTGGGTGATAAGCTTGTGAGGTCTTCAAAAAGCAAATGAGTACTTCTATTTCCTTCTGGAGGCTGAATACATAGCCATGTCATCTTGTTGTGCTCAAATCTTATGGATGAGATCTCAATTATCGACTATGGCTTTGAATTCAACAAAATCCCTCTGTCTTCTTGATAATAAAAGTGCTATTGCTCTCTCATGCAACAACGTTCAACACTCAAGAGCAAAGCATATCGACATTCGACATCATTTCATCGTGAACAAGTTGAAAAGGTGTGGTGGAACTATATTTTGTGAGGTCTCGAATATCGCTTAGCGGACATTTTCACCAAAGCTCTTCCAAGAGAACGTTTGAGTTTATTCTTCCACGTCTTGATGCGAAAAGCCTTCAACCGAAACTCTCAAACGTCTTCGAGGAGGAAGGCGAGGAGTAAAGGTCTATCTTCATCTATCTCTTGTACATATATATTTGAAAACAAAATAGAAAAATATAAAACTTTCAAAATCCATAAAAATTTGAAAAATTGAAAATTCTTAAAAAAAAAAAAAAAAATATATATATATATATATATTGTCATTTTGTCATGTTTCTTCCGGTTTGATAATATCTACGGTCTTTGTCTTTGTCATTCAAAGAATGACACGGGTCTTTAGATGTTGTTCGAATTTTATTTAAAAAAAAAAAAAAAAAAAAAAAAAAAAAAAATGGTTTATTGTCATCTTCGTGCAATAACCCGGTTTTTAAAGAAAGAACGAGCCATGTTTTACCATGTTTTCAAATCCGATGCTCGATTCTATAAACTCCTATCTGCGAAAACTAAATGCTTTAAAAATTAACTCAATCTCTATTTTGATAATCATCGACTTATTTGTCAAAATCTCTATCTCTCAATCAACAACCTCGTCATTGATTGAGGGGAGAATGATTTCAATTAAATTAAAACGTTATTTGGCATTAAAATTGTTTTCAAAAGATATACATGCATGTTTTATAAATGGAGTTTAAAGTCTTAAAATCCGATCCTTATCAGTTCAAACGCTTTCACAATCAAGTCACAATTCTCCTTAAAAGCTTTCAAATCAATTTAAATCTATACGAGATCACAAATTTCAAATGATTTGATAATTGTGATCGGGGGAGAATGTGTGATTTAAATTGGATTTAAACTGATAATTAGGTAAATGGTTATAATAGGATGTACATGCTATCCCGCCCACATGTGACAAAGCGATTTCAATTTTTCAATGCACATGTTGAGGGAGCATCTATCTTAAAACCTTTGATTTAAAACGTGATCATTTATCCCATGTGTGGTTCCCTCTAGTATGTGCAAAAATCTTTTCAAACCTCGAGGCACATATTGAGGGGAGCAAATTTATGGAAACCTCATCCTTCCGAAATGCTATATCTACTTGATTTGTTGAGGGAAGTGATGTTGATATCTTTAGAAAATGGTAATCAAAAAGAAGTTAATTCTTTCTCACGCCTCCGTGTGCAAAACATTTTCAATACTTGATGCACATGTTGAGGGGAGTTCTCGTTTAAAATATCAAAAACAATTCGGTACAAAAAGCTTTGATAATATATCACAAGTATACGAATTGATTTTCAAATGGTTTTCAATTGGATCCATTGGCGGATGAACAATACCAAATTGACCGACCAACTTTACTTTATGTACGGTGATATAAGGATGATAAGGTTAGGTATTGGTTCCCATGATCCGCCGAGAATGGAGGGATCTACCGAGGACAATCCACTAGTTAGTGTAGAAGTCCTTAGGTATGATGATAAAAGGAGAATAATGAGATAAGGGAAGAGTGCGGATCGAGGCAGCTAGTCTTGGAATAAACCCAACAAGGCTCTAGCTATGAAGTCTTGGTAAGCAATCGAAGGGTTGAAGAATTAAAAGAATTGAATGAGAAAAGGGTGAAAACAAATAGCCTCCATTAATTCAACCTTAGGCGTAAACCGGTTCACTTCATATGCTACTCGATGGTAACATCGGTATTGAAGACAAGACGTCATGGACCCAAAGGACGACCGCACTTCAACTTTCCAAACCACTCAAGTTCCTCTTAAAAGGGCTTGTTTCATTCTCACGGGAACCGACATTATCTATCGACTTTCTCTTAGAGATGGTTGATATTGAAGGAGACCTCTCCCTAGTCTCCGTTATAGGATCCAAATATGCACAAATTGAGTCTAGAGCCACGAGATCATCAATAAATCTCATTAGGACACTTTCAATGAAGACTCTCCGTTTCACACAATGTGGAAAGAGATTATATCTTGAGTCCCACGCATTATCCTTGTGGTATTGCCGAACATCCGAGTGATGTGTTTACATATTCACAATGAAGATGGAAAGCCTACGAGCCAACATCAAACAAGCTCTGGTAGGTGGCATGTGAGATCTATTATGTAGATCAACCATGTGACAACCGAACGAAACAATGGGGCGATTCAATCTCTTGAATCAATCACAGTTCGAGGATATGGATTGATGGATACCTTTGAAAAACCGGTCTTTGTGCTTAAAACTCTTTCGTTAGCACATCGACGGTACTCATTTTCAAATCAAAAGGTGTTTCTATGATTGATAATTGATTTTCAATAAAACCTTGTTGTATTGCAAAAACAATTTCTATTGAGCAATACTCATTGCTTTTCAAATCTCCTTTCATCAATCGCTGGACTTAAAATTCACCGTTCACTCACTCCGTGTTGTCTTCTTTGAGACGTTCGGTTTGAGAACGACTAAACAACCGCGAAACCACATCAAGGAGATTCTTAGGAATCCTACCCGATCACAGCAGATTTATCTCGATCAGCGGGAACCGTGGGCGTGTACCTCAATTCATCGAAGTGATCAAAGACACTTTAGATGCGACTTATTGCTAATCGTTGTATGCAGTACGCCGTCGTTTGCGGTGATCAAGATGAAGGCGGTCAATCCATAGCCGCATGCTCACTTAACACATTCATCTCAAAGAAATCATGATTAGTGCATCAATGACTCGATATTTTCACTCCATGCTTCGCTGCGCGCGCCAATATCATGATTCAACAATGCTTCGCTCTCTCGATGAGAAGATATCATGATCCGAATGTGAGCATGTCGGTCCCAAAGTCACAACACCACAATGGATGTCTCGAGATTTTGATAGCCGATGATCTCCAAAGATGGCTCAAACTCATCATCACGTGGATCAAGAAAAGACCTCCACTGAAGTAACCAAACATGCATTGTGAAGTATCAATGACTACGAGCTTAAGAGCAAAGGACTACATCAAGAATGCAAGATCAATTGTTAAATGTTATATCTATTTGTATTCAATGTAATTTTGGTACATAATTGAGGTGACCTCCATAGGGGAGATTGTTAGGAATTAGAAATTCCGGTATTAAAGAGTCGGTCACCTCAAGTATATGTAATCGTTAGAAAGCTCGTAGTCGTAGTTCTTTTAAGTTAAGTAGTATTTTAGTTAAGTAACACCGTGGAGGACGGACGGGTCTTTACCCATGTATGCGATCCATGACCAAAGTGTGGCGAGTTATGTAAGACTATAAATACTCTACCTTCCTAGGTAGAGAGTTGGAGCTCATAATAATATCTTTCACTTTCTCTCACTAAGTTCCCTAAACCTCTAACTTTCTCTCTCTAGAATTCCATCTTATTCGCCACCTTGTGTTATGGTTTGATGTGTATGTGAAAAGTTATATCTTACAATCACCATCTAGTTTTTTCTTCTCAGATAAATCTAAAGCCATTGTGGATTGTTGTATGCGTGCCATCAAATTGTCATCAGCATCCTCTTTCCTGTTTGTCACTTGTTCATAATTACCTTTTCCAGATAAGTTCAAAGCCATTGTGGATTGTTGTATGTGGACTATAGAATTACCGTATTTATGCTTATTTTGTTGACTTGTGTTTAGGCGGAAAATTATTTTGGCGGGAGAATAGATAAGTTTATTTTGTAGCGATATAGTATGAGCGACGTTTTAAAGCGATTTATGAAACACTAAAACCTTATCTTTTAGCTATTTTGGCCACATTCAATCTCTACCCGACCGTAACCCTTGCTTTTTTCGTATAATCACAATTTCGTTCAATTATTAAAATTGAATTTACGAAAAGTTTCGTGATCCTTTATTGTCATGGTCCCCATATCAATATTATTTGCCTTTTATGTTTGAATATTCATTATCAAAATTTTAGCATTAACTTACCTTTACATGCTTGTAATTGTTTATAAGGTAATCATGGCCATCGAGTTTGTGGTGCGACCAAACAGCAATTTTTACCCTGGGTTTCTTGAGCTTCCTCGATTTGCTGACCGTGCTTTCAATGGGAATCGTCATTTCTATTTAACTGGAATACAAAGACAATGGAAGAAAGTAAGGATTGTTGATCGGTTAGGAGGTCCCATTAGGATTGTAGGTAACAAATGGGTAGAATTTGTTCATGAAAACATGTATCCGGATGTTCACATGTTACACTTTGTTCAAGAAGGTGATGACTCTTTTACGTTCATGGCTATGATTCTAAAGGGTTGGAAGTTGAGGAATATGCTGGTGTAGAAATTCGTCATATAAGGTTTCAGAGTTATCGGCTGCCATACCCTCAATTTCCACAGGTTATATATAAGAACTCATTTTTTTGTTTACGTTTATTTAAGAATAAGTGTATTTTGTTACTGTATATGTTATAATTGTCAATCAGCAAATGGTGTTTCAGACATTGCCCGGTAATTTTCTAGACGGTGTTGGGTTGCGAGGTACTGTTGTTGTTGTTGTTGTTGAAGGAATGGAGTTTAATGTGGATGTTACTTTGCTATGAACGAGGTCATGATCCTCGTGTTTTGTATGTTATGGATGATGAGATGTGGTCGATCGCTCTTCAATATTCGATATTGAATTTGGCGATGTTATTGTTTTTACTAAATTGGCAAAGAATAGGTTGAATATAACCGTGTTTGGTTTCAAGTTGGGGCAAAGATACAGGCGGTTTCTTGGTGTGACGAATTGTTTTTCCACAAAATGATCTTGATAATGAAGATGGAGGTAGGCTTGAAATCTCATAATCATATTCAAGAATATCATAACATTTATCTTTTAAGATTTATTTTGATATTTTTGAAACAGTGATGAGCGAATGCAACACATTTGCCAATGGATTGGTCACCTTGATCATTTTGGTGAGCTTAACTGATGTCTTTACTGTAAGGTCTAATTTGAAATTCTTCCGTTATGTAAACTTGTAAGTTTGTTTTTGTGTGTACTTTTTGTCTATGCATTTATATAATTTTATACAATTTTTGTAATTGTTGCACACCAGGACATTCGAGACCATTTTATTCAGAATCATCCTATGCATTTTTATCAAAATGCACTTTTTAGGAATGATGAAGTCGAATACATGATGCAAATTCAGATTGACTATCATAGAGACAATCCATTCCTGGTGAATCATGTGAATGCATTAGGTGACTGGAACTACTTTTTTGAAGATTTCGAGTTTGAGCATGGAAAGATGATAAGGTTTAAGTTCATATATGTAGAGTCTTATGATGGTTTGGTGTATCCTGTTTTCCATATTTGTGAGGAAATCGGATAAGGTTTAATTTCATGTATGTAGATTGTTATGACATTTTCTCTATTTATTTTGTTGGGTTACATGAACAAACTTTTCAAAGGGTGGGTGTATATACTTGTATTCGATTGAATTGTTAGATCGTTACAAATTTTAACAGCTTATGGTAAGGACTTTCGAACTCAACCATTATGTTGTAATCCTTCATATTAGTTCATAATATCACTATTTTTCGACTACTTTTGGTAGATGTAATCTTGGTCAAGAGATTGGAGTGTGGTTGGTGTATCCATTTGCTAGGACATTTCAAACCACCGCTAGAGTTGATGAAACCACCGCTGTAAGAATGAATCCAATGCTTGAATTAAACCATCGCTAGAGTTGATTAAACGTCTGCTAGAGTTGATGAAAACACTGCCAGAAGAATGAATCCAATGCTTGAATTAAACCTGGGACGAACTGGGACAACCTGCGCCACGTCACCTTTCTCTCTCCAATTACACAAGGAAACTTTTTTTTAATTCTTTTTTAAATTCATTTTTAACATAAACTAAAATTTCATTAATAATTAAAATTTTACAATGCTAAATAAAAACAATCCGAAATACATAAAACATAAATCTAATCTGAATGCTCTCCGCATGCATAGTCATACGAGGGAGTACGAGAACGAGCAAATCCCTCGTACCGAGCCAAATCTTCCTCGTCTACACCATCGTCTACACCATCGTCTACACCATCGTTTTTGTTCTCCCGATAGCTCCAATTGATTTTGGTGCTGGCGTTGTTCGTTATATTCGAAACACACCGCCACAAGTTGTCAGCAACCTCGCAATCTTTGCGTGCTTGATCTTTCAAAAATTTGTCGATCACAGCTTTTCTTTCAGTAGTAATGTCGTTGCAACTATGGTAGTTTTGTCTCATTTGTTCCTTTTCCGCCTTTGCCTGGTCAAACAATTTGATGACGCTATAATAGCGTTTTTCGGCCTCATCATCGATATTGCATTGATTTTGAACGTACACTTGCATATCTTCAATAGAATGGGGGAGACGGCAAGCCATATTAAATCTTGTGTTGGGAAGTATTTTGAGCTTCAATTGTGTTTGAAATTGTGTGTTAAAAAATGTGTTTGAGGTGAAGTTGGTATTTATAGAGTGGTAAAAATTGTTTTGAAAATGTTTTTTTTTGTTTTGTTTTGTTTTTATTATATTTAATGACCAAACTGTAATGTACTATCACATATCCCCAAATATTCTGAGCAACTTTTTAAAAGCGCCTTTTTTCAATTTAGCGATTTATGATACACTAATACTGTGTCTTTTATCTTTTTTTGTTCCCACATTCACTTCCTACCGACCAGAACCCTATCTTCTTAATAATCTAATACAACTGTCAAGTTTTCATTCGATTATTAAAATTGAATTGTGCGAAAGGTTCATCATACTTTATTGTCATGGTCCCCATATCAATTTTGTCTATATTTGATGTTTCAATATTCGAATCTAATTAGGGTTTACATTTAAAATTATTTATATTTTTAAAGTATTGTATTTACGTGTTCTATGTAATGTGATGGCACCTATTTGGAGTTCGATCCTCGTTACTGTTTGACGCTCATGTTTTGGGGAGTTTTATTTCCAACCGTTGAGGTATGAAAATGGGGTGTTTTTATTGAGTGTGTCCAAGGATAGGAAGGTGGACTATAATAGTATGTGCCGCTTTACGAAAAGAACATACTTGAGCTAAATTTCCATTCGTTGTTTTCTGCTTACCATAATGTCAATTAGAGGTAGGATTGAAACTAATAGAGTGTGATAGGGATGTGGCTGCCATGTATGACCTTCTTGATCGATATGGGAAGTTAATGATGTATATGGCACATAATCCCAAAACTTATTTGATTTTATTATAAAAATCTTAACTTTTATGATTCAAGATGATTATACAACCAAATTGATTATACATGGAAGAAGATTAAAAGATGCAAGCAATATGACATATGATGAGCTTATTGCTTGGGAGTAAAAGCAAAGCATCCTTATTGATGTTGATGTCGATATGTCCATTAGCCATATGGATGTAGTTGCTAAGCCGAAGGTTAAGCGTAAGTTGGTTTTCATTGAAGAGCAAGATAAAGCCTTTGCAAGCGATCGATAAAAAAATTAAGGTGGTGCAAAAAAAATAAAAAATAAAAAATAAAACAACGCTATTTCTGAGCTGTTAGATTCTACTTTGTGACACATAAATCTAATAAACCAGGCGATATATGTGTCACAAAGTAGCATTTAGCAGCCCAGCAATATCGCCGTTTTTTGTTTTGTTTTATTTTTTATTTTTATTTTTTTGTTTATAGCAGACACTTATATTTTACCTGGTGCGTAAAAGTTACCGATTAATTCATATCACACTTACCACGCAACGTATCCATATCGATTATACTTTTTTTTGATGATGTAGGTTATGTTTTCAACACTACGTTAGAAGGCAGCATATCAAGGGAGCAGGTTATAACACAGGTATGTTCCACAAAAGTACTTAGACAAACATAAATAAGTAAGTGCATATATTAAAATATCCAACAAAATTAACCTTAATAGGTTTATAGAACATCCATAAGCATAAACATAAACATCATACATTCCTAACCATATATTAAACTGAAACACATATGAAAAAAACCAGAAGAAACGAGTTCAGTACACCATAGACTTGAGCTTCTCAATGAATGACATAAGCTCCTTGTTCGCTTCGCTTGTTCACAACCTTCACCAACATGTTTGCAATGTCCGCCAAATCTTCATTTTGCAAAATATTCAATCTGTGAAATACTTTGCACACCGAATCAAAGGGATACAAAAGCTCCAACTCGCAATCACGAAATCCTCTCAAGAACACGAGCCCTAATATCTTGGGCTTTTTGGTTAATGCGTCATTCACCCTAGTGACAAGAACCTCCTACGAAACTTCTCCACCATCATGTCTCTAACGAGACTAGAACCAGTGACTAGCCTAACTCCTCGCAGAAAGGCATTTTTGTAGTCATTTTCTTCTTTTGGTTTTTATTTTTTATTATTTTTTTTTAAACAAAACAGCAGTTATAGTTTTCCTTTGGTTTATGTGTGTTTTTATATTAGTTATAAGCTCTTTTGATTTGATAGCCACGCATAGTAATTATGGCGTTTTGACTTATAAGCCATATTCATTTGATAGCCAACTTGAACCAAAATAAGTATACTAGACTACTTGATGAATTTGTTATAAGCCATATTCATTTGATAGCCAAATATGAACCAAAATAAGTATAGTACACTACTTGATGAATTTGTTTAATTGAGTAAATTTTGAACCTTTGTTTTCTTTAATTTGATGTGTTTCCATGCCCGGCAAGAATCGTGACATTAGGAGACGTGTTTAAACGTATTGCAAAAGTGCATGGACTCACAATAGTTGTATTGCTAAATTGTATATTCGACAATTGTATTTAAGTGGCCTAAATTTATATGTCTTTATTTAGTTTAGTTCCCCTTATTTTAAATTGTTAATCGAATAATTTTACTTAGTTTTTTAAACAACTTTTTTAAGCGTTATTTTATAAGCAATAAACTTAGTCGTAATTCATAACATTTTGAGCAT
This sequence comes from Chrysanthemum lavandulifolium, assembly GCA_022545495.1. Lineage (NCBI taxonomy): Eukaryota > Viridiplantae > Streptophyta > Magnoliopsida > Asterales > Asteraceae > Chrysanthemum > Chrysanthemum lavandulifolium. Next base: position 30,420,883 of record CM040245.1, on the reverse strand, counting down.
GTATATCACCCAAGTATGTAGAAGAAAGTATGATCTTTATATGCAATAAGACATTTTTGGTACCCAAAAATATATATGAAATAAGACATGTATTTAATAGTACTATCACGTAATCCAATATATTGTGCGACATTTTTAAAGCGCCTTTTTCTTCTTACCGCCGCCCACTATCAAACCAAGCCCGACAAGAACTCTACATTTATTTACAAGTCAAATGCAAATCTTTTCCGATTTGAGGCCAAACAACAATAAGTGTAAAAAAGTATTATCACACAAACCAATGTATGTATCATGTCAAGTACTTTCACATAAACCGATGTATTCCAAGCGACCTTATTAATGCGCCATTTTCATCTTACAAGGATTTGTTTTACTAACCAAAAATTGGATACAAGGATTTATGTGGTTACTATTTTATTTTATGTTTTAATTTTAATTATGTCGATTATGCGATATAATTTTGCTTTTTAATTGAACGTCAATGTAGGTTGTTTTGTAAAACAGTAGACAAATAAGATTAAGATTGACAACGACATAAACAAAAGTAGTTACACTTAACTAGTACACACATAACCCACCATAACTAACCTAAACAAAACATAAACCTAACATGAAGGTTTCACAAATTCAAAGGACCATTGACTCAAGATGTTCAATGAAGGATAACAAAGAAGAAACGCGAGCACGCCTTTCTAAGATGGAGGTCCGCTTCTTACAATCTCAGCCCTATCTTCAATTTGCATCCTTCTCATGTGCCGAGCAATGCAATGCAGACGAGTTAGTTGGACCCACAACCAATAGCTCTCCAATAAGCACATCCCTACGTTGTACACGGCGGCTAGCTCACAATCTTCTCTTGCAGATCTAATTCATCCCGAACAAGATCCCTAACTTCTCCCCAATATTCCACAATCATCATAGACTTGACAGATCGAGAGTTCTTTCAGCGGGATAGTTTATCCAAGAGGGAAGACGGGGTTGGACATTGTTGTTGGTGGTGAGATACGCTTTTTAGAGGATTAAAATAGAGTGTGGAAATATAGAGTGATAACCACAAAATGTGTTGGTAGTTGTGATAGGAGTTGTTAAATAGAGTGGAATTATAGTTGTTTTAAAATAGAAGTGTAAAATGTATATTGTTTAGAAGAAAAAAATTTATACTGTTTAGAAGTTATCATCATTTTTGACTGTTAATTGATATTTGTATATAGTTTAGAAGTTTTCATCATATACGTTTTTGTTTTGTCACAACAACACAAGTTCGTTAAACATAATTTCTTATATAAGCATCAATCGATAACATAAAATGTGTTTACAAAATCACCAATGGTCCGAAAACTATACCTAAGCTACGTATAAGCAAATGTTCAAAAACTATACCTATAATCCATTTAGCGGTAATCCTAACCAAGTTATTCTCTACAAACATATCGTAACATATATGCCGCGAAGTCGTGTTAACCGTGGTCTTTTGTCAAGAGACTTCGATATCTCCGCTCTTCGAGTTTGACCAAAGCTTAACTGCGTATTTTAAATAGCTTAGGTTTAAGTAATGAGAACTATCCAATCATCGGTATTTTAAATCCTTTAAACCATTAAGCGAGTGGGTCATTTTAACAATTAGGGTAGGAGGTAGGATGGTGGATTTTGGGACATAAACCAAGTTCTTGGCGGTGTTGGGGTCCAACCCTTTCATGTGTAATAGCACTTTAACAAGGAAAATGAGATCATGTTGTGTTCATATGCTTGTGATACACGAAATTTGATCGTGTTTGCATCGACTATTTGAGCAGGAGTGTATATGGTTGAGGGATCACGAAAACAAAGGAATGATGTTAGTGTGTGCCTTAAAGTTATATTATACCATTGCTCGACACCATTTCCTTATCCTTTTACAATGATCACCCCAAAACAAACCAAAATTCTCTACTATATTATGAACCAACAAAATTGAAGTTTGCGTCTATGACACGTGGCTTTTTGATGGTTCACGCGACAGGTACACGGTTTCTTGGTCCGAGATACGGGAAAGTGTACACACGTTTCTTGTTACGGTTTGTAATGGTTACCTAATGATGAGAGTTGAATCTTGAAGGGTAGAAAGGTAGCGCAAAGTGGTTTAGCCATGCGTAGAGAGTTCATAACCGTTCACGTGTTCTTTTTAGTGTCTTTGTTGTTGAGAAACTCCGTGCTCGTGTAACAAAGAGATGTCGAGATTATAAGAAATAGATGACATGGTTTTGTAATGATAGTGATGGCGAGTGAAGTGGAGTTAATGAGGCACCTCAAAACACTCATATCGCTCACCACGATTATATATATATCATTACCAACCATTTCATCTATCTTGTTATCATCTATGATCTCATACCACACGGAAACATGGACTTTGTCACCAAAAAAGACACCACTAAAAACACAAACTCAGTTAAACAATCTCAAAGCTAGCTAAACCCTTATGCACCACCTTTCTACACTTCATGATTCAACCCTCTTCATCAGGTAACTTCTACATACCGTAACAAGAAATGGCTTTACACTTTCCCAGATTCTCCGGACCAGAAACCGTACCTCCTCGTCGAAACCATCGAGAAGCTCGTGTCATGGTCGTTTAATTTCTATATTGTTGTTTGATAATATAGGAGAGAATTGTTGGTGAGTTTTAGGAAGATCATTGTAAAAGGAGAATGAAATGGTGTTGGGCAATGGTATAATAGCACTTTAAGCATACACTAACATCATTCTTTGTTTTCAAGAACCTCAACCATATACACACTGCTCAAATAGTCGTCCGCAAACACGATCAAATCTTTTGTATCACAAGCATATGAACACAACATGATCTCATTATCCTAGTTAAAGTTCTATTACATGAAAGGGTTGGACCCAAAACCCCCAAGAATTTGGTTTATGTCCCAAAATACACCATCCTACCCTCATACCCTAATTGTTAAAATGACCAACTCGAGCTTAATGGTTTAAAGGGTCTTTGAAACCCGATGCTTGGATAGTTCTCATTACTTAAAACCCTAAGCTATTTAAAATACAAACACATATCTTACCTTTTGGCCCCATTGCGGTCACGGCTTGGCCTCGGATTGGAACCCGTGACACCTAATCAATTTGAAACAAGTATAAAGCAAATCATATATTCCTACAACTAATCAATTGCATATACTATATAACAATACCTAATAAACAAGAGATACCCAGTTAAGATTAAAACTATATAACAAAACCCATGTAGCTTTTACGGTAAGTCAAGAGTATTTATAAAAGTAGTAAACGATACCGTGCGGTGATGTAGTGGTGGTGGAGGCGCTATGATGTAGTGTGGTGCGGTGATGAAGATGAAGATGAACAAGTTGAGGTGAAAGCAGTTGAGGTTAATAATTGGGGTATGTGTGATATGGGTAGTATCTGAGTTATAGGTTCTTAAATAGAAGTTAATATGGAATCATAAAATTATTGTGGGGAAGGTATAAGTTGTTGAGGAGTAAATTAATTGGTTGACTATGGTATTCATTAAGTGTTTGGTTATTTGACACGTTGCAAATTATTTAAAAAAATCGTATATTACAAATTATTTTAAAAAATTACAAAACGAGACACGTATATTACAAATTATTTTAAAAAATCATAAGTCGTACATATAAGCACGTGATTTTCATTCTTTCTTGTACTTGACCTGATAATGTATACTTGGGGCTGTTTTGTAAATTTGATGTATCCATGCTAGCGTCTATGAAACCCTCGCTAGTGGTCTTCAACTTGTTGCTAGCGCTTCCTCTTAATGTATCATTTGAGGGTTGTTTTGTAAATTTGATGTATCCACCGCTAAGCGTCTATGAAACCCCCGCTAGTGGTCTTCAACCCAGCGCTAGCGACTTCTTTTAATGTATCATTTGAGGGGCTGTTTGTAAATTTGATGTATCCACCTAGCGTCTATGAAACCCCTCGCTAGTGGTCTTCAACTACCGCTAGCGCTTCCTCTTAATGTATCATTTGAGGGCTGTTTTGTAAATTTGATGTATCCATCGCTACCGTCTATGAAACCCTGCTAGTGCCTATCAAACCACTTGCCAGGTTGTCAATGCATGCCGCCATGGTTTTCCGATAATATATACTGGGGTGTTTTGTAAATTTGATGTATCCATTTGCTATACTTTATCAAACCACCGCTAGTGGTTTCAAATCCATCTATCAATTGCATGGTAATGCATACTTCAAGGGTGTTTTGTAAATTTGGTGAAAACTATTTTTTCCCCAAATCAACGCCATTGAAGTAATTGATCTTCAAATCACTTCCAATTGACGCCCACATAAACCCTAACCACTCCAACTGTAATTTCAAATCCCATCATATTCCAAAACAACTCACAATGCCATTGTGATATTCCAACACCCATAACCTAGTTGCTTACTTAATAAAAATAATCATTCAAATGGTTTTCATGACATGATTGATTTTATCAACCACACTAAAATTCGGTTTGCACTAAGTGTAGCACCCACAATTCTTAAAGACTATATACATGCTTTTTGGGGTAATGCTGAGATACAGGAGCGAGATGGATTTGAGGTGTTTAGGACTGTGGTGGATGATAATGAGATTTTGGTGGATGAGGAAGTCATTAGAGGTACGTTGATATTCGATGATGCTAATGGACTAGTTAATCTTTCTGATAATGATATATTTATAGGTTTACAAATATTAGGTTATGCAAGAAGAGAGAGGGTAAAATTTTTAAATGTATGTTTTCTCCCGAATGGAAGTTTTAATTCACACCCTTGCCGATGTGTCTGAGTAATAAGACCACTCGGTTTAATGAATTTCCTCCAAAATTGCAACCGCTTTAATTTGTCTATCCAAGGAGGGAATTCAATTGGTCTAGCATGATTTTGAAGGTTTTTGCGTAATATTAGGAAGAAAGGTAAATATTACTTGTATCCTAGGTTTGTTCAACTTACGTGGATAGCCAAATAGCGAACGTGTTGAACATAATACAAGTATGAGGTGCATTATATGCATCCTAAGGTTTTGCCTCATATGAGGAACCAAAAGCCTAATTTAACAATCCCAACTGCTCCATTGTTCCCGTGATATGATTAATTTACCTGTAATTCGTGAGTTTGATGATGTAAATGAACCCAATTGATCGAACTCGCCCACCGACACCGTAGTTGCACCCATGTTAGTACGAGTGTAACCACCGACACCAACCCCGACGATATGATAACTTCACCACGCCGCACAGCTCACACAGTGTCGAATCGAGGAGGGTACCTTGGAACATCAACATGAATGGACGTATAATGATGAACATCAACATGATGCCTTTTCCAATGAACCACCTCTTGGACCGCCAACACAGTCGAGTTGGGGATGAAAATCGTGAACGATTAAATGAATTGATGGTTAAATGTACAAAATGGAGAATACAATCGAGACAATTGAAGCACGGGATGTTTGTGATGGAGAAAGTTAGAGACATGGGCGTAGTGTTGTTAGAAGAGTTAGGAAACATACTAAGAATGTGAGATCCTGTCAAGATGTGGTTTTGGAGTACCAAAAAAAAGGGACGCATCAAGGATTTGATTCAGGGGGAGGATGCAACAGTGTGCATATGGATGAGGATGTGGATATGGATAGTGTAGATCATGGAGGGTGATGTGTGTGTCGATAAAGATGGGAATGAAGTCAGACTCGAGATCGTGAAGACATCAGATAGATGATATAGAGAAGGATTTGGTGCAGAAACATCCACCGATAGTCTTTCGTAACCCACCGCTACAACTTCAATCGAGGTAAACCCAAGAATCGATGTACAAGTTAAAGAGATGGAGGTGGTGCAGACACATCCATCGCTAGTGTTTCAGAACTTCACCGATATTTACACAAAACCCATCGCTACAACTCGAAATCGAGTTAACCCTACCAAGTGATGCACAAGTTAAAGAGTAAGGAGGTCGCAGACACATCCATCGCTAGTGTTTCAGAACCACCGATAGTCTTTCGTAACCCACCGCTACAACTTCAATCGAGGTAAACCCAAAGAACTGATGTACAAGTTAAAGAGATGGAGGTGGTGCGGTGACACATCCAATCGCTAGTGTTTCGTAATCGGATACGTGTTTTTCCACACCGCCACAGTTTTGCTTTCGCTCTTCCCCGTGATCGGATACGTGTTTTTCTTTGGGTCTTCCAGTTGTCGCTATCCATAGCAGAGGTTTTACGGTTTGCAAGTCATCAGAGTACGCCACAAGGATACATCTTTTGAGGATAAACCCTTGCTTCGTATGTATTTTTAGTGAAGTTTTCTTAAACCAATCCATCGCCCAACCGCTAGTGTCACCATCCCTTCAACTCTAGACACAACACAAACATGACCACAAGGTAGACCGGATATTTGCCATTTGCGGTAAGTGCATTCTCTGTTGTCAAAGTCAACAATATGAACATGTTTTGGATCAAGAATATGGTAAATCTTGTGTATCTCAATTCTGCTAACCCAATTAGCACTCTTTGCCATTCTCGTTGTTTACTTTTGCATTTGCCCATTCGCTAAGTTCATCCGTTGGAGCATCCAAATAAAAAATAATAATACATTTTCGACGTGACGGACAAATATGTAATAAACCAATTATAATAGACAGTTTTTTGTTACCTTTGTATTTTGCTCGACGCTCAAAATACCATTTTGTAAAGCTTCGGTAGTACTCCATTAGTCAAGGTTATTGGAACCTTCCTAACATCTTTGGTTACAGAGTTTATCGATTCAAGACTATTTGAGGTCAAATATTTGTACTGCTTGCGAGGCGATAAGCACGCGACCATTTATCAAATCCAACTTCATCTTTTAGTTTTTATACACATCAGTTTTAATGATCGAATCTCTCAAATTGAAGCATCAAATTCACCGCCTGTAAGCTTTGCATGTCCTCCAATATATAGCCTTCCACTTTCTAGTTTTCAAAGTGCGGTTCATCATTAAATGCCGACAACAAAACCATGAAACGCGTTGGGAAAAACGGTACTACATGCATGTGCAATTGCGGATGTCCGCTGGAGATGATGGCCAAATCTTTTACTTCACCAATGCATTCTTTAAGTTTGCTCAAAACCATGTCCATGATTCATTGGTCTCACCTCGAGATACACCAGCTGCAATAGGTATAATCTGTTGTTGCCCCATCCCAACAACAACCGATTCTGCACCAAGGTATCTCCCTTTAAGATGCGGCATCAATGATTAGCAATGGTCGATAAAACGAAGAAGCTCGAATCTATTTTAAATCAATCGAAATTGCTTAATTAATAAAATT